>JAKSXO010000128.1:0-570419 GCA_024509115.1 Crotalus helleri
TACCTATCTCTATCTATCTACCTACCTACCTATCTCTATCTATCAATCTACCTACCTACCTATCTGTATCTATCAATCTACCTACCTACCTATCTCTATCTATCTATCTATCTACCTACCTACCTATCTCTATCTATCAATCTACCTACCTACCTATCTGTATCTATCAATCTACCTACCTACCTATCTCTATCTACCTACCTACCTACCTATCTCTATCAATCTACCTACCTACCTATCTCTATCTATCTACCTACCTACCTACCTATCTGTATCTATCAGTCTACCTACCTACCTATCTGTATCTATCTATCTACCTACCTACCTATCTGTATCTATCTATCTACCTACCTACCTATCTCTATCTATCTATCTATCTATCTACCTACCTACCTATCTCTATCTATCTATCTACCTACCTACCTATCTCTATCTATCTATCTCCCTCCCTACCTATCTGTATCTATCTACCTACCTACCTATCTCTATCTATCTATCTACCTACCTACCTATCTCTATCTATCAATCTACCTACCTATCTCTATTTATCTACCTCCCTACCTATCTCTATCTATCTATCTACCTACCTACCTATCTGTATCTATCAATCTACCTACCTACCTATCTATCTATCTATCTATCTATCTACCTACCTATCTCTATCTATCAATCTACCTACCTACCTATCTGTATCTATCAATCTACCTACCTACCTATCTCTATCTATCTACCTACCTACCTACCTATATCTATCAATCTACCTACCTACCTATCTCTATCTATCTACCTACCTACCTACCTATCTCTATCTATCAATCTACTTACCTACCTATCTGTATCTATCTATCTACCTACCTACCTATCTGTATCTATCTATCTACCTACCTACCTATCTCTATCTATCTATCTATCTACCTACCTACCTATCTCTATCTATCTATCTACCTACCTACCTATCTGTATCTATCAATCTACCTACCTACCTATCTCTATCTATCTATCTACCTACCTACCTATCTCTATCTATCAATCTACCTACCTACATATCTGTATCTATCTATCTACCTACCTACCTATCTGTATCTATCAATCTACCTACCTACCTATCTCTATCTATCTATCTACCTACCCACCTATCTGTACTTATCTATCTACCTACCTATCTGTATCTATCTACCTACCTACCTACCTATCTGTATCTATCAATCTACCTACCTACCTATCTCTATCTATCAATCTACCTACCTGCCTATCTCTATCTATCTATCTACCTACCCACCTATCTGTATTTATCTATCTACCTACCTATCTGTATCTATCTACCTACCTACCTACCTATCTGTATCTATCAATCTACCTACATACCTCTCTGTATCTATCTATCTACCTACCTACCTATCTCTATCTATCTATCTACCTACCTACCTATCTCTATCTATCTATCTACCTACCAACCTATCTGTATCTATCTATCTATCTACCTACCTATCTGTATCTATCTACCTACCTACCTACCTATCTGTATCTATCAATCTACCTACCTACCTATCTGTATCTATCTATCTACCTACCTACCTATCTCTATCTATCTATCTACCTACCTACCTATCTGTATGTATCTATCTACCTACCTACCTATCTGTATCTATCTATCTACCTACCTACCTATCTCTATCTATCTATCTACCTACCTACCTATCTCTATCAATCTACCTACCTACCTATCTCTATCTATCTATCTATCTACCTACCTACCTATCTCTATCTATCTATCTACCTACCTACATATCTGTATCTATATATCTACCTACCTACCTATCTCTATCTATCAATCTACCTACCTACCTATCTCTATCTATCAATCTACCTACCTACCTATCTCTATCTATCAATATACCTACATACCTATCTCTATCTATCTATCTACCTACCTACCTATCTCTATCTATCTACCTACCTACCTATCTCTATCTATCTATCTACCTACCAACCTATCTGTATCTATCTATCTACCTACCTACCTATCTGTATCTATCAATCTACCTACCTACCTATCTCTCTCTATCAATCTACCTACCTACCTATCTGTATCTATCTATCTACCTACCTACCTATCTGTATCTATAAATCTACCTACCTACCTATCTCTATCTATCTACCTACCTACCTATCTGTATCTATCAATCTACCTACCTACCTATCTGTATCTATCTATCTACCTACCTACATATCTGTATCTATATATCTACCTACCTACCTACCTCTATCTATCAGTCTACCTACCTACCTATCTGTATCTATCTATCTACCTACCTACCTATCTCTATCTATCTATCTACCTACCTACATATCTGTATCTATATATCTACCTACCTACCTATCTCTATCTATCAATCTACCTACCTACCTATCTCTATCTATCAATCTACCTACCTACCTATCTCTATCTATCAATATACCTACATACCTATCTCTATCTATCTATCTACCTACCTACCTATCTCTATCTATCTACCTACCTACCTATCTGTATCTATCAATCTACCTACCTACCTCTCTATCTATCTACCTACCTACCTACGTATCTCTATCTATCTACCTACCTACCTCTCTATCTATCTACCTACCTACCTATCTGTATCTATCAATCTACCTACCTACCTATCTCTATCTATCTACCTACCTACCTACGTATCTCTATCTATCTATCTACCTATCTACCTATCTCTGTCTATCTATCTACCTACCTACATATCTGTATCTATATATCTACCTACCTACCTATCTCTATCTATCAATCTACCTACCTACCTATCTCTATCTATCTATCTATCTACCTACCTATCTGTATCTATCTACCTACCTACCTACCTATCTGCATCTATCAATCTACCTACCTACCTATCTCTATCTATCAATCTACCTACCTGCCTATCTCTATCTATCTACCTACCCACCTATCTGTATTTATCTATCTACCTACCTATCTGTATCTATCTACCTACCTACCTACCTATCTGTATCTATCAATCTACCTACCTACCTATCTGTATCTATCTATCTACCTACCTACCTATCTCTATCTATCTATCTACCTACCTATCTATATCTATCTATCTACCTACCTACCTATCTCTATCTATCTATCTATCTACCTACCTATCTGTATCTATCTACCTACCTACCTACCTATCTGTATCTATCAATCTACCTACCTACCTATCTGTATCTATCTATCTACCTACCTACCTATCTCTATCTATCTATCTACCTACGTACCTATCTGTATCTATCTATCTACCTACCTACCTATCTGTATCTATCTATCTACCTACCTACCTATCTCTATCTATCTATCTACCTACCTACCTATCTCTATCTATCTATCTACCTACCTACCTATCTCTATCTATCTAAATACCTACCTACCTATCTCTATCTATCTATCTACCTACCTACATATCTGTATCTATATATCTACCTACCTACCTATCTCTATCTATCAATCTACCTACCTACCTATCTCTATCTATCAATCTACCTACCTACCTATCTCTATCTATCAATCTACCTACATACCTATCTCTATCTATCTATCTACCTACCTACATATCTGTATCTATATATCTACCTACCTACCTATCTCTATCTATCAATCTACCTACCTACCTATCTCTATCTATCAATCTACCTACCTACCTATCTGTATCTATCTATCTACCTACCTACCTATCTGTATCTATCAATCTACCTACCTACCTATCTCTCTCTATCAATCTACCTACCTACCTATCTGTATCTATCTATCTACCTACCTACCTATCTGTATCTATAAATCTACCTACCTACCTATCTCTCTCTATCAATCTACCTACCTACCTATCTGTATCTATCAATCTACCTACCTACCTATCTGTATCTATCTATCTACCTACCTACCTATCTGTATCTATCAATCTACCTACCTACCTATCTCTCTCTATCAATCTACCTACCTATCTATCTGTATCTATCTATCTACCTACCTACCTATCTGTATCTATCTACCTACCTACCTACGTATCTCTATCTATCTATCTACCTATCTACCTATCTCTGTCTATCTATCTACCTACCTACATATCTGTATCTATATATCTACCTACCTACCTATCTCTATCTATCAATCTACCTACCTACCTATCTCTATCTATCTATCTACCTACCTACATATCTGTATCTATATATCTACCTACCTACCTATCTCTATCTATCAATCTACCTACCTACCTATCTGTATCTATCTATCTACCTACCTACCTATCTGTATCTATCAATCTACCTACCTACATATCTGTATCTATCTATCTACCTATCTACCTATCTCTATCTATCAATCTACCTACCTACATATCTCTATCTATCTATCTACCTACCTACCTATCTCTATCTATCTACCTACCTACCTACCTATCTCTATCTATCAATCTACCTACCTACCTATCTCTATCTATCTATCTACCTACCTACCTATCTGTATCTATCAATCTACCTACCTACCTATCTCTATCTATCTATCTACCTACCTACCTATCTCTATCTATCTATCTACCTACCTACCTATCTGTATCTATCTATCTACTTACCTACCTATCTCTATCTATCAATCTACCTACCTATCTGTATCTATCTACCTACCTACCTACCTACCTACCTATCTCTATCTATCTATCTACCTACCTACTTATCTCTATCTATCTATCTACCTATCTACCTATCTCTATCTATCAATCTACCTACCTACCTATCTGTATCTATCAATCTACCTACCTACCTCTCTATCTATCTACCTACCTACCTACGTATCTCTATCTATCTACCTACCTACCTCTCTATCTATCTACCTACCTACCTATCTGTATCTATCAATCTACCTACCTACCTATCTCTATCTATCTACCTACCTACCTACGTATCTCTATCTATCTATCTACCTATCTACCTATCTCTGTCTATCTATCTACCTACCTACATATCTGTATCTATATATCTACCTACCTACCTATCTCTATCTATCAATCTACCTACCTACCTATCTCTATCTATCTATCTATCTACCTACCTATCTGTATCTATCTACCTACCTACCTACCTATCTGCATCTATCAATCTACCTACCTACCTATCTCTATCTATCAATCTACCTACCTGCCTATCTCTATCTATCTACCTACCCACCTATCTGTATTTATCTATCTACCTACCTATCTGTATCTATCTACCTACCTACCTACCTATCTGTATCTATCAATCTACCTACCTACCTATCTGTATCTATCTATCTACCTACCTACCTATCTCTATCTATCTATCTACCTACCTATCTATATCTATCTATCTACCTACCTACCTATCTCTATCTATCTATCTACCTACCTACCTATCTGTATCTATCAATCTACCTACCTACCTATCTCTCTCTATCAATCTACCTACCTACCTATCTGTATCTATCTATCTACCTACCTACCTATCTGTATCTATAAATCTACCTACCTACCTATCTCTCTCTATCAATCTACCTACCTACCTATCTGTATCTATCAATCTACCTACCTACCTATCTGTATCTATCTATCTACCTACCTACCTATCTGTATCTATCAATCTACCTACCTACCTATCTCTCTCTATCAATCTACCTACCTATCTATCTGTATCTATCTATCTACCTACCTACCTATCTGTATCTATCTACCTACCTACCTACGTATCTCTATCTATCTATCTACCTATCTACCTATCTCTGTCTATCTATCTACCTACCTACATATCTGTATCTATATATCTACCTACCTACCTATCTCTATCTATCAATCTACCTACCTACCTATCTCTATCTATCTATCTACCTACCTACCTATCTGTATCTATCAATCTACCTACCTACCTATCTCTATCTATCTATCTACGTACCTACCTATCTCTATCTATCTATCTACCTACCTACATATCTGTATCTATCTACCTACCTACCTATCTCTATCTATCTACCTACCTACCTACATATCTGTATCTATATATCTACCTACCTACCTATCTCTATCTATCAGTCTACCTACCTACCTATCTGTATCTATCTATCTACCTACCTACCTATCTGTATCTATCAATCTACCTACCTACATATCTGTATCTATCTATCTACCTATCTACCTATCACTATCTATCAATCTACCTACCTACATATCTCTATCTATCTATCTACCTACCTACCTATCTCTATCTATCTACCTACCTACATACCTATCTCTATCTATCAATATACCTACCTACCTATCTCTATCTATCTATCTATCTACCTACCTACCTATCTGTATCTATCAATCTACCTACCTACCTATCTCTATCTATCTATCTACCTACCTACCTATCTCTATCTATCTATCTACCTACCTACCTATCTGTATCTATCTATCTACCTACCTACCTATCTCTATCTATCAATCTACCTACCTATCTGTATCTATCTACCTACCTACCTACCTATCTCTATCTATCTATCTATCTACCTACCTACCTATCTCTATCTATCAATCTACCTACCTACCTATCTGTATCTATCAATCTACCTACCTACCTATCTCTATCTATCTATCTACCTACCTACCTATCTCTATCTATCAATCTACCTACCTACCTATCTGTATCTATCAATCTACCTACCTACCTCTCTATCTACCTACCTACCTACCTATCTCTATCAATCTACCTACCTACCTATCTCTATCTATCTACCTACCTACCTACATATCTCTATCTATCAATCTACCTACCTACCTATCTGTATCTATCTATCTACCTACCTACCTATCTGTATCTATCTATCTACCTACCTACCTATCTCTATCTATCTAGCTACCTACCTATCTCTATCTATCTATCTACCTACCTACCTATATCTATCTACCTACCTACCTATCTCTATCAATCTATCTACCTACCTATCTCTATCTATCTATCTACCTACCTACCTATCTCTATCTATCAATCTACATACTTACCTATCTGTATCTATCTATCTACCTACCTACCTATCTGTATCTATGAATCTACCTACCTACCTATCTCTATCTATCTATCTAGCTACCCACCTATCTGTATTTATCTATCTACCTACCTATCTGTATCTATCTAACTACCTACCTACCTATCTGTATCTATCAATCTACCTACCTACCTATCTCTATCTATCAATCTACCTACCTACCTATCTCTATCTATCTATCTACCTACCTACCTATCTCTATCTATCTATCTACCTACCTACCTATCTGTATCTATCTACCTACCTACCTACCTATCTCTATCTATCTATTTACCTACCTACCTATCTCTATCTATCTATCTACCTACCTACCTATCTCTATCAATCTACCTACCTACCTATCTCTATCTATCTACCTACCTACCTACCTACCTATCTCTATCTATCTACCTACCTACCTACCTATCTCTATCAATCTACCTACCTACCTATCTCTAACTATCTACCTACCTACATATCTGTATCTATCTACCTACCTACCTACCTATCTCTATCTATCTATCTACCTACCCACCTATCTGTATCTATCTATCTACCTACCTACCTATCTGTATCTATCAATCTACCTACCTACCTATCTCTATCTATCTACCTACCTACCTACCTATCTCTATCTATCAATCTACCTACCTACCTATCTCTATATATCTACCTACCTACCTATCTCTATCTATCTATCTACCTACCTACCTATCTGTCTCTATCAATCTACCTACCTACCTATCTATCTCTATCGATCTACCTACCTACCTACCTACCTATCTCTATCTATCTACCTACCTTCCTATCTCTATCTATCTATCTACCTACCTACCTATCTCTATCTATCTATCTACCTACCTACCTATCTGTATCTATCAATCTACCTACCTACCTATCTCTATCTATCTACCTACCTACCTACCTATCTGTATCTATCAATCTACCTACCTACCTATCTCTATCTATCTACCTACCTACCTATCTCAATCTATCAATCTACCTACCTACCTATCTGTATCTATCTATCTACCTACCTACCTATCTGTATCTATCAATCTACCTACCTACCTATCTCTATCTATCTACCTACCTACCTACCTATCTCTATCTATCAATCTACCTACCTACCTATCTCTATCTATCTACCTACCTACCTACCTATCTCTATCTATCAATCTACCTACCTACCTATCTGTATCTATCTATCTACCTACCTACCTATCTTAATCTATCAATCTACCTACCTACCTATCTCTATCTATCAATCTACCTACCTACCTATCTCTATCTATCTATCTACCTACCCACCTATCTGTATTTATCTATCTACCTACCTATCTGTATCTATCTACCTACCTACCTACCTATCTCTATCTATCTATCTACCTACCTACCTAACTCTATCTATCAATCTACCTACCTAACTATCTGTATCTATCAATCTACCTACCTACCTTTCTCTATCTATCTACCTACCTACCTGTCTGTCTCTATCAATCTAATTACCTACCTACCTATCTCTATCTATCAATCTACCTACCTACCTACCTATCTGTATCTATCTATCTACTTACCTACCTATCTGTATCTATCAATCTACCTACCTACCTCTCTCTATCTATCTATCTACCTACCTACATATCTGTATCTATATATCTACCTACCTACCTATCTCTATCTATCTATCTACCTACCTACCTATCTGTATCTATCAATCTACCTACCTACCTATCTCTATCTATCTATCTACGTACCTTCCTATCTCTATCTATCTATCTACCTACCTACATATCTGTATCTATCTACCTACCTACCTATCTCTATCTATCTACCTACCTACCTACATATCTGTATCTATATATCTACCTACCTACCTATCTCTATCTATCAGTCTACCTACCTACCTATCTGTATCTATCTATCTACCTACCTACCTATCTGTATCTATCAATCTACCTACCTACATATCTGTATCTATCTATCTACTTATCTACCTATCTCTATCTATCAATCTACCTACCTACATATCTCTATCTATCTACCTACCTACCTATCTCTATCTATCTACCTACCTACATACCTATCTCTATCTATCAATATACCTACCTACCTATCTCTATCTATCTATCTATCTATCTATCTACCTACCTACCTATCTGTATCGATCAATCTACCTACCTACCTATCTCTATCTATCTATCTACCTACCTACCTATCTCTATCTATCTATCTACCTACCTACCTATCTGTATCTATCTATCTACCTACCTACCTATCTCTATTTATCAATCTACCTACCTATCTGTATCTATCTACCTACCTACCTACCTATCTCTATCTATCTATCTACCTACCTATCTCTATCTATCAATCTACCTACCTACCTATCTGTATCTATCAATCTACCTACCTACCTATCTCTATCTATCTATCTACCTACCTACCTATCTCTATCTATCAATCTACCTACCTACCTATCTGTATCTATCAATCTACCTACCTACCTCTCTATCTACCTACCTACCTACCTATCTCTATCAATCTACCTACCTACCTATCTATCTCTATCGATCTACCTACCTACCTACCTACCTATCTCTATCTATCTACCTACCTTCCTATCTCTATCTATCTATCTACCTACCTACCTATCTCTATCTATCTATCTACCTACCTACCTATCTGTATCTATCAATCTACCTACCTACCTATCTCTATCTATCTACCTACCTACCTACCTATCTGTATCTATCAATCTACCTACCTACCTATCTCTATCTATCTACCTACCTACCTATCTCAATCTATCAATCTACCTACCTACCTATCTGTATCTATCTATCTACCTACCTACCTATCTGTATCTATCAATCTACCTACCTACCTATCTCTATCTATCTACCTACCTACCTACCTATCTGTATCTATCAATCTACCTACCTACCTATCTCTATCTATCTACCTACCTACCTACCTATCTCTATCTATCAATCTACCTACCTACCTATCTGTATCTATCTATCTACCTACCTACCTATCTTTATCTATCAATCTACCTACCTACCTATCTCTATCTATCAATCTACCTACCTACCTATCTCTATCTATCTATCTACCTACCCACCTATCTGTATTTATCTATCTACCTACCTATCTGTATCTATCTACCTACCTACCTACCTATCTCTATCTATGTATCTACCTACCTACCTAACTCTATCTATCAATCTACCTACCTAACTATCTGTATCTATCAATCTACCTACCTACCTTTCTCTATCTATCTACCTACCTACCTGTCTGTCTCTATCAATCTAATTACCTACCTACCTATCTCTATCTATCAATCTACCTACCTACCTACCTATCTGTATCTATCTATCTACTTACCTACCTATCTGTATCTATCAATCTACCTACCTACCTCTCTCTATCTATCTATCTACCTACCTACATATCTGTATCTATATATCTACCTACCTACCTATCTCTATCTATCTATCTACCTACCTACCTATCTGTATCTATCAATCTACCTACCTACCTATCTCTATCTATCTACCTACCTACCTACCTATCTCTATCTATCAATCTACCTACCTACCTATCTCTATCTATCTACCTACCTACCTATCTCTATCTATCTATCTACCTACCTACCTATCTGTCTCTATCAATCTACCTACCTACCTATCTATCTCTATCGATCTACCTACCTACCTACCTACCTATCTCTATCTATCTACCTACCTTCCTATCTCTATCTATCTATCTACCTACCTACCTATCTCTATCTATCTATCTACCTACCTACCTATCTGTATCTATCAATCTACCTACCTACCTATCTCTATCTATCTACCTACCTACCTACCTATCTGTATCTATCAATCTACCTACCTACCTATCTCTATCTATCTACCTACCTACCTATCTCAATCTATCAATCTACCTACCTACCTATCTGTATCTATCTATCTACCTACCTACCTATCTGTATCTATCAATCTACCTACCTACCTATCTCTATCTATCTACCTACCTACCTACCTATCTCTATCTATCAATCTACCTACCTACCTATCTCTATCTATCTACCTACCTACCTACCTATCTCTATCTATCAATCTACCTACCTACCTATCTGTATCTATCTATCTACCTACCTACCTATCTTAATCTATCAATCTACCTACCTACCTATCTCTATCTATCAATCTACCTACCTACCTATCTCTATCTATCTATCTACCTACCCACCTATCTGTATTTATCTATCTACCTACCTATCTGTATCTATCTACCTACCTACCTACCTATCTCTATCTATCTATCTACCTACCTACCTAACTCTATCTATCAATCTACCTACCTAACTATCTGTATCTATCAATCTACCTACCTACCTTTCTCTATCTATCTACCTACCTACCTGTCTGTCTCTATCAATCTAATTACCTACCTACCTATCTCTATCTATCAATCTACCTACCTACCTACCTATCTGTATCTATCTATCTACTTACCTACCTATCTGTATCTATCAATCTACCTACCTACCTCTCTCTATCTATCTATCTACCTACCTACATATCTGTATCTATATATCTACCTACCTACCTATCTCTATCTATCTATCTACCTACCTACCTATCTGTATCTATCAATCTACCTACCTACCTATCTCTATCTATCTATCTACGTACCTACCTATCTCTATCTATCTATCTACCTACCTACATATCTGTATCTATCTACCTACCTACCTATCTCTATCTATCTACCTACCTACCTACATATCTGTATCTATATATCTACCTACCTACCTATCTCTATCTATCAGTCTACCTACCTACCTATCTGTATCTATCTATCTACCTACCTACCTATCTGTATCTATCAATCTACCTACCTACCTATCTACCTACCTATCTACCTATCTCTATCTATCAATCTACCTACCTACCTATCTCTATCTATCTATCTACCTACCTACCTATCTGTATCTATATATCTACCTACCTACCTATCTGTATCTATCAATCTACCTACCTACCTATCTCTATCTATCAATCTACCTACCTACCTATCTCTATCTATCTATCTACCTACCTACCTATCTCTATCTATCAATCTACCTACCTACCTATCTGTATCTATCTATCTACCTACCTACCTATCTCTATCTATCAATCTACCTACCTACCACTCTGTATCTATCAATCTACCTACCTACCTATCTCTATCTATCTATCTACCTACCTACCTATCTCTATCTATCAATCTACCTACCTACCTATCTCTATCTATCTATCTACCTACCCACCTATCTGTATCTATCTATCTACCTACCTACCTATCTGTATCTATCAATCTACCTACCTAGCTATCTCTATCTATCTATCTACCTACCTACATATCTGTATCTATATATATACCTACCTACCTATCTCTATCTATCAATCTACCTACCTACCTATCTGTATCTATATATCTACCTACCTACCTATCTGTATCTATCAATCTACCTACCTACCTATCTCTATCTATCAATCTATCTACCTACCTATCTGTATCTATCTATCTACCTACCTACCTATCTGTATCTATCAATCTACCTACCTACCTATCTCTATCTATCTATCTATCTACCTACCTACATATCTGTATCTATCTATCTACCTACCTACCTATCTGTATCTATCTATCTACCTATCTACCTATCTCTATCTATCAATCTACCTACCTACCTATCTCTATCTATCTATCTACCTACCCACCTATCTGTATTTATCTATCTACCTACATATCTGTATCTATATATCTACCTACCTACCTATCTCTATCTATCTACCTACCTACCTACCTATCTCTATCTATCAATCTACCTACCTACCTATCTGTATCTATCTATCTACCTACCTACCTATCTGTATCTATCAATCTACCTACCTACCTATCTCTATCTATCTACCTACCTACCTACCTATCTGTATCTATCAATTTACCTACCTACCTATCTCTATCTATCTACCTACCTACCTATCTCTATCTATCAATCTACCTACCTACCTATCTGTATCTATCTATATACATATCTACCTATCTCTATCAATCTACCTACCTACCTATCTCTATCTATCTACCTACCCACCTATCTGTGTTTATCTATCTACCTACCTACCTACGTATCTCTATCTATCTATCTACCTACCTACCTATCTGTATCTATCAATCTACCTACCTACCTATCTGTTTCTATCTACCTACCTACCTATCTCTATCTATCTATCTACCTACCTACCTATCTCTATCTATCAATCTACCTACCTACCTATCTGTATCTATCTATCTACCTACCTACCTATCTGTATCTATCAATCTACCTACCTACCTATCTCTATCTATCTATCTATCTATCTATCTACCTACCTGCATATCTCTATCAATCTACCTACCTACCTATCTCTATCTATTTACCTACGTACCTACCTACATATCTGTATCTATATATCTACCTACCTACCTATCTCTATCTATCAATCTACCTACTTACCTATCTCTATCTATCTATCTACCTACCTACCTATCTGTATCTATATATCTACCTACCTACCTATCTGTATCTATCAATCTACCTACCTACCTATCTCTATCTATCAATCTACATACCTACCTATCTCTATCTATCTATCTCCCTACCTACATATCTGTATCTATATATCTACCTACCTACATATCTCTATCCATCTACCTACCTACTTATCTCTATCTATCTATCTACCTACCCACCTATCTGTATTTATCTATCTACCTACATATCTGTTTCTATATATCTACCTACCTACCTATCTCTATCTATCTACCTACCTACCTACCTATCTCTATCTATCAATCTACCTACCTACCTATCTGTATCTATCTATATACCTACCTACCTATCTGTATCTATCAATCTACCTACCTACCTATCTCTATCTATCTATCTCCCTACCTACATATCTGTATCTATATATCTACCTACCTACCTATCTCTATCTATCAATCTACATACCTACCTATCTCTATCTATCTATCTACCTACCTACCTATCTGTATCTATCAATATACCTACCTAACTATCTCTATCTATCTATCTACCTACTTACATATCTGTATCTATATATATCTACCTACCTACCTATCTCTATCTATCAATCTACCTACCTACCTATCTCTATCTATCTACCTACCTATCTACCTATCTGTATCTATATATCTACCTACCTACCTATCTGTATCTATCAATCTACCTACCTACCTCTCTATCTATCAATCTACCTACCTACCTATCTCTATCTATCAATCTACCTACCCACCTATCTGTATCTATCTATCTACCTACCTACCTATCTGTATCTATCAATCTACCTACCTACCTATCTGTATCTATATATCTACTTACCTACCTATCTGTATCTATCTATCTACCTACCTACCTATCTGTATCTATCTACCTACCTACCTACGTATCTCTATCTATCTATCTACCTACCTACCTATCTGTATCTATCAATCTACCTACCTACCTATCTGTAGCTATCTATCTACCTACCTACCTATCTCTATCTATCAATCTACCTACCCACCTATCTGTATCTATCTATCTATCTACCTACCTACCTATCTGTATCTATCAATCTACCTACCTACCTATCTGTATCTATATATCTACTTACCTACCTATCTGTATCTATCTATCTACTTACCTACCTATCTGTATCTATCTACCTACCTACCTACCTATCTCTATCTATCTATCTACCTACCTACATATCTGTATCTATATATCTACCTACCTACCTATCTGTATCTATCAATCTACCTATCTACCTATCTCTATCTATCAATCTACCTACCTACCTATCTGTATCTATCAATCTACCTACCCACCTATCTGTATTTATCTATCTACCTACCTATCTCTATCTATCAATCTACCTACCTACCTATCTGTATCTATCTATCTACCTATCTACCTATCTCCATCAATCTACCTACCTACCTATCTCTATCTATCTATCTCCCTACCTACATATCTGTATCTATATATCTACCTACCTACCTATCTCTATCTATCAATCTACCTACCTACCTATCTCTATCTATCTATCTACCTACCTACCTATCTGTATCTATATATCTACCTACCTACCTATCTGTATCTAGCAATCTACCTACCTACCTATCTCTATCTATCAATCTACCTACCTACCTATCTCTATCTATCTATCTACCTACCTACCTATCTCTATCTATCAATCTACCTACCTACCTATCTGTATCTATCTATCTACCTACCTACCTATCTCTATCTATCAATCTACCTACCTACCACTCTGTATCTATCTATCTACCTACCTACCTATCTCTATCTATCAATCTACCTACCTACCTATCTCTATCTATCTATCTACCTACCCACCTATCTGTATCTATCTATCTACCTACCTACCTATCTGTATCTATCAATCTACCTACCTAGCTATCTCTATCTATCTATCTACCTACCTACATATCTGTATCTATATATATACCTACCTACCTATCTCTATCTATCAATCTACCTACCTACCTATCTCTATCTATCTATCTACCTACCTACCTATCTGTATCTATATATCTACCTACCTACCTATCTGTATGTATCAATCTACCTACCTACCTATCTCTATCTATCAATCTACCTACCTACCTATCTGTATCTATCTATCTACCTACCTACCTATCTGTATCTATCAATCTACCTACCTACCTATCTCTATCTATCTATCTACCTACCTACCTATCTCTATCTATCTATCTACCTACCTACCTATCTCTATCTATCTATCTACCTACCCACCTATCTGTATTTATCTATCTACCTACATATCTGTATCTATATATCTACCTACCTACCTATCTCTATCTATCTATCTACCTACCTACCTATCTCTATCTATCAATCTACCTACCTACCTATCTGTATCTATCTATCTACCTACCAACCTATCTGTATCTATCTATCTACCTATCTACCTATCTCTATCTATCAATCTACCTGCCTACCTATCTGTATCTATCAATCTACCTACCCACCTATCTGTATTTATCTATCTACCTACCTATCTCTATCTATCAATCTACCTACCTACCTATCTGTATCTATCTATCTACCTATCTACCTATCTCCATCAATCTACCTACCTACCTATCTCTATCTATCTATCTCCCTACCTACATATCTGTATCTATATATCTACCTACCTACCTATCTCTATCTATCAATCTACCTACCTACCTATCTCTATCTATCTATCTACCTACCTACCTATCTGTATCTATATATCTACCTACCTACCTATCTGTATCTAGCAATCTACCTACCTACCTATCTCTATCTATCAATCTACCTACCTACCTATCTCTATCTATCTATCTACCTACCTACCTATCTCTATCTATCAATCTACCTACCTACCTATCTGTATCTATCTATCTACCTACCTACCTATCTCTATCTATCAATCTACCTACCTACCACTCTGTATCTATCAATCTACCTACCTACCTATCTCTATCTATCTATCTACCTACCCACCTATCTGTATTTATCTATCTACCTACCTATCTCTATCTATCAATCTACCTACCTACCTATCTGTATCTATCTATCTACCTATCTACCTATCTCCATCAATCTACCTACCTACCTATCTCTATCTATCTATCTCCCTACCTACATATCTGTATCTATATATCTACCTACCTACCTATCTCTATCTATCAATCTACCTACCTACCTATCTCTATCTATCTATCTACCTACCTACCTATCTGTATCTATATATCTACCTACCTACCTATCTGTATCTAGCAATCTACCTACCTACCTATCTCTATCTATCAATCTACCTACCTACCTATCTCTATCTATCTATCTACCTACCTACCTATCTCTATCTATCAATCTACCTACCTACCTATCTGTATCTATCTATCTACCTACCTACCTATCTCTATCTATCAATCTACCTACCTACCACTCTGTATCTATCAATCTACCTACCTACCTATCTCTATCTATCTATCTACCTACCTACCTATCTCTATCTATCAATCTACCTACCTACCTATCTCTATCTATCTATCTACCTACCCACCTATCTGTATCTATCTATCTACCTACCTACCTATCTGTATCTATCAATCTACCTACCTAGCTATCTCTATCTATCTATCTACCTACCTACATATCTGTATCTATATATATACCTACCTACCTATCTCTATCTATCAATCTACCTACCTACCTATCTCTATCTATCTATCTACCTACCTACCTATCTGTATCTATATATCTACCTACCTACCTATCTGTATCTATCAATCTACCTACCTACCTATCTCTATCTATCTACCTACCTACCTATCTGTATCTATCTATCTACCTACCTACCTATCTGTATCTATCAATCTACCTACCTACCTATCTCTATCTATCTATCTACCTACCTACATATCTGTATCTATCTATCTACCTACCTACCTATCTGTATCTATCTATCTACCTATCTACCTATCTCTATCTATCAATCTACCTACCTACCTATCTCTATCTATCTATCTACCTACCCACCTATCTGTATTTATCTATCTACCTACATATCTGTATCTATATATCTACCTACCTACCTATCTCTATCTATCTATCTACCTACCTACCTATCTCTATCTATCAATCTACCTACCTACCTATCTGTATCTATCTATCTACCTACCAACCTATCTGTATCTATCTATCTACCTATCTACCTATCTCTATCTATCAATCTACCTGCCTACCTATCTGTATCTATCAATCTACCTACCCACCTATCTGTATTTATCTATCTACCTACCTATCTCTATCTATCAATCTACCTACCTACCTATCTGTATCTATCTATCTACCTATCTACCTATCTCCATCAATCTACCTACCTACCTATCTCTATCTATCTATCTCCCTACCTACCTATCTGTATCTATATATCTACCTACCTACCTATCTGTATCTAGCAATCTACCTACCTACCTATCTCTATCTATCAATCTACCTACCTACCTATCTCTATCTATCTATCTACCTACCTACCTATCTCTATCTATCAATCTACCTACCTACCTATCTGTATTTATCTATCTACCTACCTACCTATCTCTATCTATCAATCTACCTACCTACCACTCTGTATCTATCAATCTACCTACCTACCTATCTCTATCTATCTATCTACCTACCCACCTATCTGTATTTATCTATCTACCTACCTATCTCTATCTATCAATCTACCTACCTACCTATCTGTATCTATCTATCTACCTATCTACCTATCTCCATCAATCTACCTACCTACTTATCTCTATCTATCTATCTCCCTACCTACATATCTGTATCTATATATCTACCTACCTACCTATCTCTATCTATCAATCTACCTACCTACCTATCTCTATCTATCTATCTACCTACCTACCTATCTGTATCTATATATCTACCTACCTACCTATCTTTATCTAGCAATCTACCTACCTACCTATCTCTATCTATCAATCTACCTACCTACCTATCTCTATCTATCTATCTACCTACCTACCTATCTCTATCTATCAATCTACCTACCTACCTATCTGTATCTATCTATCTACCTACCTACCTATCTCTATCTATCAATCTACCTACCTACCACTCTGTATCTATCAATCTACCTACCTACCTATCTCTATCTATCTATCTATCTACCTACCTACCTATCTCTATCTATCAATCTACCTACCTACCTATCTCTATCTATCTATCTACCTACCCACCTATCTGTATCTATCTATCTACCTACCTACCTATCTGTATCTATCAATCTACCTACCTAGCTATCTCTATCTATCTATCTACCTACCTACATATCTGTATCTATATATATACCTACCTACCTATCTCTATCTATCAATCTACCTACCTACCTATCTCTATCTATCTATCTACCTACCTACCTATCTGTATCTATATATCTACCTACCTACCTATCTGTATCTATCAATCTACCTACCTACCTATCTCTATCTATCAATCTACCTACCTACCTATCTGTATCTATCTATCTACCTACCTACCTATCTGTATCTATCAATCTACCTACCTACCTATCTCTATCTATCTATCTACCTACCTACATATCTGTATCTATCTATCTACCTACCTACCTATCTGTATCTATCTATCTACCTATCTACCTATCTCTATCTATCAATCTACCTACCTACCTATCTCTATCTATCTATCTACCTACCCACCTATCTGTATTTATCTATCTACCTACATATCTGTATCTATATATCTACCTACCTACCTATCTCTATCTATCTACCTACCTACCTACCTATCTCTATCTATCAATCTACCTACCTACCTATCTGTATCTATCTATCTACCTACCTACCTATCTGTATCTATCAATCTACCTACCTACCTATCTCTATCTATCTATCTCCCTACCTACATATCTGTATCTATATATCTACCTACCTACCTATCTCTATCTATCAATCTACCTACCTACCTATCTCTATCTATCTATCTACCTACCTACCTATCTGTATCTATATATCTACCTACCTACCTATCTGTATCTATCAATCTACCTACCTACCTATCTCTATCTATCTATCTACCTACCTACATATCTGTATCTATATATATACCTACCTACCTATCTCTATCTATCAATCTACCTACCTACCTATCTCTATCTATCTATCTACCTACCTACCTATCTGTATCTATATATCTACCTACCTACCTATCTGTATCTATCAATCTACCTACCTACCTATCTCTATCTATCAATCTACCTACCTACCTATCTGTATCTATCAATCTACCTACCTACCTATCTCTATCTATCTATCTATCTACCTACCTGCATATCTCTATCAATCTACCTACCTACCTATCTCTATCTATTTACCTACGTACCTACCTACATATCTGTATCTATATATCTACCTACCTACCTATCTCTATCTATCAATCTACCTACCTACCTATCTCTATCTATCTATCTACCTACCTACCTATCTGTATCTATATATCTACCTACCTACCTATCTGTATCTATCAATCTACCTACCTACCTATCTCTATCTATCAATCTACATACCTACCTATCTCTATCTATCAATCTACCTACCTACCTATCTGTATCTATCTATCTACCTACCTACCTATCTGTATCTATCAATCTACCTACCTACCTATCTCTATCTATCTATCTCCCTACCTACATATCTGTATCTATATATCTACCTACCTACATATCTCTATCTATCTACCTACCTACCTATCTCTATCTATCTATCTACCTACCCACCTATCTGTATTTATCTATCTACCTACATATCTGTATCTATATATCTACCTACCTACCTATCTCTATATATCTACCTACCTACCTACCTATCTCTATCTATCAATCTACCTACCTACCTATCTCTATCTATCTATCTACCTACCTACATATCTGTATCTATCTATCTACCTACCTACCTACCTGTATCTATCTATCTACCTATCTACCTATCTCTATCTATCAATCTACCTACCTACCTATCTCTATCTATCTATCTATCTACCTACCCACCTATCTGTATTTATCTATCTACCTACATATCTGTATCTATATATCTACCTACCTACCTATCTCTATCTACCTACCTACCTACCTATCTCTATCTATCAATCTACCTACCTACCTATCTGTATCTATCTATCTACCTACCTACCTATCTGTATCTATCAATCTACCTACCTACCTATCTCTATCTATCTATCTCCCTACCTACATATCTGTATCTATACATCTACCTACCTACCTATCTCTATCTATCAATCTACCTACCTACCTATCTCTATCTATCTATCTACCTACCTACCTATCTGTATCTATATATCTACCTACCTACCTATCTGTATCTATCAATCTACCTACCTACCTATCTCTATCTATCAATCTACATACCTACCTATCTCTATCTATCAATCTACCTACCCACCTATCTGTATCTATCTATCTACCTATCTACCTATCTCTATCTATCAATCTACCTACCTACCTATCTCTATCTATCTATCTACCTACCTACCTATCTGTATCTATATATCTACCTACCTACCTATCTGTATCTATCAATCTACCTACCTACCTATCTCTATCTATCAATCTACCTACCTACCTATCTCTATCTATCTATCTACCTACCTACCTATCTCTATCTATCAATCTACCTACCTACCTATCTGTATCTATCTATCTACCTACCTACCTATCTCTATCTATCAATCTACCTACCTACCACTCTGTATCTATCAATCTACCTACCTACCTATCTCTATCTATCTATCTACCTACCTACCTATCTCTATCTATCAATCTACCTACCTACCTATCTCTATCTATCTATCTACCTACCCACCTATCTGTATCTATCTATCTACCTACCTACCTATCTGTATCTATCAATCTACCTACCTAGCTATCTCTATCTATCTATCTACCTACCTACATATCTGTATCTATATATATACCTACCTACCTATCTCTATCTATCAATCTACCTACCTACCTATCTCTATCTATCTATCTACCTACCTACCTATCTGTATCTATATATCTACCTACCTACCTATCTGTATCTATCAATCTACCTACCTACCTATCTCTATCTATCAATCTACCTACCTACCTATCTGTATCTATCTATCTACCTACCTACCTATCTGTATCTATCAATCTACCTACCTACCTATCTCTATCTATCTATCTACCTACCTACATATCTGTATCTATCTATCTACCTACCTACCTATCTGTATCTATCTATCTACCTATCTACCTATCTCTATCTATCAATCTACCTACCTACCTATCTCTATCTATCTATCTACCTACCCACCTATCTGTATTTATCTATCTACCTACATATCTGTATCTATATATCTACCTACCTACCTATCTCTATCTATCTACCTACCTACCTACCTATCTCTATCTATCAATCTACCTACCTACCTATCTGTATCTATCTATCTACCTACCTACCTATCTGTATCTATCAATCTACCTACCTACCTATCTCTATCTATCTACCTACCTACCTACCTATCTGTATTTATCAATCTACCTACCTACCTATCTCTATCTATCTACCTACCTACCTATCTCTATCTATCAATCTACCTACCTACCTATCTGTATCTATATATCTACCTACCTACCTATCTGTATCTATCTATATACATATCTACCTATCTCTATCAATCTACCTACCTACCTATCTCTATCTATCTACCTACCCACCTATCTGTATTTATCTATCTACCTACCTATCTGTATCTGTCTACCTACCTACCTACGTATCTCTATCTATCTATCTACCTACCTACCTATCTGTATCTATCAATCTACCTACCTACCTATCTGTTTCTATCTACCTACCTACCTATCTCTATCTATCTATCTACCTACCTACCTATCTCTATCTATCAATCTACCTACCTACCTATCTGTATCTATCTATCTACCTACCTACCTATCTGTATCTATCAATCTACCTACCTACCTATCTCTATCTATCTATCTATCTACCTACCTGCATATCTCTATCAATCTACCTACCTACCTATCTCTATCTATTTACCTACGTACCTACCTACATATCTGTATCTATATATCTACCTACCTACCTATCTCTATCTATCAATCTACCTACCTACCTATCTCTATCTATCTATCTACCTACCTACCTATCTGTATCTATATATCTACCTACCTACCTATCTGTATCTATCAATCTACCTACCTACCTATCTCTATCTATCAATCTACATACCTACCTATCTCTATCTATCAATCTACCTACCTACCTATCTGTATCTATCTATCTACCTACCTACCTATCTGTATCTATCAATCTACCTACCTACCTATCTCTATCTATCTATCTCCCTACCTACATATCTGTATCTATATATCTACCTACCTACATATCTCTATCTATCTACCTACCTACCTATCTCTATCTATCTATCTACCTACCCACCTATCTGTATTTATCTATCTACCTACATATCTGTATCTATATATCTACCTACCTACCTATCTCTATCTATCTACCTACCTACCTACCTATCTCTATCTATCAATCTACCTACCTACCTATCTGTATCTATCTATCTACCTACCTACCTATCTGTATCTATCTATCTACCTATCTACCTATCTCTATCTATCAATCTACCTACCTACCTATCTCTATCTATCTATCTACCTACCCACCTATCTGTATTTATCTATCTACCTACATATCTGTATCTATATATCTACCTACCTACCTATCTCTATCTATCTACCTACCTACCTACCTATCTCTATCTATCAATCTACCTACCTACCTATCTGTATCTATCTATCTACCTACCTACCTATCTGTATCTATCAATCTACCTACCTACCTATCTCTATCTATCTACCTACCTACCTACCTATCTGTATCTATCAATCTACCTACCTACCTATCTCTATCTATCTACCTACCTACCTATCTCTATCTATCAATCTACCTACCTACCTATCTGTATCTATATATCTACCTACCTACCTATCTGTATCTATCTATATACATATCTACCTATCTCTATCAATCTACCTACCTACCTATCTCTATCTATCTACCTACCCACCTATCTGTATTTATCTATCTACCTACCTATCTGTATCTATCTACCTACCTACCTACGTATCTCTATCTATCTATCTACCTACCTACCTATCTGTATCTATCAATCTACCTACCTACCTATCTGTATCTATCTATCTACCTACCTACCTATCTGTATCTATCAATCTACCTACATACCTATCTCTATCTATCTATCTATCTACCTACCTGCATATCTCTATCAATCTACCTACCTACCTATCTCTATCTATTTACCTACGTACCTACCTACATATCTGTATCTATATATCTACCTACCTACCTATCTCTATCTATCAATCTACCTACCTACCTATCTCTATCTATCTATCTACCTACCTACCTATCTGTATCTATATATCTACCTACCTACCTATCTGTATCTATCAATCTACCTACCTACCTATCTCTATCTATCAATCTACATACCTACCTATCTCTA
Organism: Crotalus helleri; assembly: GCA_024509115.1. Taxonomy (NCBI): domain Eukaryota; kingdom Metazoa; phylum Chordata; class Lepidosauria; order Squamata; family Viperidae; genus Crotalus; species Crotalus helleri. The sequence goes on from JAKSXO010000128.1 coordinate 24,327, forward strand.
TCTATCAATCTACCTACCTACCTATCTGTATCTATCTATCTACCTACCTACCTATCTGTATCTATCAATCTACCTACCTACCTATCTCTATCTATCTATCTCCCTACCTACATATCTGTATCTATATATCTACCTACCTACATATCTCTATCTATCTACCTACCTACCTATCTCTATCTATCTATCTACCTACCCACCTATCTGTATTTATCTATCTACCTACATATCTGTATCTATATATCTACCTACCTACCTATCTCTATCTATCTACCTACCTACCTACATATCTCTATCTATCAATCTACCTACCTACCTATCTGTATCTATCTATCTACCTACCTACCTATCTGTATCTATCAATCTACCTACCTACCTATCTCTATCTATCTATCTCCCTACCTACATATCTGTATCTATATATCTACCTACCTACCTATCTCTATCTATCAATCTAGATACCTACCTATCTCTATCTATCTATCTACCTACCTACCTATCTGTATCTATCAATCTACCTACCTAGCTATCTCTATCTATCTACCTACCTACATATCTGTATCTATATATCTACCTACCTACCTATCTCTATCTATCTATCTACCTACCTACCTATCTGTATCTATATATCTACCTACCTACCTATCTGTATCTATCAATCTACCTACCTACCTATCTCTATCTATCAATCTACCTACCTACCTATCTGTATTTATCTATCTACCTACATATCTGTATCTATATATCTACCTACCTACCTATCTCTATCTATCTACCTACCTACCTACCTATCTCTATCTATCAATCTACCTACCTACCTATCTGTATCTATCTATCTACCTACCTACCTATCTGTATCTATCAATCTACCTACCTACCTATCTCTATCTATCAATTTACCTACCTACCTATCTGTATCTATCTATCTACCTACCTACCTATCTGTATCTATCAATCTACCTACCTACCTATCTCTATCTATCTACCTTCCTACCTACCTATCTGTATCTATCAATCTACCTACCTACCTATCTCTATCTATCTACCTACCTACCTACCTATCTCTATCTATCAATCTACCTACCTACCTATCTGTATCTATCTATCTACCTACCTACCTATCTGTATCTATCAATCTACCTACCTACCTATCTCTATCTATCAATCTACCTATCTACCTATCTCTATCTATCTATCTACCTACCCACCTATCTGTATTTATCTATCTACCTACCTATCTGTATCTATCTACCTACCTACCTACATATCTCTATCTATCTATCTATCTACCTACCTACCTAACTCTATCTGTCAATCTACCTACCTACCTATCTGTATCTATCAATCTACCTACCTACCTATCTCTATCTATCTACCTACCTACCTGTCTGTCTCTATCAATCTACCTACCTACCTACCTATCTCTATCTATCAATCTACCTACCTACCTATCTGTATCTATCTATCTACTTACCTACCTATCTGTATCTATCAATCTACCTACCTACCTATCTCTATCTATCTATCTACCTACCTACATATCTGTATCTATATATCTACCTACCTACCTATCTCTATCTATCTACCTACCTACCTACCTATCTGTATCTATCTATCTACCTACCTACCTATCTGTATCTATCAATCTACCTATCTACCTATCTCTATCTATCAATCTACCTACCTACCTATCTCTATCTATCTATCTACCTACCCACCTATCTGTATTTATCTATCTACCTACCTACCTATCTCTATCTATCTATCTACCTACCTACCTATCTCTATCTATCAATCTACCTACCTACCTATCTCTATCTATCTATCGACCTACCTACCTATCTCTATCTATCAATCTACCTACCTACCTATCTGTATCTATCTATCTACCTACCTACCTATCTGTATCTATCAATCTACCTACCTACCTATCTCTATCTATCAATCTAGCTACCTACCTCTCTGTATCTATCAATCTACCTACCTACCGATCTCTATCTATCTATCTACCTACCTACATATCTGTATCTATATATCTACCTACCTACCTATCTCTATCTATCTATCTACCTACCTACCTATCTGTATCTATATATCTACCTACCTACCTATCTGTATCTATCAATCTACCTATCTACCTATCTCTATCTATCAGTCTACCTACCTACCTATCTCTATCTATCTATCTACATACCCACCTATCTGTATTTATCTATCTACCTACCTATCTGTATCTACCTACCTACCTACCTATCTCTATCTATCTCTATCTATCTATCTATCAATCTACCTTCCTACCTATCTGTATCTATCTATCTACCTAGCTATCTCTATCTATCTACCTACCTACATATCTGTATCTATATATCTACCTACCTACCTATCTCTATCTATCTATCTACCTACCTACCTATCTGTATCTATATATCTACCTACCTACCTATCTGTATCTATCAATCTACCTACCTACCTATCTCTATCTATCAATCTACCTACCTACCTATCTGTATCTATCTATCTACCTACCTACCTATCTGTATCTATATATCTACCTACGTACCTATCTGTATCTATCTATCTACCTATCTACCTATCTCTATCTATCAGTCTACCTACCTACCTATCTCTATCTATCTATCTACCTACCTACCTATCTGTATCTATATATCTACCTACCTACCTATCTGTATCTATCAATCTACCTACCTACCTATCTCTATCTATCAATCTACATACCTACCTATCTCTATCTATTAATCTACCTACCTACCTATCTGTATCTATCTATCTACCTACCTACCTATCAGTATCTATCAATCTACCTACCTACCTATCTCTATCTATCTATCTCCCTACCTACATATCTGTATCTATATATCTACCTACCTACATATCTCTATCTATCAATCTATCTACCTACCTATCTCTATCTATCTATCTACCTACCCACCTATCTGTATTTATCTATCTACCTACATATCTGTATCTATATATCTACCTACCTACCTATCTCTATCTATCTACCTACCTACCTACCTATCTCTATCTATCAATCTACCTACCTACCTATCTGTATCTATCTATCTACCTACCTACCTACCTATCTGTATCTATCAATCTACCTACCTACCTATCTCTATCTATCTATCTCCCTACCTACATATCTGTATCTATATAGCTACCTACCTACCTATCTCTATCTATCAATCTACATACCTACCTATCTCTATCTATCTATCTACCTACCTACCTATCTGTATCTATCAATATACCTACCTAACTATCTCTATCTATCTATCTACCTACTTACATATCTGTATCTATATATATCTACCTACCTACCTATCTCTATCTATCTACCTACCTACCTACCTATCTGTATCTATATATCTACCTACCTACCTATCTGTATCTATCAATCTACCTACCTACCTATCTCTATCTATCAATCTACCTACCTACCTATCTCTATCTATCAATCTACCTACCTACCTATCTGTATCTATCTATCTACCTACCTACCTATCTGTATCTATATATCTACCTACGTACCTATCTGTATCTATCTATCTACCTATCTACCTATCTCTATCTATCAGTCTACCTACCTACCTATCTCTATCTATCTATCTACCTACCTACCTATCTGTATCTATATATCTACCTACCTACCTATCTGTATCTATCAATCTACCTACCTACCTATCTCTATCTATCAATCTACATACCTACCTATCTCTATCTATTAATCTACCTACCTACCTATCTGTATCTATCTATCTACCTACCTACCTATCAGTATCTATCAATCTACCTACCTACCTATCTCTATCTATCTATCTCCCTACCTACATATCTGTATCTATATATCTACCTACCTACATATCTCTATCTATCAATCTATCTACCTACCTATCTCTATCTATCTATCTACCTACCCACCTATCTGTATTTATCTATCTACCTACATATCTGTATCTATATATCTACCTACCTACCTATCTCTATCTATCTACCTACCTACCTACCTATCTCTATCTATCAATCTACCTACCTACCTATCTGTATCTATCTATCTACCTACCTACCTACCTATCTGTATCTATCAATCTACCTACCTACCTATCTCTATCTATCTATCTCCCTACCTACATATCTGTATCTATATAGCTACCTACCTACCTATCTCTATCTATCAATCTACATACCTACCTATCTCTATCTATCTATCTACCTACCTACCTATCTGTATCTATCAATATACCTACCTAACTATCTCTATCTATCTATCTACCTACTTACATATCTGTATCTATATATATCTACCTACCTACCTATCTCTATCTATCAATCTACCTACCTACCTATCTCTATCTATCTACCTACCTACCTACCTATCTGTATCTATATATCTACCTACCTACCTATCTGTATCTATCAATCTACCTACCTACCTATCTCTATCTATCAATCTACCTACCTACCTATCTCTATCTATCAATCTACCTACCCACCTATCTGTATCTATCTATCTACCTACCTACCTATCTGTATCTATCAATCTACCTACCTACCTATCTGTATCTATATATCTACTTACCTACCTATCTGTATCTATCTATCTACCTACCTACCTATCTGTATCTATCTACCTACCTACCTACGTATCTCTATCTATCTATCTACCTACCTACCTATCTGTATCTATCAATCTACCTACCTACCTATCTGTAGCTATCTATCTACCTACCTACCTATCTCTATCTATCAATCTACCTACCCACCTATCTGTATCTATCTATCTACCTACCTACCTATCTGTATCTATCAATCTACCTACCTACCTATCTGTATCTATATATCTACTTACCTACCTATCTGTATCTATCTATCTACTTACCTACCTATCTGTATCTATCTACCTACCTACCTACCTATCTCTATCTATCTATCTACCTACCTACATATCTGTATCTATATATCTACCTACCTACCTATCTGTATCTATCTATCTACCTATCTACCTATCTCTATCTATCAATCTACCTACCTAGCTATCTGTATCTATCAATCTACCTACCCACCTATCTGTATTTATCTATCTACCTACCTATCTCTATCTATCAATCTACCTACCTACCTATCTGTATCTATCTATCTACCTATCTACCTATCTCCATCAATCTACCTACCTACCTATCTCTATCTATCTACCTACCTACCTACCTATCTCTATCTATCAATCTACCTACCTACCTATCTGTATCTATCTATCTACCTACCTACCTATCTGTATCTATCTATCTACCTACCTACCTACATATCTGTATCTATATATCTACCTACCTACCTACCTACCTATCTCTTTCTATCTATCTACCTACCTACCTATCTGTCTCTATCAATCTACCTACCTACCTATCTATCTCTATCTATCTATCTACCTACCTACCTACCTATCTCTATCTATCTACCTACCTACCTATCTCTATCTATCTATCTACCTACCTACCTATCTCTATCTATCTATCTACCTACCTACCTATCTGTATCTATCAATCTACCTACCTACCTACCTATCTCTATCTATCTACCTACCTACCTACATATCTGTATCTATATATCTACCTACCTACCTATCTGTATCTATCTATATACCTATCTACCTATCTCAATCTATCAATCTACCTACCTACCTATCTCTATCTATCTATCTACCTACCCACCTCTGTATTTATCTATCTACCTACCTATCTGTATCTATCTACCTACCTACCTACGTATCTCTATCTATCTATCTACCTACCTACCTATCTCTATCTATCAATCTACCTACCTACCTATCTCTATCTATCTATCTACCTACCTACCTATCTCTATCTATTTACCTACCTACCTATCTATCAATCTACCTACCTACCTATCTGTATCTATCAATCTACCTAGGTACCTATCTCTATCTATCTATCTACCTACCTACCTATCTCTATCTATCTACCTACCTACCTACCTACCTACATATCTGTATCTATATATCTACCTACCTACCTACCTATCTCTATCTATCAATCTACCTAGCTACCTATCTCTATCTATCTATCTACCTACCTACCTATCTCTATCTATCTACCTACCTATCTAACTACATATCTGTATCTATATATCTACCTACCTACCTACCTATCTCTATCTATCAATCTACCTACCTACCTATCTCTATCTATCTATCTACCTACCTACCTATCTCTATCTACCTACCTACCTACCTACCTATCTGTATCTATCAATCTACCTACCTACCTATCTCTATCTATCAATCTACCTACCTACCTACCTATCTGTGTCTATCTATCTACCTAACTACCTATCTGTATCTATCAATCTACCTATCTACCTATCTCTATCTATCAATCAACCTACCTACCTATCTCTATCTATCTATCTACCTACCCACCTATCTGTATTTATCTACCTACCTACCTACCTATCTCTATCTATCAATCTACCTACCTACCTATCTCTATCTATCTATCTACCTACCTACCTATCTCTATCTACCTACCTACCTACCTACCTACCTATCTGTATCTATCAATCTACCTACCTACCTATCTCTATCTATCAATCTACCTACCTACCTACCTATCTGTATCTATCTATCTACCTACCTACCTATCTGTATCTATCAATCTACCTACCTACCTATCTCTATCTATCTATCTACCTACCTACCTATCTCTATCTATCTATCTACCTACCTACCTATCTGTATCTATCTATCTACCTACCTACCTATCTGTATCTATCAATCTACCTATCTACCTATCTCTATCTATCAATCTACCTACCTACCTATCTCTATCTATCTATCTACCTACCTACCTATCTCTATCTATCAATCTACCTACCTACCTACCTATCTGTATCTATCTATCTACCTACCTACCTATCTGTATCTATCAATCTACCTACCTACCTATCTCTATCTATCAATCTACCTACCTACCTATCTCTATCTATCTATCTACCTACCTACCTATCTCTATCTACCTACCTACCTACCTATCTGTATCTATCAATCTACCTACCTACCTATCTCTATCTATCAATCTACCTACCTACCTATCTCTATCTATCAATCTACCTACCTACCTATCTCTATCTATCTATCTATCTACCTACCTACCTATCTCTATCTACCTACCTACCTACCTATCTGTATCTATCAATCTACCTACCTACCTATCTCTATCTATCAATCTACCTACCTACCTACCTATCTGTATCTATCTATCTACCTACCTACCTATCTGTATCTATCAATCTACCTACCTACCTATCTCTATCTATCTATCTACCTACCTACCTATCTGTATCTATCTATCTACCTACCTACCTATCTGTATCTATCAATCTACCTATCTACCTATCTCTATCTATCTATCTACCTACCTACCTATCTGTATCTATATATCTACCTACCTACCTATCTGTATCTATCAATCTACCTATCTACCTATCTCTATCTATCAGTCTACCTACCTACCTATCTCTATCTATCTATCTACCTACCCACCTATCTGTATTTATCTATCTACCTACCTATCTGTATCTACCTACCTACCTACCTATCTCTATCTATCTATCTATCAATCTACCTTCCTACCTATCTGTATCTATCTATCTACCTAGCTATCTCTATCTATCTACCTACCTACATATCTGTATCTATATATCTACCTACCTACCTATCTCTATCTATCTATCTACCTACCTACCTACCTATCTGTATCTATATATCTACCTACCTACCTATCTGTATCTATCAATCTACCTACCTACCTATCTCTATCTATCAATCTACCTACCTACCTATCTGTATCTATCTATCTACCTACCTACCTATCTGTATCTATATATCTACCTACCTACCTATCTGTATCTATCTATCTACCTATCTACCTATCTCTATCTATCAGTCTACCTACCTACCTATCTCTATCTATCTATCTATCTAACTACCTACCTATCTGTATCTATATATCTACCTACCTACCTATCTGTATCTATCAATCTACCTACCTACCTATCTCTATCTATCAATCTACATACCTACCTATCTCTATCTATCAATCTACCTACCTACCTATCTGTATCTATCTATCTACCTACCTACCTATCTGTATCTATCAATCTACCTACCTACCTATCTCTATCTATCTATCTCCCTACCTACATATCTGTATCTATATATCTACCTACCTACCTATCTCTATCTATCTACCTACCTACCTACCTATCTCTATCTATCAATCTACCTACCTTCCTATCTGTATCTATCTATCTACCTACCTACCTATCTGTATCTATCAATCTACCTACCTACCTATCTCTATCTATCTATCTCCCTACCTACATATCTGTATCTATATATCTACCTACCTACCTATCTCTATCTATCAATCTACATACCTACCTATCTCTATCTATCTATCTACCTACCTACCTATCTGTATCTATCAATATACCTACCTAACTATCTCTATCTATCTATCTACCTACTTACATATCTGTATCTATATATATCTACCTACCTACCCATCTCTATCTATCAATCTACCTACCTACCTATCTCTATCTATCTACCTACCTACCTACCTATCTGTATCTATATATCTACCTACCTACCTATCTGTATCTATCAATCTACCTACCTACCTATCTCTATCTATCAATCTACCTACCTACCTATCTCTATCTATCAATCTCCCTACCCACCTATCTGTATCTATCTATCTACCTACCTACCTATCTGTATCTATCAATCTACCTACCTACCTATCTGTATCTATATATCTACTTACCTACCTATCTGTATCTATCTATCTACCTACCTACCTATCTGTATCTATCTACCTACCTACCTACGTATCTCTATCTATCTATCTACCTACCTACCTATCTGTATCTATCAATCTACCTACCTACCTATCTGTAGCTATCTATCTACCTACCTACCTATCTCTATCTATCAATCTACCTACCCACCTATCTGTATCTATCTATCTACCTACCTACCTATCTGTATCTATCAATCTACCTACCTACCTATCTGTATCTATATATCTACTTACCTACCTATCTGTATCTATCTATCTACTTACCTACCTATCTGTATCTATCTACCTACCTACCTACCTATCTCTATCTATCTATCTACCTACCTACATATCTGTATCTATATATCTACCTACCTACCTATCTGTATCTATCTATCTACCTATCTACCTATCTCTATCTATCAATCTACCTACCTAGCTATCTGTATCTATCAATCTACCTACCCACCTATCTGTATTTATCTATCTACCTACCTATCTCTATCTATCAATCTACCTACCTACCTATCTCTATCTATCTATCTACCCACCTACCTATCTGTATCTATCAATCTACCTACCTACCTATCTCTATCTATCTACCTACCTACCTACCTATCTCTATCTATCAATCTACCTACCTACCTATCTGTATCTATCTATCTACCTACCTACCTATCTGTATCTGTCTATCTACCTACCTACCTACATATCTGTATCTATATATCTACCTACCTACCTACCTACCTACCTATCTCTTTCTATCTATCTACCTACCTACCTATCTGTCTCTATCAATCTACCTACCTACCTATCTATCTCTATCTATCTACCTACCTACCTACCTACCTATCTCTATCTATCTATCTACCTACCTACCTATATCTATCTATCTATCTACCTACCTACCTATCTCTATCTATCTATCTACCTACCTACCTATCTGTATCTATCAATCTACCTACCTACCTACCTATCTCTATCTATCTACCTACCTACCTACATATCTGTATCTATATATCTACCTACCTACCTATCTGTATCTATCTATATACCTATCTACCTATCTCAATCTATCAATCTACCTACCTACCTATCTCTATCTATCTATCTACCTACCCACCTATCTGTATTTATCTATCTACCTATCTATCTGTATCTATCTACCTACCTACCTACGTATCTCTATCTATCTATCTACCTACCTACCTATCTCTATCTATCAATCTACCTACCTACCTATCTCTATCTATCTATCTACCTACCTACCTATCTCTATCTATTTACCTACCTACCTATCTATCAATCTACCTACCTACCTATCTGTATCTATCAATCTACCTAGGTACCTATCTCTATCTATCTATCTACCTACCTACCTATCTCTATCTATCTACCTACCTACCTACCTACCTACATATCTGTATCTATATATCTACCTACCTACCTACCTATCTCTATCTATCAATCTACCTAGCTACCTATCTCTATCTATCTATCTACCTACCTACCTATCTCTATCTATCTACCTACCTACCTACCTACATATCTGTATCTATATATCTACCTACCTACCTACCTATCTCTATCTATCAATCTACCTACCTACCTATCTCTATCTATCTATCTACCTACCTACCTATCTCTATCTACCTACCTACCTACCTATCTGTATCTATCAATCTACCTACCTACCTATCTCTATCTATCAATCTACCTACCTACCTACCTATCTGTATCTATCTATCTACCTACCTACCTATCTGTATCTATCAATCTACCTACCTACCTATCTGTATCTATCTATCTACCTACCTACCTATCTCTATCTATCTATCTACCTACCTACCTATCTGTATCTATCTATCTACCTACCTACCTATCTGTATCTATCAATCTACCTATCTACCTATCTCTATCTATCAATCAACCTACCTACCTATCTCTATCTATCTATCTACCTACCCACCTATCTGTATTTATCTACCTACCTACCTACCTATCTCTATCTATCAATCTACCTACCTACCTATCTCTATCTATCTATCTACCTACCTACCTATCTCTATCTACCTACCTACCTACCTACCTATCTGTATCTATCAATCTACCTATCTACCTATCTCTATCTATCAATCTACCTACCTACCTATCTCTATCTATCTATCTACCTACCTACCTATCTCTATCTATCAATCTACCTACCTACCTACCTATCTGTATCTATCTATCTACCTACCTACCTATCTGTATCTATCAATCTACCTACCTACCTATCTCTATCTATCAATCTACCTACCTACCTATCTCTATCTATCTATCTACCTACCTACCTATCTCTATCTACCTACCTACCTACCTATCTGTATCTATCAATCTACCTACCTACCTATCTCTATCTATCAATCTACCTACCTACCTATCTCTATCTATCAATCTACCTACCTACCTATCTCTATCTATCTATCTATCTACCTACCTACCTATCTCTATCTACCTACCTACCTACCTATCTGTATCTATCAATCTACCTACCTACCTATCTCTATCTATCAATCTACCTACCTACCTACCTATCTGTATCTATCTATCTACCTACCTACCTATCTGTATCTATCAATCTACCTACCTACCTATCTCTATCTATCTATCTACCTACCTACCTATCTGTATCTATCTATCTACCTACCTACCTATCTGTATCTATCAATCTACCTATCTACCTATCTCTATCTATCTATCTACCTACCTACCTATCTGTATCTATATATCTACCTACCTACCTATCTGTATCTATCAATCTACCTATCTACCTATCTCTATCTATCAGTCTACCTACCTACCTATCTCTATCTATCTATCTACCTACCCACCTACCTATCTGTATCTATCTATCTACCTACCTACCTATCTGTATCTATCAATCTACCTACCTACCTATCTCTATCTATCAATCTACCTACTCTGTATCTATCAATCTACCTACCTATCTATCTCTATCTATCTACCTACCTACCTATCTCTATCTATCAATCTACCTACCTACCTATCTCTATCTATCTATCTACCTACCTAGCTATCTCTATCTATCTACCTACCTACCTATCTGTATCTATCAATCTACCTACCTACCTACCTATCTCTATCTATCTACCTACCTACCTACCTATCTGTATCTATATATCTACCTACCTACCTATCTGTATCTATCTATATACCTATCTACCTATCTCAATCTATCAATCTACCTACCTACCTATCTCTATCTATCTATCTACCTACCCACCTATCTGTATTTATCTATCTACCTACCTATCTGTATCTACCTACCTACCTACCTACGTATCTCTATCTATCTATCTACCTACCTACCTATCTCTATCTATCAATCTACCTACCTACCTATCTCTATCTATCTATCTACCTACCTACCTATCTCTATCTATTTACCTACCTACCTATCTATCAATCTACCTACCTACCTATCTGTATCTATCAATCTACCTAGGTACCTATCTCTATCTATCTATCTACCTACCTACCTATCTCTATCTATCTACCTACCTACCTACCTACCTACATATCTGTATCTATATATCTACCTACCTACCTACCTATCTCTATCTATCAATCTACCTAGCTACCTATCTCTATCTATCTATCTACCTACCTACCTATCTCTATCTATCTACCTACCTACCTACCTACATATCTGTATCTATATATCTACCTACCTACCTACCTATCTCTATCTATCAATCTACCTACCTACCTATCTCTATCTATCTATCTACCTACCTACCTATCTCTATCTACCTACCTACCTACCTACCTATCTGTATCTATCAATCTACCTACCTACCTATCTCTATCTATCAATCTACCTACCTACCTACCTATCTGTATCTATCTATCTACCTACCTACCTATCTGTATCTATCAATCTACCTACCTACCTATCTGTATCTATCTATCTACCTACCTACCTATCTCTATCTATCTATCTACCTACCTACCTATCTCTATCTATCTATCTACCTACCTACCTATCTGTATCTATCAATCTACCTATCTACCTATCTCTATCTATCAATCTACCTACCTACCTATCTCTATCTATCTATCTACCTACCCACCTATCTGTATTTATCTACCTACCTACCTACCTATCTCTATCTATCAATCTACCTACCTACCTATCTCTATCTATCTATCTACCTACCTACCTATCTCTACCTACCTACCTACCTACCTACCTATCTGTATCTATCAATCTACCTACCTACCTATCTCTATCTATCAATCTACCTACCTACCTACCTATCTGTATCTATCTATCTACCTACCTACCTATCTGTATCTATCAATCTACCTACCTACCTATCTCTATCTATCTATCTACCTACCTACCTATCTCTATCTATCTATCTACCTACCTACCTATCTGTATCTATCTATCTACCTACCTACCTATCTGTATCTATCAATCTACCTATCTACCTATCTCTATCTATCAATCTACCTACCTACCTATCTCTATCTATCTATCTACCTACCTACCTATCTCTATCAATCTACCTACCTACCTACCTATCTGTATCTATCTATCTACCTACCTACCTATCTGTATCTATCAATCTACCTACCTACCTATCTCTATCTATCAATCTACCTACCTACCTATCTCTATCTATCTATCTACCTACCTACCTATCTCTATCTACCTACCTACCTACCTACCTATCTGTATCTATCAATCTACCTACCTACCTATCTCTATCTATCAATCTACCTACCTACCTACCTATCTGTATCTATCTATCTACCTACCTACCTATCTGTATCTATCAATCTACCTACCTACCTATCTCTATCTATCTATCTACCTACCTACCTATCTCTATCTATCTATCTACCTACCTACCTATCTGTATCTATCTATCTACCTACCTACCTATCTGTATCTATCAATCTACCTATCTACCTATCTCTATCTATCAATCTACCTACCTACCTCTCTCTATCTATCTATCTACCTACCTACCTATCTCTATCTATCAATCTACCTACCTACCTACCTATCTGTATCTATCTATCTACCTACCTACCTATCTGTATCTATCAATCTACCTACCTACCTATCTCTATCTATCAATCTACCTACTCTGTATCTATCAATCTACCTACCTATCTATCTCTATCTATCTATCTACCTACCTACCTATCTCTATCTATCAATCTACCTACCTACCTATCTCTATCTATCTATCTATCTACCTACCTACCTATCTCTACCTATCTACCTACCTACCTATCTGTATCTATCAATCTACCTACCTACCTACCTATCTCTATCTATCTACCTACCTACCTACATATCTGTATCTATATATCTACCTACCTACCTATCTGTATCTATCAATCTACCTACCTACCTATCTCTATCTATCTATCTACCTACCTACCTATCTCTATCTATCTATCTACCTACCTACCTATCTGTATCTATCTATCTACCTACCTACCTATCTGTATCTATCAATCTACCTATCTACCTATCTCTATCTATCAATCTACCTACCTACCTATCTCTATCTATCTATCTACCTACCTACCTATCTCTATCTATCAATCTACCTACCTACCTACCTATCTGTATCTATCTATCTACCTACCTACCTATCTGTATCTATCAATCTACCTACCTACCTATCTCTATCTATCAATCTACCTACTCTGTATCTATCAATCTACCTACCTATCTATCTCTATCTATCTATCTACCTACCTACCTATCTCTATCTATCAATCTACCTACCTACCTATCTCTATCTATCTATCTACCTACCTACCTATCTCTATCTATCTATCTACCTACCTACCTATCTGTATCTATCAATCTACCTACCTACCTACCTATCTCTATCTATCTACCTACCTACCTACATATCTGTATCTATATATCTACCTACCTACCTATCTGTATCTATCTATATACCTATCTACCTATCTCAATCTATCAATCTACCTACCTACCTATCTCTATCTATCTATCTACCTACCAACCTATCTGTATTTATCTATCTACCTACCTATCTGTATCTATCTACCTACCTACCTACGTATCTCTATCTATCTATCTACCTACCTACCTATCTCTATCTATCAATCTACCTACCTACCTATCTCTATCTATCTATCTACCTACCTACCTATCTCTATCTATTTACCTACCTACCTATCTATCAATCTACCTAGCTACCTATCTGTATCTATCAATCTACCTAGGTACCTATCTCTATCTATCTATCTACCTACCTACCTATCTCTATCTATCTACCTACCTACCTACCTACCTACCTACATATCTGTATCTATATATCTACCTACCTACCTACCTATCTCTATCTATCAATCTACCTAGCTACCTATCTCTATCTATCTATCTACCTACCTACCTATCTCTATCTATCTACCTACCTACCTACCTACATATCTGTATCTATATATCTACCTACCTACCTACCTATCTCTATCCATCAATCTACCTACCTACCTATCTCTATCTATCTATCTACCTACCTACCTATCTCTATCTACCTACCTACCTACCTACCTACCTATCTGTATCTATCAATCTACCTACCTACCTATCTCTATCTATCAATCTACCTACCTACCTACCTATCTGTATCTATCTATCTACCTACCTACCTATCTGTATCTATCAATCTACCTACCTACCTATCTGTATCTATCTATCTACCTACCTACCTATCTCTATCTATCTATCTACCTACCTACCTATCTGTATCTATCTATCTACCTACCTACCTATCTGTATCTATCAATCTACCTATCTACCTATATCTATCTATCAATCTATTTACCTACCTATCTCTATCTATCTATCTACCTACCCACCTATCTGTATTTATCTACCTACCTAACTACCTATCTCTATCTATCAATCTACCTACCTACCTATCTCTATCTATCTATCTACCTACCTACCTATCTCTATCTACCTACCTACCTACCTACCTATCTGTATCTATCAATCTACCTACCTACCTATCTCTATCTATCAATCTACCTACCTACCTACCTATCTGTATCTATCTATCTACCTACCTACCTATCTGTATCTATCAATCTACCTACCTACCTATCTCTATCTATCTATCTACCTACCTACCTACCTATCTGTATCTATCTATCTACCTACCTACCTATCTGTATCTATCAATATACCTACCTAACTATCTCTATCTATCTATCTACCTACTTACATATCTGTATCTATATATATCTACCTACCTACCCATCTCTATCTATCAATCTACCTACCTACCTATCTCTATCTATCTACCTACCTACCTACCTATCTGTATCTATATATCTACCTACCTACCTATCTGTATCTATCAATCTACCTACCTACCTATCTCTATCTATCAATCTACCTACCTACCTATCTCTATCTATCAATCTACCTACCCACCTATCTGTATCTATCTATCTACCTACCTACCTATCTGTATCTATCAATCTACCTACCTACCTATCTGTATCTATATATCTACTTACCTACCTATCTGTATCTATCTATCTACCTACCTACCTATCTGTATCTATCTACCTACCTACCTACGTATCTCTATCTATCTATCTACCTACCTACCTATCTGTATCTATCAATCTACCTACCTACCTATCTGTAGCTATCTATCTACCTACCTACCTATCTCTATCTATCAATCTACCTACCCACCTATCTGTATCTATCTATCTACCTACCTACCTATCTGTATCTATCAATCTACCTACCTACCTATCTGTATCTATATATCTACTTACCTACCTATCTGTATCTATCTATCTACTTACCTACCTATCTGTATCTATCTACCTACCTACCTACCTATCTCTATCTATCTATCTACCTACCTACATATCTGTATCTATATATCTACCTACCTACCTATCTGTATCTATCTATCTACCTATCTACCTATCTCTATCTATCAATCTACCTACCTAGCTATCTGTATCTATCAATCTACCTACCCACCTATCTGTATTTATCTATCTACCTACCTATCTCTATCTATCAATCTACCTACCTACCTATCTGTATCTATCTATCTACCTATCTACCTATCTCCATCAATCTACCTACCTACCTATCTCTATCTATCTATCTACCCACCTACCTATCTGTATCTATCAATCTACCTACCTACCTATCTCTATCTATCTACCTACCTACCTACCTATCTCTATCTATCAATCTACCTACCTACCTATCTGTATCTATCTATCTACCTACCTACCTATCTGTATCTGTCTATCTACCTACCTACCTACATATCTGTATCTATATATCTACCTACCTACCTACCTACCTACCTACCTATCTCTTTCTATCTATCTACCTACCTACCTATCTGTCTCTATCAATCTACCTACCTACCTATCTATCTCTATCTATCTACCTACCTACCTACCTACCTATCTCTATCTATCTACCTACCTACCTATATCTATCTATCTATCTACCTACCTACCTATCTCTATCTATCTATCTACCTACCTACCTATCTGTATCTATCAATCTACCTACCTACCTACCTATCTCTATCTATCTACCTACCTACCTACATATCTGTATCTATATATCTACCTACCTACCTATCTGTATCTATCTATATACCTATCTACCTATCTCAATCTATCAATCTACCTACCTACCTATCTCTATCTATCTATCTACCTACCCACCTATCTGTATTTATCTATCTACCTACCTATCTGTATCTATCTACCTACCTACCTACGTATCTCTATCTATCTATCTACCTACCTACCTATCTCTATCTATCAATCTACCTACCTACCTATCTCTATCTATCTATCTACCTACCTACCTATCTCTATCTATTTACCTACCTACCTATCTATCAATCTACCTACCTACCTATCTGTATCTATCAATCTACCTAGGTACCTATCTCTATCTATCTATCTACCTACCTACCTATCTCTATCTATCTACCTACCTACCTACCTACATATCTGTATCTATATATCTACCTACCTACCTACCTATCTCTATCTATCAATCTACCTAGCTACCTATCTCTATCTATCTATCTACCTACCTACCTATCTCTATCTATCTACCTACCTACCTACCTACATATCTGTATCTATATATCTACCTACCTACCTACCTATCTCTATCTATCAATCTACCTACCTACCTATCTCTATCTATCTATCTACCTACCTACCTATCTCTATCTACCTACCTACCTACCTATCTGTATCTATCAATCTACCTACCTACCTATCTCTATCTATCAATCTACCTACCTACCTACCTACCTATCTGTATCTATCTATCTACCTACCTACCTATCTGTATCTATCAATCTACCTACCTACCTATCTGTATCTATCTATCTACATACCTACCTATCTCTATCTATCTATCTACCTACCTACCTATCTGTATCTATCTATCTACCTACCTACCTATCTGTATCTATCAATCTACCTATCTACCTATCTCTATCTATCAATCAACCTACCTACCTATCTCTATCTATCTATCTACCTACCCACCTATCTGTATTTATCTGCCTACCTACCTACCTATCTCTATCTATCAATCTACCTACCTACCTATCTCTATCTATCTATCTACCTACCTACCTATCTCTATCTACCTACCTACCTACCTACCTATCTGTATCTATCAATCTACCTACCTACCTATCTCTATCTATCAATCTACCTACCTACCTACCTATCTGTATCTATCTATCTACCTACCTACCTATCTGTATCTATCAATCTACCTACCTACCTATCTCTATCTATCTATCTACCTACCTACCTATCTCTATCTATCTATCTACCTACCTACCTATCTGTATCTATCTATCTACCTACCTACCTATCTGTATCTATCAATCTACCTATCTACCTATCTCTATCTATCAATCTACCTACCTACCTACCTATCTGTATCTATCTATCTACCTACCTACCTATCTGTATCTATCAATCTACCTACCTACCTATCTCTATCTATCAATCTACCTACGTACCTATCTCTATCTATCTATCTACCTACCTACCTATCTCTATCTACCTACCTACCTACCTACCTATCTGTATCTATCAATCTACCTACCTACCTATCTCTATCTATCAATCTACCTACCTACCTACCTATCTGTATCTATCTATCTACCTACCTACCTATCTGTATCTATCAATCTACCTACCTACCTATCTCTATCTATCTATCTACCTACCTACCAATCTCTATCTATCTATCTACCTACCTACCTATCTGTATCTATCTATCTACCTACCTACCTATCTGTATCTATCAATCTACCTATCTACCTATCTCTATCTATCAATCTACCTACCTACCTATCTCTATCTATCTATCTACCTACCTACCTATCTCTATCTATCAATCTACCTACCTACCTACCTATCTGTATCTATCTATCTACCTACCTACCTATCTGTATCTATCAATCTACCTACCTACCTATCTCTATCTATCAATCTACCTACTCTGTATCTATCAATCTACCTACCTATCTATCTCTATCTATCTACCTACCTACCTATCTCTATCTATCAATCTACCTACCTACCTATCTCTATCTATCTATCTACCTACCTAGCTATCTCTATCTATCTACCTACCTACCTATCTGTATCTATCAATCTACCTACCTACCTACCTATCTCTATCTATCTACCTACCTACCTACCTATCTGTATCTATATATCTACCTACCTACCTATCTGTATCTATCTATATACCTATCTACCTATCTCAATCTATCAATCTACCTACCTACCTATCTCTATCTATCTATCTACCTACCCACCTATCTGTATTTATCTATCTACCTACCTATCTGTATCTATCTACCTACCTACCTACGTATCTCTATCTATCTATCTACCTACCTACCTATCTCTATCTATCAATCTACCTACTTACCTATCTCTATCTATCTATCTACCTACCTACCTATCTCTATCTATTTACCTACCTACCTATCTATCAATCTACCTACCTACCTATCTGTATCTATCAATCTACCTAGGTACCTATCTCTATCTATCTATCTACCTACCTACCTATCTCTATCTATCTACCTACCTACCTACCTACCTACATATCTGTATCTATATATCTACCTACCTACCTACCTATCTCTATCTATCAATCTACCTAGCTACCTATCTCTATCTATCTATCTACCTACCTACCTATCTCTATCTATCTACCTACCTACCTACCTACATATCTGTATCTATATATCTACCTACCTACCTACCTATCTCTATCTATCAATCTACCTACCTACCTATCTCTATCTATCTATCTACCTACCTACCTATCTCTATCTACCTACCTACCTACCTACCTATCTGTATCTATCAATCTACCTACCTACCTATCTCTATCTATCAATCTACCTACCTACCTACCTATCTGTATCTATCTATCTACCTACCTACCTATCTGTATCTATCAATCTACCTACCTACCTATCTGTATCTATCTATCTACCTACCTACCTATCTCTATCTATCTATCTACCTACCTACCTATCTCTATCTATCTATCTACCTACCTACCTATCTGTATCTATCAATCTACCTATCTACCTATCTCTATCTATCAATCTACCTACCTACCTATCTCTATCTATCTATCTACCTACCCACCTATCTGTATTTATCTACCTACCTACCTACCTATCTCTATCTATCAATCTACCTACCTATCTCTATATATCTATCTACCTACCTACCTATCTCTACCTACCTACCTACCTACCTACCTACCTATCTGTATCTATCAATCTACCTACCTACCTATCTCTATCTATCAATCTACCTACCTACCTACCTATCTGTATCTATCTATCTACCTACCTACCTATCTGTATCTATCAATCTACCTACCTACCTATCTCTATCTATCTATCTACCTACCTACCTATCTCTATCTATCTATCTACCTACCTACATATCTGTATCTATCTATCTACCTACCTACCTATCTGTATCTATCAATCTACCTATCTACCTATCTCTATCTATCAATCTACCTACCTACCTATCTCTATCTATCTATCTACCTACCTACCTATCTCTATCAATCTACCTACCTACCTACCTATCTGTATCTATCTATCTACCTACCTACCTATCTGTATCTATCAATCTACCTACCTACCTATCTCTATCTATCAATCTACCTACCTACCTATCTCTATCTATCTATCTACCTACCTACCTATCTCTATCTACCTACCTACCTACCTACCTACCTATCTGTATCTATCAATCTACCTACCTACCTATCTCTATCTATCAATCTACCTACCTACCTACCTATCTGTATCTATCTATCTACCTACCTACCTATCTGTATCTATCAATCTACCTACCTACCTATCTCTATCTATCTATCTACCTACCTACCTATCTCTATCTATCTATCTACCTACCTACCTATCTGTATCTATCTATCTACCTACCTACCTATCTGTATCTATCAATCTACCTATCTACCTATCTCTATCTATCAATCTACCTACCTACCTCTCTCTATCTATCTATCTACCTACCTACCTATCTCTATCTATCAATCTACCTACCTACCTACCTATCTGTATCTATCTATCTACCTACCTACCTATCTGTATCTATCAATCTACCTACCTACCTATCTCTATCTATCAATCTACCTACTCTGTATCTATCAATCTACCTACCTATCTATCTCTATCTATCTATCTACCTACCTACCTATCTCTATCTATCAATCTACCTACCTACCTATCTCTATCTATCTACCTACCTACCTATCTCTATCTATCTACCTACCTACCTATCTGTATCTATCAATCTACCTACCTCCCTACCTATCTCTATCTATCTACCTACCTACCTACATATCTGTATCTATATATCTACCTACCTACCTATCTGTATCTATCAATCTACCTACCTACCTATCTCTATCTATCTATCTACCTACCTACCTATCTCTATCTATCTATCTACCTACCTACCTATCTGTATCTATCTATCTACCTACCTACCTATCTGTATCTATCAATCTACCTATCTACCTATCTCTATCTATCAATCTACCTACCTACCTATCTCTATCTATCTATCTACCTACCTACCTATCTCTATCTATCAATCTACCTACCTACCTACCTATCTGTATCTATCTATCTACCTACCTACCTATCTGTATCTATCAATCTACCTACCTACCTATCTCTATCTATCAATCTACCTACTCTGTATCTATCAATCTACCTACCTATCTATCTCTATCTATCTATCTACCTACCTACCTATCTCTATCTATCAATCTACCTACCTACCTATCTCTATCTATCTATCTACCTACCTACCTATCTCTATCTATCTATCTACCTACCTACCTATCTGTATCTATCAATCTACCTACCTACCTACCTATCTCTATCTATCTACCTACCTACCTACATATCTGTATCTATATATCTACCTACCTACCTATCTGTATCTATCTATATACCTATCTACCTATCTCAATCTATCAATCTACCTACCTACCTATCTCTATCTATCTATCTACCTACCAACCTATCTGTATTTATCTATCTACCTACCTATCTGTATCTATCTACCTACCTACCTACGTATCTCTATCTATCTATCTACCTACCTACCTATCTCTATCTATCAATCTACCTACCTACCTATCTCTATCTATCTATCTACCTACCTACCTATCTCTATCTATTTACCTACCTACCTATCTATCAATCTACCTAGCTACCTATCTGTATCTATCAATCTACCTAGGTACCTATCTCTATCTATCTATCTATCTACCTACCTACCTATCTCTATCTATCTACCTACCTACCTACCTACCTACATATCTGTATCTATATATCTACCTACCTACCTACCTATCTCTATCTATCAATCTACCTAGCTACCTATCTCTATCTATCTACCTACCTACCTACCTATCTCTATCTATCTACCTACCTACCTACCTACATATCTGTATCTATATATCTACCTACCTACCTACCTATCTCTATCTATCAATCTACCTACCTACCTATCTCTATCTATCTATCTACCTACCTACCTATCTCTACCTACCTACCTACCTACCTACCTACCTATCTGTATCTATCAATCTACCTACCTACCTATCTCTATCTATCAATCTACCTACCTACCTACCTATCTGTATCTATCTATCTACCTACCTACCTATCTGTATCTATCAATCTACCTACCTACCTATCTGTATCTATCTATCTACCTACCTACCTATCTCTATCTATCTATCTACCTACCTACCTATCTGTATCTATCTATCTACCTACCTACCTATCTGTATCTATCAATCTACCTATCTACCTATATCTATCTATCAATCTACCTACCTACCTATCTCTATCTATCTATCTACCTACCCACCTATCTGTATTTATCTACCTACCTAACTACCTATCTCAATCTATCAATCTACCTACCTACCTATCTCTATCTATCTATCTACCTACCTACCTATCTCTATCTACCTACCTACCTACCTACCTATCTGTATCTATCAATCTACCTACCTACCTATCTCTATCTATCAATCTACCTACCTACCTACCTATCTGTATCTATCTATCTACCTACCTACCTATCTGTATCTATCAATCTACCTACCTACCTATCTCTATCTATCTATCTACCTACCTACCTATCTCTATCTATCTATCTACCTACCTACCTATCTGTATCTATCTATCTACCTACCTACCTATCTGTATCTATCAATCTACCTATCTACCTATCTCTATCTATCAATCTACCTACCTACCTATCTCTATCTATCTATCTACCTACCTACCTATCTCTATCTATCAATCTACCTACCTACCTACCTATCTGTATCTATCTATCTACCTACCTACCTATCTGTATCTATCAATCTACCTACCTACCTATCTCTATCTATCAATCTACCTACTCTGTATCTATCAATCTACCTACCTACCTATCTATCTCTATCTATCTATCTACCTACCTACCTATCTCTATCTATCAATCTACCTACCTACCTATCTCTATCTATCTATCTACCTACCCACCTATCTGTATTTATCTATCTACCTAAATATCTGTATCTATATATCTACCTACCTACCTATCTCTATCTATCTATCTATCTACCTACTTACCTACCTATCTCTATCTATCAATCTACCTACCTACCTATCTGTATCTATCTATCTACCTACCTACCTATCTGTATCTATCAATCTACCTACCTAGCTATCTCTATCTATCTACCTACCTACATATCTGTATCTGTATATCTACATACCTACCTATCTCTATCTATCTATCTACCTACCTACCTATCTGTATCTATATATCTACCTACCTACCTATCTGTATCTATCAATCTACCTACCTACCTATCTGTATCTATCAATCTACCTACCTAGCTATCTCTATCTATCTACCTACCTACATATCTGTATCTATATATCTACCTACCTACCTATCTCTATCTATCTATCTACCTACCTACCTATCTGTATCTATATATCTACCTACCTACCTATCTGTATCTATCAATCTACCTACCTACCTATCTCTATCTATCAATCTACCTACCTACCTATCTGTATTTATCTATCTACCTACATATCTGTATCTATATATCTACCTACCTACCTATCTCTATCTATCTACCTACCTACCTACCTATCTCTATCTATCAATCTACCTACCTACCTATCTGTATCTATCTATCTACCTACCTACCTATCTGTATCTATCAATCTACCTACCTACCTATCTCTATCTATCAATCTACCTACCTACCTATCTGTATCTATCTATCTACCTACCTACCTATCTGTATCTATCAATCTACCTACCTACCTATCTCTATCTATCTACCTACCTACCTACCTACCTACCTACATATCTGTATCTATATATCTACCTACCTACCTACCTATCTCTATCTATCAATCTACCTAGCTACCTATCTCTATCTATCTACCTACCTACCTACCTATCTCTATCTATCTACCTACCTACCTACCTACATATCTGTATCTATATATCTACCTACCTACCTACCTATCTCTATCTATCAATCTACCTACCTACCTATCTCTATCTATCTATCTACCTACCTACCTATCTCTATCTACCTACCTACCTACCTACCTATCTGTATCTATCAATCTACCTACCTACCTATCTCTATCTATCAATCTACCTACCTACCTACCTATCTGTATCTATCTATCTACCTACCTACCTATCTCTATCTATCAATCTACCTACCTACCTATCTCTATCTATCTATCTACCTACCTACCTATCTCTATCTATCAATCTACCTACCTACCTATCTGTATCTATCTATCTACCTACCTACCTATCTGTATCTATCAATCTACCTACCTACCTATCTCTATCTATCAATCTAGCTACCTACCTCTCTGTATCTATCAATCTACCTACCTACCGATCTCTATCTATCTATCTACCTACCTACATATCTGTATCTATATATCTACCTACCTACCTATCTCTATCTATCTATCTACCTACCTACCTATCTGTATCTATATATCTACCTACCTACCTATCTGTATCTATCAATCTACCTATCTACCTATCTCTATCTATCAGTCTACCTACCTACCTATCTCTATCTATCTATCTACCTACCCACCTATCTGTATTTATCTATCTACCTACCTATCTGTATCTATCTACCTACCTACCTACCTATCTCTATCTATCTATCTATCAATCTACCTTCCTACCTATCTGTATCTATCTATCTACCTAGCTATCTCTATCTATCTACCTAGCTACATATCTGTATCTATATATCTACCTACCTACCTATCTCTATCTATCTATCTACCTATCTACCTATCTGTATCTATATATCTACCTACCTACCTATCTGTATCTATCAATCTACCTACCTACCTATCTGTATCTATCAATCTACCTACCTACCTATCTGTATCTATCTATCTACCTACCTACCTATCTGTATCTATATATCTACCTACCTACCTATCTGTATCTATCTATCTACCTATCTACCTATCTCTATCTATCAGTCTACCTACCTACCTATCTCTATCTATCTATCTACCTACCCACCTATCTGTATTTATCTATCTACCTACCTATCTGTATCTATCTACCTACCTACCTACCTATCTCTATCTATCTATCTATCAATCTACCTACCTACCTATCTGTATCTATCTATCTACCTACCTACCTATCTGTATCTATCAATCTACCTACCTACCTATCTCTATCTATCAATCTACCTACCTACCTATCTGTATCTATCTATCTACCTACCTACCTATCTGTATCTATATATCTACCTACCTACCTATCTGTATCTATCTATCTACCTATCTACCTATCTCTATCTATCAGTCTACCTACCTACCTATCTCTATCTATCTATCTACCTACCCACCTATCTGTATTTATCTATCTACCTACCTATCTGTATCTATCTACCTACCTACCTACCTATCTCTATCTATCTATCTATCAATCTTCCTACCTACCTATCTGTATCTATCTATCTACCTACCTACCTATCTGTATCTATCAATCTACCTACCTACCTATCTCTATCTATCAATCTACCTACCTACCTATCTGTATCTATCAATCTACCTACCTACCTATCTCTATCTATCAATCTACCTACCTACTTCTCTGTATCTATCAATCTACCTACCTACCTATCTCTATCTATCTATCTACCTACCTACCTATCTCTATCTATCAATCTACCTACCTACCTATCTCTATCTATCTATCTACCTACCCACCTATCTGTATCTATCTATCTACCTACCTACCTATCTGTATCTATCAATCTACCTACCTAGCTATCTCTATCTATCTATCTACCTACCTACATATCTGTATCTATATATATACCTACCTACCTATCTCTATCTATCAATCTACCTACCTACCTATCTCTATCTATCTATCTACCTACCTAGCTATCTGTATCTATATATGTACCTACCTACCTATCTGTATCTATCAATCTACCTATCTACCTATCTCTATCTATCAATCTACCTACCTACCTATCTGTATCTATCTATCTACCTACCTACCTATCTGTATCTATCAATCTACCTACCTACCTATCTCTATCTATCTATCTACCTACCTACATATCTGTATCTATCTATCTACCTACCTACCTATCTGTATCTATCTATCTACCTATCTACCTATCTCTATCTATCAATCTACCTACCTACCTATCTCTATCTATCTATCTACCTACCCACCTATCTGTATTTATCTATCTACCTACATATCTGTATCTATATATCTACCTACCTACCTATCTCTATCTATCTACCTACCTACCTACCTATCTCTATCTATCAATCTACCTACCTACCTATCTGTATCTATCTATCTACCTACCCTACCTATCTGTCTCTATCAATCTACCTACCTACCTATCTCTATCTATCTATCTCCCTACCTACATATCTGTATCTATATATCTACCTACCTACCTATCTCTATCTATCTATCTACCTACCTACCTATCTCTATCTATCTATCTACCTACCTACCTATCTGTATCTATCAATCTACCTACCTACCTATCTCTATCTATCTACCTACCTACCTACATATCTGTATCTATATATCTACCTACCTACCTATCTGTATCTATCTATATCCATATCTACCTATCTCTATCAATCTACCTACCTACCTATCTCTATCTATCTATCTACCTACCCACCTATCTGTATTTATCTATCTACCTACCTATCTGTATCTATCTACCTACCTACCTACGTATCTCTATCTATCTACCTACCTACCTATCTGTATCTATCAATCTACCTACCTACCTATCTCTATCTATCTACCTACCTACCTACATATCTGTATCTATATATCTACCTACCTACCTATCTGTATCTATCAATCTACCTACCTACCTATCTGTATCTATCTACCTACCTACCTATCTGTATCTATCTATCTACCTACCTACCTATCTCTATCTATCAATCTACCTACCTACCTATCTGTATCTATCTATCTACCTACCTACCTATCTGTATCTATCAATCTACCTACCTACCTATCTCTATCTATCTATCTATCTACCTACCTGCATATCTCTATCAATCTACCTACCTACCTATCTCTATCTATCTACCTATGTACCTACCTACATATCTGTATTTATATATCTACCTACCTACCTATCTCTATCTATCAATCTACCTACCTACCTATCTCTATCTATCTATCTACCTACCTACCTATCTGTATCTATATATCTACCTACCTACCTATCTGTATCTATCAATCTACCTACCTACCTATCTCTATCTATCAATCTACATACCTACCTATCTGTATCTATCAATCTACCTAACTACCTATCTCTATCTATCTATCTCCCTACCTACATATCTGTATCTATATATCTACCTACCTACATATCTCTATCTATCAATCTACCTACCTACCTATCTCTATCTATCTATCTACCTACCTACCTATCTGTATCTATATATCTACCTACCTACCTATCTCTATCTATCAATCTACCTACCTACCTATCTCTATCTATCAATCTACATACCTACCTATCTCTATCTATCTATCTACCTACCTACCTATCTGTATCTATCAATCTACCTACCTACCTATCTCTATCTATCAATCTACATACCTACCTATCTCTATCTATCAATCTACCTACCCACCTATCTGTATCTATCTATCTACCTATCTACCTATCTCTATCTATCAATCTACCTACCTACCTATCTCTATCTATCTATCTACCTACCTACCTATCTGTATCTATCAATCTACCTACCTACCTATCTCTATCTATCTAGCTACCTACCTACCTATCTCTATCTATCAATCTACCTACCTACCTATCTGTATCTATCTATCTACCTACCTACCTACCTATCTGTATCTATCAATTTACCTACCTACCTATCTCTATCTATCTATCTACCTACCTACATATCTGTATCTATATATCTACCTACCTACCTACCTACCTACCTATCTCTTTCTATCTATCTACCTACCTACCTATCTGTCTCTATCAATCTACCTACCTACCTATCTATCTCTATCTATCTATCTACCTACCTACCTACCTATATCTATCTATCTACCTACCTACCTATCTCTATCTATCTATCTACCTACCTACCTATCTCTATCTATCTATCTACCTACCTACCTATCTGTATCTATCAATCTACCTACCTACCTATCTCTATCTATCTACCTACCTACCTACATATCTGTATCTATATATCTACCTACCTACCTATCTGTATCTATCTATATCCATATCTACCTATCTCTATCAATCTACCTACCTACCTATCTCTATATATCTACCTACCTACCTATCTGTATCTATCTATCTACCTATCTCTATCTATCAGTCTACCTACCTACCTATCTCTATCTATCTATCTACCTACCCACCTATCTGTATTTATCTATCTACCTACCTATCTGTATCTATCTACCTACCTACCTACCTATCTCTATCTGTCTATCTATCAATCTACCTACCTACCTATCTGTATCTATCTATCTACCTACCTACCTATCTGTATCTATCTATCTACCTACCTACCTATCTGTATCTATCAATCTACCTACCTACCTATCTCTATCTATCAATCTACCTACCTACCTATCTCTATCTATCTATCTACCTACCTACCTATCTCTATCTATCAATCTACCTACCTACCTCTCTGTATCTATCAATCTACCTACCTACCTATCTCTATCTATCTATCTACCTACCTACCTATCTCTATCTATCAATCTACCTACCTACATATCTCTATCTATCTATCTACCTACCCACCTATCTGTATCTATCTATCTACCTACCTACCTATCTGTATCTATCAATCTACCTACCTAGCTATCTCTATCTATCTATCTACCTACCTACATATCTGTATCTATATATATACCTACCTACCTATCTCTATCTATCAATCTACCTACCTACCTACCTATCTCTATCTATCTATCTACCTACCTACCTATCTGTATCTATCAATCTACCTACCTACCTATCTCTATCTATCAATCTACCTACCTACCTATCTCTATCTATCTATCTACCTACCTACCTATCTCTATCTATCAATCTACCTACCTACCTATCTGTATCTATCTATCTACCTACCTACCTATCTGTATCTATCAATCTACCTACCTACCTATCTCTATCTATCAATCTACCTACCTACCTCTCTGTATCTATCAATCTACCTACCTACCTATCTCTATCTATCTATCTACCTACCTACCTATCTCTATCTATCAATCTACCTACCTACATATCTCTATCTATCTATCTACCTACCCACCTATCTGTATCTATCTATCTACCTACCTACCTATCTGTATCTATCAATCTACCTACCTAGCTATCTCTATCTATCTATCTACCTACCTACATATCTGTATCTATATATATACCTACCTACCTATCTCTATCTATCAATCTACCTACCTACCTATCTCTATCTATCTATCTACCTACCTACCTATCTGTATCTATATATCTACCTACCTACATATCTGTATCTATCAATCTACCTACCTACCTATCTCTATCTATCAATCTACCTACCTACCTATCTGTATCTATCTATCTACCTACCTACCTATCTGTATCTATCAATCTACCTACCTACCTATCTCTATCTATCTATCTACCTACCTACATATCTGTATCTATCTATCTACCTACCTACCTATCTGTATCTATCTATCTACCTATCTACCTATCTCTATCTATCAATCTACCTACCTACCTATCTCTATCTATCTATCTACCTACCCTCCTATCTGTATTTATCTATCTACCTACATATCTGTATCTATATATCTACCTACCTACCTATCTCTATCTATCTACCTACCTACCTACCTATCTCTATCTATCAATCTACCTACCTATCTGTATCTATCTATCTACCTACCTACCTATCTGTATCTATCAATCTACCTACCTAGCTATCTCTATCTATCTATCTACCTACCTACATATCTGTATCTATATATATACCTACCTACCTATCTCTATCTATCAATCTACCTACCTACCTATCTCTATCTATCTATCTACCTACCTACCTATCTGTATCTATCAATCTACCTACCTACATATCTCTATCTATCTATCTACCTACCCACCTATCTGTATCTATCTATCTACCTACCTACCTATCTGTATCTATCAATCTACCTACCTAGCTATCTCTATCTATCTATCTACCTACCTACATATCTGTATCTATATATATACCTACCTACCTATCTCTATCTATCAATCTACCTACCTACCTATCTCTATCTATCTATCTACCTACCTACCTATCTGTATCTATCAATCTACCTACCTACCTATCTCTATCTATCAATCTACCTACCTACCTATCTCTATCTATCTATCTACCTACCTACCTATCTCTATCTATCTATCTACCTACCTACATATCTGTATCTATCTATCTACCTACCTACATATCTGTATCTATATATCTACCTACCTACCTATCTCTATCTATCTACCTACCTACCTACCTATCTCTATCTATCAATCTACCTACCTATCTGTATCTATCTATCTACCTACCTACCTATCTGTATCTATCAATCTACCTACCTACCTATCTCTATCTATCTATCTCCCTACCTACATATCTGTATCTATATATCTACCTACCTACCTATCTCTATCTATCAATCTACCTACCTACCTATCTCTATCTATCAATATACCTACCTACCTATCTGTATCTATCTATCTACCTACCTACCTATCTGTATCTATCAATCTACCTACCTACCTATCTCTATCTATCTATCTACCTACCTACATATCTGTATCTATCTATCTACCTACCTACCTATCTGTATCTATCTATCTACCTATCTACCTATCTCTATCTATCAATCTACCTACCTACCTATCTCTATCTATCTATCTACCTACCCTCCTATCTGTATTTATCTATCTACCTACATATCTGTATCTATATATCTACCTACCTACCTATCTCTATCTATCTACCTACCTACCTACCTATTTCTATCTATCAATCTACCTACCTATCTGTATCTATCTATCTACCTACCTACCTATCTGTATCTATCAATCTACCAAGGTACCTATCTCTATCTATCTATCTACCTACCTACCTATCTCTATCTATCTACCTACCTACCTACCTACCTACATATCTGTATCTATATATCTACCTACCTACCTACCTATCTCTATCTATCAATCTACCTAGCTACCTATCTCTATCTATCTATCTACCTACCTACCTATCTCTATCTATCTACCTACCTACCTACCTACATATCTGTATCTATATATCTACCTACCTACCTACCTACCTATCTCTATCTATCAATCTACCTACCTACCTATCTCTATCTATCTATCTACCTACCTACCTATCTCTATCTACCTACCTACCTACCTACCTATCTGTATCTATCAATCTACCTACCTACCTATCTCTATCTATCAATCTACCTACCTACCTACCTATCTGTATCTATCTATCTACCTACCTACCTATCTGTATCTATCAATCTACCTACCTACCTATCTGTATCTATCTATCTACCTACCTACCTATCTCTATCTATCTATCTACCTACCTACCTATCTCTATCTATCTATCTACCTACCTACCTATCTGTATCTATCAATCTACCTATCTACCTATCTCTATCTATCAATCTACCTACCTACCTATCTCTATCTATCTATCTACCTACCCACCTATCTGTATTTATCTACCTACCTACCTACCTATCTCTATCTATCAATCTACCTACCTACCTATCTCTATCTATCTATCTACCTACCTACCTATCTCTACCTACCTACCTACCTACCTACCTATCTGTATCTATCAATCTACCTACCTACCTATCTCTATCTATCAATCTACCTACCTACCTACCTATCTGTATCTATCTATCTACCTACCTACCTATCTGTATCTATCAATCTACCTACCTACCTATCTCTATCTATCTATCTACCTACCTACCTATCTCTATCTATCTATCTACCTACCTACCTATCTGTATCTATCTATCTACCTACCTACCTATCTGTATCTATCAATCTACCTATCTACCTATCTCTATCTATCAATCTACCTACCTACCTATCTCTATCTATCTATCTACCTACCTACCTATCTCTATCAATCTACCTACCTACCTACCTATCTGTATCTATCTATCTACCTACCTACCTATCTGTATCTATCAATCTACCTACCTACCTATCTCTATCTATCAATCTACCTACCTACCTATCTCTATCTATCTATCTACCTACCTACCTATCTCTATCTACCTACCTACCTACCTATCTGTATCTATCAATCTACCTACCTACCTATCTCTATCTATCAATCTACCTACCTACCTACCTATCTGTATCTATCTATCTACCTACCTACCTATCTGTATCTATCAATCTACCTACCTACCTATCTCTATCTATCTATCTACCTACCTACCTATCTCTATCTATCTATCTACCTACCTACCTATCTGTATCTATCTATCTACCTACCTACCTATCTGTATCTATCAATCTACCTATCTACCTATCTCTATCTATCAATCTACCTACCTACCTCTCTCTATCTATCTATCTACCTACCTACCTATCTTTATCTATCAATCTACCTACCTACCTACCTATCTGTATCTGTCTATCTACCTACCTACCTATCTGTATCTATCAATCTACCTACCTACCTATCTCTATCTATCAATCTACCTACTCTGTATCTATCAATCTACCTACCTATCTATCTCTATCTATCTATCTACCTACCTACCTATCTCTATCTATCAATCTACCTACCTACCTATCTCTATCTATCTATCTACCTACCTACCTATCTCTATCTATCTACCTACCTACCTATCTGTATCTATCAATCTACCTACCTACCTACCTATCTCTATCTATCTACCTACCTACCTACATATCTGTATCTATATATCTACCTACCTACCTATCTGTATCTATCAATCTACCTACCTACCTATCTCTATCTATCTATCTACCTACCTACCTATCTCTATCTATCTATCTACCTACCTACCTATCTGTATCTATCTATCTACCTACCTACCTATCTGTATCTATCAATCTACCTATCTACCTATCTCTATCTATCAATCTACCTACCTACCTAACTCTATCTATCTATCTACCTACCTACCTATCTCTATCTATCAATCTACCTACCTACCTACCTATCTGTATCTATCTATCTACCTACCTACCTATCTGTATCTATCAATCTACCTACCTACCTATCTCTATCTATCAATCTACCTACTCTGTATCTATCAATCTACCTACCTATCTATCTCTATCTATCTATCTACCTACCTACCTATCTCTATCTATCAATCTACCTACCTACCTATCTCTATCTATCTATCTACCTACCTACCTATCTCTATCTATCTATCTACCTACCTACCTATCTGTATCTATCAATCTACCTACCTACCTACCTATCTCTATCTATCTACCTACCTACCTACATATCTGTATCTATATATCTACCTACCTACCTATCTGTATCTATCTATATACCTATCTACCTATCTCAATCTATCAATCTACCTACCTACCTATCTCTATCTATCTTTCTACCTACCAACCTATCTGTATTTATCTATCTACCTACCTATCTGTATCTATCTACCTACCTACCTACGTATCTCTATCTATCTATCTACCTACCTACCTATCTCTATCTATCAATCTACCTACCTACCTATCTCTATCTATCTATCTATCTACCTACCTACCTATCTCTATCTATTTACCTACCTACCTATCTATCAATCTACCTAGCTACCTATCTGTATCTATCAATCTACCTAGGTACCTATCTCTATCTATCTATCTACCTACCTACCTATCTCTATCTATCTACCTACCTACCTACCTACCTACCTACCTACATATCTGTATCTATATATCTACCTACCTACCTACCTATCTCTATCTATCAATCTACCTAGCTACCTATCTCTATCTATCTATCTACCTACCTACCTATCTCTATCTATCTACCTACCTACCTACCTACATATCTGTATCTATATATCTACCTACCTACCTACCTATCTCTATCTATCAATCTACCTACCTACCTATCTCTATCTATCTATCTACCTACCTACCTATCTCTATCTACCTACCTACCTACCTACCTATCTGTATCTATCAATCTACCTACCTACCTATCTCTATCTATCAATCTACCTACCTACCTACCTATCTGTATCTATCTATCTACCTACCTACCTATCTGTATCTATCAATCTACCTACCTACCTATCTGTATCTATCTATCTACCTACCTACCTATCTCTATCTATCTATCTACCTACCTACCTATCTGTATCTATCTATCTACCTACCTACCTATCTGTATCTATCAATCTACCTATCTACCTATATCTATCTATCAATCTATTTACCTACCTATCTCTATCTATCTATCTACCTACCCACCTATCTGTATTTATCTACCTACCTAACTACCTATCTCTATCTATCAATCTACCTACCTACCTATCTCTATCTATCTACCTACCTACCTATCTCTATCTACCTACCTACCTACCTACCTATCTGTATCTATCAATCTACCTACCTACCTATCTCTATCTATCAATCTACCTACCTACCTACCTATCTGTATCTATCTATCTACCTACCTACCTATCTGTATCTATCAATCTACCTACCTACCTATCTCTATCTATCTATCTACCTACCTACCTACCTATCTGTATCTATCTATCTACCTACCTACCTATCTGTATCTATCAATATACCTACCTAACTATCTCTATCTATCTATCTACCTACTTACATATCTGTATCTATATATATCTACCTACCTACCCATCTCTATCTATCAATCTACCTACCTACCTATCTCTATCTATCTACCTACCTACCTACCTATCTGTATCTATATATCTACCTACCTACCTATCTGTATCTATCAATCTACCTACCTACCTATCTCTATCTATCAATCTACCTACCTACCTATCTCTATCTATCAATCTACCTACCCACCTATCTGTATCTATCTATCTACCTACCTACCTATCTGTATCTATCAATCTACCTACCTACCTATCTGTATCTATATATCTACTTACCTACCTATCTGTATCTATCTATCTACCTACCTACCTATCTGTATCTATCTACCTACCTACCTACGTATCTCTATCTATCTATCTACCTACCTACCTATCTGTATCTATCAATCTACCTACCTACCTATCTGTAGCTATCTATCTACCTACCTACCTATCTCTATCTATCAATCTACCTACCCACCTATCTGTATCTATATATCTACTTACCTACCTATCTGTATCTATCTATCTACTTACCTACCTATCTGTATCTATCTACCTACCTACCTACCTATCTCTATCTATCTATCTACCTACCTACATATCTGTATCTATATATCTACCTACCTACCTATCTGTATCTATCTATCTACCTATCTACCTATCTCTATCTATCAATCTACCTACCTAGCTATCTGTATCTATCAATCTACCTACCCACCTATCTGTATTTATCTATCTACCTACCTATCTCTATCTATCAATCTACCTACCTACCTATCTGTATCTATCTATCTACCTATCTACCTATCTCCATCAATCTACCTACCTACCTATCTCTATCTATCTATCTACCCACCTACCTATCTGTATCTATCAATTTACCTACCTACCTATCTCTATCTATCTACCTACCTACCTACCTATCTCTATCTATCAATCTACCTACCTACCTATCTGTATCTATCTATCTACCTACCTACCTATCTGTATCTGTCTATCTACCTACCTACCTACATATCTGTATCTATATATCTACCTACCTACCTACCTACCTACCTATCTCTTTCTATCTATCTACCTACCTACCTATCTGTCTCTATCAATCTACCTACCTACCTATCTATCTCTATCTATCTACCTACCTACCTACCTACCTATCTCTATCTATCTACCTACCTACCTATATCTATCTATCTATCTACCTACCTACCTATCTCTATCTATCTATCTACCTACCTACCTATCTGTATCTATCAATCTACCTACCTACCTACCTATCTCTATCTATCTACCTACCTACCTACATATCTGTATCTATATATCTACCTACCTACCTATCTGTATCTATTTATATACCTATCTACCTATCTCAATCTATCAATCTACCTACCTACCTATCTCTATCTATCTATCTACCTACCCACCTATCTGTATTTATCTATCTACCTACCTATCTGTATCTATCTACCTACCTACCTACGTATCTCTATCTATCTATCTACCTACCTACCTATCTCTATCTATCAATCTACCTACCTACCTATCTCTATCTATCTATCTACCTACCTACCTATCTCTATCTATTTACCTACCTACCTATCTATCAATCTACCTACCTACCTATCTGTATCTATCAATCTACCTAGGTACCTATCTCTATCTATCTATCTACCTACCTACCTATCTCTATCTATCTACCTACCTACCTACCTACCTACATATCTGTATCTATATATCTACCTACCTACCTACCTATCTCTATCTATCAATCTACCTAGCTACCTATCTCTATCTATCTATCTACCTACCTACCTATCTCTATCTATCTACCTACCTACCTACCTACATATCTGTATCTATATATCTACCTACCTACCTACCTATCTCTATCTATCAATCTACCTACCTACCTATCTCTATCTATCTATCTACCTACCTACCTATCTCTATCTACCTACCTACCTACCTATCTGTATCTATCAATCTACCTACCTACCTATCTCTATCTATCAATCTACCTACCTACCTACCTATCTGTATCTATCTATCTACCTACCTACCTATCTGTATCTATCAATCTACCTACTTACCTATCTGTATCTATCTATCTACCTACCTACCTATCTCTATCTATCTATCTACCTACCTACCTACCTATCTGTATCTATCTATCTACCTACCTACCTATCTGTATCTATCAATCTACCTATCTACCTATCTCTATCTATCAATCAACCTACCTACCTATCTCTATCTATCTATCTACCTACCCACCTATCTGTATTTATCTACCTACCTACCTACCTATCTCTATCTATCAATCTACCTACCTACCTATCTCTATCTATCTATCTACCTACCTACCTATCTCTATCTACCTACCTACCTACCTACCTATCTGTATCTATCAATCTACCTACCTACCTATCTCTATCTATCAATCTACCTACCTACCTACCTATCTCTATCTATCTATCTACCTACCTACCTATCTCTATCTATCTATCTACCTACCTACCTATCTGTATCTATCTATCTACCTACCTACCTATCTGTATCTATCAATCTACCTATCTACCTATCTCTATCTATCAATCTACCTACCTACCTATCTCTATCTATCTATCTACCTACCTACCTATCTCTATCTATCAATCTACCTACCTACCTACCTATCTGTATCTATCTATCTACCTACCTACCTATCTGTATCTATCAATCTACCTACCTACCTATCTCTATCTATCAATCTACCTACTCTGTATCTATCAATCTACCTACCTATCTATCTCTATCTATCTACCTACCTACCTATCTCTATCTATCAATCTACCTACCTACCTATCTCTATCTATCTATCTACCTACCTAGCTATCTCTATCTATCTACCTACCTACCTATCTGTATCTATCAATCTACCTACCTACCTACCTATCTCTATCTATCTACCTACCTACCTACCTATCTGTATCTATATATCTACCTACCTACCTATCTGTATCTATCTATATACCTATCTACCTATCTCAATCTATCAATCTACCTACCTACCTATCTCTATCTATCTATCTACCTACCCACCTATCTGTATTTATCTATCTACCTACCTATCTGTATCTATCTACCTACCTACCTACGTATCTCTATCTATCTATCTACCTACCTACCTATCTCTATCTATCAATCTACCTACCTACCTATCTCTATCTATCTATCTACCTACCTACCTATCTCTATCTATTTACCTACCTACCTATCTATCAATCTACCTACCTACCTATCTGTATCTATCAATCTACCTAGGTACCTATCTCTATCTATCTATCTACCTACCTACCTATCTCTATCTATCTACCTACCTACCTACCTACCTACATATCTGTATCTATATATCTACCTACCTACCTACCTATCTCTATCTATCAATCTACCTAGCTACCTATCTCTATCTATCTATCTACCTACCTACCTATCTCTATCTATCTACCTACCTACCTACCTACATATCTGTATCTATATATCTACCTACCTACCTACCTATCTCTATCTATCAATCTACCTACCTACCTATCTCTATCTATCTATCTACCTACCTACCTATCTCTATCTACCTACCTACCTACCTACCTATCTGTATCTATCAATCTACCTACCTACCTATCTCTATCTATCAATCTACCTACCTACCTACCTATCTGTATCTATCTATCTACCTACCTACCTATCTGTATCTATCAATCTACCTACCTACCTATCTGTATCTATCTATCTACCTACCTACCTATCTCTATCTATCTATCTACCTACCTACCTATCTCTATCTATCTATCTACCTACCTACCTATCTGTATCTATCAATCTACCTATCTACCTATCTCTATCTATCAATATACCTACCTACCTATCTCTATCTATCTATCTACCTACCCACCTATCTGTATTTATCTACCTACCTACCTACCTATCTCTATCTATCAATCTACCTACCTACCTATCTCTATCTATCTATCTACCTACCTACCTATCTCTACCTACCTACCTACCTACCTACCTATCTGTATCTATCAATCTACCTACCTACCTATCTCTATCTATCAATCTACCTACCTACCTACCTATCTGTATCTATCTATCTACCTACCTACCTATCTGTATCTATCAATCTACCTACCTACCTATCTCTATCTATCTATCTACCTACCTACCTATCTCTATCTATCTATCTACCTACCTACCTATCTGTATCTATCTATCTACCTACCTACCTATCTGTATCTATCAATCTACCTATCTACCTATCTCTATCTATCAATCTACCTACCTACCTATCTCTATCTATCTATCTACCTACCTACCTATCTCTATCAATCTACCTACCTACCTACCTATCTGTATCTATCTACCTACCTACCTACCTATCTGTATCTATCAATCTACATACCTACCTATCTCTATCTATCAATCTACCTACCTACCTATCTCTATCTATCTATCTACCTACCTACCTATCTCTATCTACCTACCTACCTACCTACCTATCTGTATCTATCAATCTACCTACCTACCTATCTCTATCTATCAATCTACCTACCTACCTACCTATCTGTATCTATCTATCTACCTACCTACCTATCTGTATCTATCAATCTACCTACCTACCTATCTCTATCTATCTATCTACCTACCTACCTATCTCTATCTATCTATCTACCTACCTACCTATCTGTATCTATCTATCTACCTACCTACCTATCTGTATCTATCAATCTACCTATCTACCTATCTCTATCTATCAATCTACCTACCTACCTCTCTCTATCTATCTATCTACCTACCTACCTATCTCTATCTATCAATCTACCTACCTACCTACCTATCTGTATCTATCTATCTACCTACCTACCTATCTGTATCTATCAATCTACCTACCTACCTATCTCTATCTATCAATCTACCTACTCTGTATCTATCAATCTACCTACCTATCTATCTCTATCTATCTATCTACCTACCTACCTATCTCTATCTATCAATCTACCTACCTACCTATCTCTATCTATCTATCTACCTACCTACCTATCTCTATCTATCTATCTACCTACCTACCTATCTGTATCTATCAATCTACCTACCTACCTACCTATCTCTATCTATCTACCTACCTACCTACATATCTGTATCTATATATCTACCTACCTACCTATCTGTATCTATCTATATACCTATCTACCTATCTCAATCTATCAATCTACCTACCTACCTATCTCTATCTATCTATCTACCTACCAACCTATCTGTATTTATCGATCTACCTACCTATCTGTATCTATCTACCTACCTACCTACGTATCTCTATCTATCTATCTACCTACCTACCTATCTCTATCTATCTATCAATCTACCTACCTACCTATCTCTATCTATCTATCTACCTACCTACCTATCTCTATCTATTTACCTACCTACCTATCTATCAATCTACCTAGCTACCTATCTGTATCTATCAATCTACCTAGGTACCTATCTCTATCTATCTATCTACCTACCTACCTATCTCTATCTATCTACCTACCTACCTACCTACCTACATATCTGTATCTATATATCTACCTACCTACCTACCTATCTCTATCTATCAATCTACCTAGCTACCTATCTCTATCTATCTACCTACCTACCTACCTATCTCTATCTATCTACCTACCTACCTACCTACATATCTGTATCTATATATCTACCTACCTACCTACCGATCTCTATCTATCAATCTACCTACCTACCTATCTCTATCTATCTATCTACCTACCTACCTATCTCTATCTACCTACCTACCTACCTACCTATCTGTATCTATCAATCTACCTACCTACCTATCTCTATCTATCAATCTACCTACCTACCTACCTATCTGTATCTATCTATCTACCTACCTACCTATCTGTATCTATCAATCTACCTACCTACCTATCTGTATCTATCTATCTACCTACCTACCTATCTCTATCTATCTATCTACCTACCTACCTATCTGTATCTATCTATCTACCTACCTACCTATCTGTATCTATCAATCTACCTATCTACCTATATCTATCTATCAATCTACCTACCTACCTATCTCTATCTATCTATCTACCTACCCACCTATCTGTATTTATCTACCTACCTAACTACCTATCTCTATCTATCAATCTACCTACCTA
Organism: Crotalus helleri; assembly: GCA_024509115.1. Lineage (NCBI taxonomy): Eukaryota > Metazoa > Chordata > Lepidosauria > Squamata > Viperidae > Crotalus > Crotalus helleri. The sequence continues at coordinate 66,571 of JAKSXO010000128.1, forward strand.
CCTATTTCTATCTATCTATCTACCTACCTACCTATCTCTATCTACCTACCTACCTACCTACCTATCTGTATCTATCAATCTACTACCTACCTATCTCTATCTATCAATCTACCTACCTACCTATCTGTATCTATCTATCTACCTACCTACCTATCTGTATCTATCAATCTACCTACCTACCTATCTCTATCTATCTATCTACCTACCTACCTATCTCTATCTATCTATCTACCTACCTACCTATCTGTATCTATCTATCTACCTACCTACCTATCTGTATCTATCAATCTACCTATCTACCTATCTCTATCTATCAATCTACCTACCTACCTATCTCTATCTATCTATCTACCTACCTACCTATCTCTATCTATCAATCTACCTACCTACCTACCTATCTGTATCTATCTATCTACCTACCTACCTATCTGTATCTATCAATCTACCTACCTACCTATCTCTATCTATCAATCTACCTACTCTGTATCTATCAATCTACCTACCTATCTATCTCTATCTATCTATCTACCTACCTACCTATCTCTATCTATCAATCTACCTACCTACCTATCTCTATCTATCTATCTACCTACACACCTATCTGTATTTATCTATCTACCTACATATCTGTATCTATATATCTACCTACCTACCTATCTCTATCTATCTATCTATCTACCTACTTACCTACCTATCTCTATCTATCAATCTACCTACCTACCTATCTGTATCTATCTATCTACCTACCTACCTATCTGTATCTATCAATCTACCTACCTAGCTATCTCTATCTATCTACCTACCTACATATCTGTATCTATATATCTACCTACCTACCTATCTCTATCTATCTATCTACCTACCTACCTATCTCTATCTATCTACCTACCTACCTACCTACATATCTGTATCTATATATCTACCTACCTACCTACCTATCTCTATCTATCAATCTACCTACCTACCTATCTCTATCTATCTATCTACCTACCTACCTATCTCTATCTACCTACCTACCTACCTACCTATCTGTATCTATCAATCTACCTACCTACCTATCTCTATCTATCAATCTACCTACCTACCTACCTATCTGTATCTATCTATCTACCTACCTACCTATCTGTATCTATCAATCTACCTACCTACCTATCTGTATCTATCTATCTACCTACCTACCTATCTCTATCTATCTATCTACCTACCTACCTATCTGTATCTATCTATCTACCTACCTACCTATCTGTATCTATCAATCTACCTATCTACCTATATCTATCTATCAATCTACCTACCTACCTATCTCTATCTATCTATCTACCTACCTACCTATCTGTATCTATCTATCTACCTACCTACCTATCTGTATCTATCAATCTACCTACCTAGCTATCTCTATCTATCTACCTACCTACATATCTGTATCTATATATCTACCTACCTACCTATCTCTATCTATCTATCTACCTACCTACCTATCTGTATCTATATATCTACCTACCTACCTATCTGTATCTATCAATCTACCTACCTACCTATCTCTATCTATCAATCTACCTACCTACCTATCTGTATTTATCTATCTACCTACATATCTGTATCTATATATCTACCTACCTACCTATCTCTATCTATCTACCTACCTACCTATCTCTATCTATCAATCTACCTACCTACCTATCTGTATCTATCTATCTACCTACCTACCTATCTGTATCTATCAATCTACCTACCTACCTATCTCTATCTATCAATCTACCTACCTACCTATCTGTATCTATCTATCTACCTACCTACCTATCTGTATCTATCAATCTACCTACCTACCTATCTCTATCTATCTACCTACCTACCTACCTATCTGTATCTATCAATCTACCTACCTACCTATCTCTATCTATCTACCTACCGACCTACCTATCTCTATCTATCAATCTACCTACCTACCTATCTGTATCTATCTATCTACCTACCTACCTATCTGTATCTATCAATCTACCTACCTACCTATCTCTATCTATCTACCTACCTACCTGTCTTTCTCTATCAATCTACCTACCTACTTACCTATCTCTATCTATCAATCTACCTACCTACCTATCTGTATCTATCTATCTACTTACCTACCTATCTGTATCTATCAATCTACCTACCTACCTATCTCTATCTATCTATCTACCTACCTACATATCTGTATCTATATATCTACCTACCCACCTATCTGTATTTATCTATCTACCTACCTACCTATCTCTATCTATCTATCTACCTACCTACCTATCTCTATCTATCAATCTACCTACCTACCTATCTCTATCTATCTATCTACCTACCTACCTATCTCTATCTATCTATCAATCTACCTACCTACCTATCTGTATCTATCTATCTACCTACCTACCTATCTGTATCTATCAATCTACCTACCTACCTATCTCTATCTATCAATCTAGCTACCTACCTCTCTGTATCTATCAATCTACCTACCTACCGATCTCTATCTATCTATCTACCTACCTACATATCTGTATCTATATATCTACCTACCTACCTATCTCTATCTATCTATCTACCTACCTACCTATCTGTATCTATATATCTACCTACCTACCTATCTGTATCTATCAATCTACCTATCTACCTATCTCTATCTATCAGTCTACCTACCTACCTATCTCTATCTATCTATGTACCTACCCACCTATCTGTATTTATCTATCTACCTACCTATCTGTATCTATCTACCTACCTACCTACCTATCTCTATCTATCTATCTATCAATCTACCTTCCTACCTATCTGTATCTATCTATCTACCTAGCTATCTCTATCTATCTACCTAGCTACATATCTGTATCTATATATCTACCTACCTACCTATCTCTATCTATCTATCTACCTATCTACCTATCTGTATCTATATATCTACCTACCTACCTATCTGTATCTATCAATCTACCTACCTACCTATCTCTATCTATCAATCTACCTACCTACCTATCTGTATCTATCTATCTACCTATCTACCTATCTCTATCTATCAGTCTACCTACCTACCTATCTCTATCTATCTATCTACCTACCTACCTATCTGTATCTATCTATCTACCTACCTACCTATCTGTATCTATATATCTACCTACCTACCTATCTGTATCTATCTATCTACCTATCTACCTATCTCTATCTATCAGTCTACCTACCTACCTATCTCTATCTATCTATCTACCTACCCACCTATCTGTATTTATCTATCTACCTACCTATCTGTATCTATCTACCTACCTACCTACCTATCTCTATCTATCTATCTATCAATCTACCTACCTACCTATCTGTATCTATCTATCTACCTACCTACCTATCTGTATCTATCAATCTACCTACCTACCTATCTCTATCTATCAATCTACCTACCTACCTATCTGTATCTATCAATCTACCTACCTACCTATCTCTATCTATCAATCTACCTACCTACTTCTCTGTATCTATCAATCTACCTACCTACCTATCTCTATCTATCTATCTACCTACCTACCTATCTCTATCTATCAATCTACCTACCTACCTATCTCTATCTATCTATCTACCTACCCACCTATCTGTATCTATCTATCTACCTACCTACCTATCTGTATCTATCAATCTACCTACCTAGCTATCTCTATCTATCTATCTACCTACCTACATATCTGTATCTATATATATACCTACCTACCTATCTCTATCTATCAATCTACCTACCTACCTATCTCTATCTATCTATCTACCTACCTAGCTATCTGTATCTATATATGTACCTACCTACCTATCTGTATCTATCAATCTACCTATCTACCTATCTCTATCTATCAATCTACCTACCTACCTATCTGTATCTATCTATCTACCTACCTACCTATCTGTATCTATCAATCTACCTACCTACCTATCTCTATCTATCTATCTACCTACCTACATATCTGTATCTATCTATCTACCTACCTACCTATCTGTATCTATCTATCTACCTATCTACCTATCTCTATCTATCAATCTACCTACCTACCTATCTCTATCTATCTATCTACCTACCCACCTATCTGTATTTATCTATCTACCTACATATCTGTATCTATATATCTACCTACCTACCTATCTCTATCTATCTACCTACCTACCTACCTATCTCTATCTATCAATCTACCTACCTACCTATCTGTATCTATCTATCTACCTACCCTACCTATCTGTCTCTATCAATCTACCTACCTACCTATCTCTATCTATCTATCTCCCTACCTACATATCTGTATCTATATATCTACCTACCTACCTATCTCTATCTATCTATCTACCTACCTACCTATCTCTATCTATCTATCTACCTACCTACCTATCTGTATCTATCAATCTACCTACCTACCTATCTCTATCTATCTACCTACCTACCTACATATCTGTATCTATATATCTACCTACCTACCTATCTGTATCTATCTATATCCATATCTACCTATCTCTATCAATCTACCTACCTACCTATCTCTATCTATCTATCTACCTACCCACCTATCTGTATTTATCTATCTACCTACCTATCTGTATCTATCTACCTACCTACCTACGTATCTCTATCTATCTACCTACCTACCTATCTGTATCTATCAATCTACCTACCTACCTATCTCTATCTATCTACCTACCTACCTACATATCTGTATCTATATATCTACCTACCTACCTATCTGTATCTATCAATCTACCTACCTACCTATCTGTATCTATCTACCTACCTACCTATCTCTATCTATCTATCTACCTACCTACCTATCTCTATCTATCAATCTACCTACCTACCTATCTGTATCTATCTATCTACCTACCTACCTATCTGTATCTATCAATCTACCTACCTACCTATCTCTATCTATCTATCTATCTACCTACCTGCATATCTCTATCAATCTACCTACCTACCTATCTCTATCTATCTACCTATGTACCTACCTACATATCTGTATTTATATATCTACCTACCTACCTATCTCTATCTATCAATCTACCTACCTACCTATCTCTATCTATCTATCTACCTACCTACCTATCTGTATCTATATATCTACCTACCTACCTATCTGTATCTATCAATCTACCTACCTACCTATCTCTATCTATCAATCTACATACCTACCTATCTGTATCTATCAATCTACCTACCTACCTATCTCTATCTATCTATCTCCCTACCTACATATCTGTATCTATATATCTACCTACCTACATATCTCTATCTATCAATCTACCTACCTACCTATCTCTATCTATCTATCTACCTACCTACCTATCTGTATCTATATATCTACCTACCTACCTATCTCTATCTATCAATCTACCTACCTACCTATCTCTATCTATCAATCTACATACCTACCTATCTCTATCTATCTATCTACCTACCTACCTATCTGTATCTATATATCTACCTACCTACCTATCTGTATCTATCAATCTACCTACCTACCTATCTCTATCTATCAATCTACATACCTACCTATCTCTATCTATCAATCTACCTACCCACCTATCTGTATCTATCTATCTACCTATCTACCTATCTCTATCTATCAATCTACCTACCTACCTATCTCTATCTATCTATCTACCTACCTACCTATCTGTATCTATCAATCTACCTACCTACCTATCTCTATCTATCTAGCTACCTACCTACCTATCTCTATCTATCAATCTACCTACCTACCTATCTGTATCTATCTATCTACCTACCTACCTACCTATCTGTATCTATCAATTTACCTACCTACCTATCTCTATCTATCTATCTACCTACCTACATATCTGTATCTATATATCTACCTACCTACCTACCTACCTATCTCTTTCTATCTATCTACCTACCTACCTATCTGTCTCTATCAATCTACCTACCTACCTATCTATCTCTATCTATCTATCTACCTACCTACCTACCTATCTCTATCTATCTACCTACCTACCTATCTCTATCTATCTATCTACCTACCTACCTATCTCTATCTATCTATCTACCTACCTACCTCTCTGTATCTATCAATCTACCTACCTACCTATCTCTATCTATCTATCTACCTACCTACCTATCTCTATCTATCAATCTACCTACCTACATATCTCTATCTATCTATCTACCTACCTACATATCTGTATCTATATATCTACCTACCTACCTACCTACCTATCTCTTTCTATCTATCTACCTACCTACCTATCTGTCTCTATCAATCTACCTACCTACCTATCTATCTCTATCTATCTATCTACCTACCTACCTACCTATCTCTATCTATCTACCTACCTACCTATCTCTATCTATCTATCTACCTACCTACCTATCTCTATCTATCTATCTACCTACCTACCTCTCTGTATCTATCAATCTACCTACCTACCTATCTCTATCTATCTACCTACCTACCTACATATCTGTATCTATATATCTACCTACCTACCTATCTGTATCTATCTATATCCATATCTATCTATCTCTATCAATCTACCTACCTACCTATCTCTATATATCTACCTACCTACCTATCTGTATCTATCTATCTACCTATCTCTATCTATCAGTCTACCTACCTACCTATCTCTATCTATCTATCTACCTTCCCACCTATCTGTATTTATCTATCTACCTACCTATCTGTATCTATCTACCTACCTACCTACCTATCTCTATCTATCTATCTATCAATCTACCTACCTACCTATCTGTATCTATCTATCTACCTACCTACCTATCTGTATCTATCTATCTACCTACCTACCTATCTGTATCTATCAATCTACCTACCTACCTATCTCTATCTATCAATCTACCTACCTACCTATCTCTATCTATCTATCTACCTACCTACCTATCTCTATCTATCAATCTACCTACCTACCTCTCTGTATCTATCAATCTACCTACCTACCTATCTCTATCTATCTATCTACCTACCTACCTATCTCTATCTATCAATCTACCTACCTACATATCTCTATCTATCTATCTACCTACCCACCTATCTGTATCTATCTATCTACCTACCTACCTATCTGTATCTATCAATCTACCTACCTAGCTATCTCTATCTATCTATCTACCTACCTACATATCTGTATCTATATATATACCTACCTACCTATCTCTATCTATCAATCTACCTACCTACCTATCTCTATCTATCTATCTACCTACCTACCTATCTGTATCTATCAATCTACCTACCTACCTATCTCTATCTATCAATCTACCTACCTACCTATCTCTATCTATCTATCTACCTACCTACCTATCTCTATCTATCAATCTACCTACCTACCTATCTGTATCTATCTATCTACCTACCTACCTATCTGTATCTATCAATCTACCTACCTACCTATCTCTATCTATCAATCTACCTACCTACCTCTCTGTATCTATCAATCTACCTACCTACCTATCTCTATCTATCTATCTACCTACCTACCTATCTCTATCTATCAATCTACCTACCTACATATCTCTATCTATCTATCTACCTACCCACCTATCTGTATCTATCTATCTACCTACCTACCTATCTGTATCTATCAATCTACCTACCTAGCTATCTCTATCTATCTATCTACCTACCTACATATCTGTATCTATATATATACCTACCTACCTATCTCTATCTATCAATCTACCTACCTACCTATCTCTATCTATCTATCTACCTACCTACCTATCTATATCTATATATCTACCTACCTACATATCTGTATCTATCAATCTACCTACCTACCTATCTCTATCTATCAATCTACCTACCTACCTATCTGTATCTATCTATCTACCTACCTACCTATCTGTATCTATCAATCTACCTACCTACCTATCTCTATCTATCTATCTACCTACCTACATATCTGTATCTATCTATCTACCTACCTACCTATCTGTATCTATCTATCTACCTATCTACCTATCTCTATCTATCAATCTACCTACCTACCTATCTCTATCTATCTATCTACCTACCCTCCTATCTGTATTTATCTATCTACCTACATATCTGTATCTATATATCTACCTACCTACCTATCTCTATCTATCTACCTACCTACCTACCTATCTCTATCTATCAATCTACCTACCTATCTGTATCTATCTATCTACCTACCTACCTATCTGTATCTATCAATCTACCTACCTACCTATCTCTATCTATCTATCTCCCTACCTACATATCTGTATCTATATATCTACCTACCTACCTATCTCTATCTATCAATCTACCTACCTACCTATCTCTATCTATCTATCTACCTACCTACCTATCTGTATCTATATATCTACCTACCTACCTATCTGTATCTATCAATCTACCTACCTACCTATCTCTATCTATCAATCTACATACCTACCTATCTCTATCTATCAATCTACCTACCCACCTATCTGTATCTATCTATCTACCTATCTACCTATCTCTATCTATCAATCTACCTACCTATCTCTATCTATCTATCTACCTACCTACCTATCTGTATCTATCAATCTACCTACCTACCTATCTCTATCTATCTACCTACCTACCTACCTATCTGTATCTATCAATCTACCTACCTACCTATCTCTATCTATCTACCTACCTACCTACCTATCTCTATCTATCAATCTACCTACCTACCTATCTGTATCTATCTATCTACCTACCTCCCTATCTGTATCTATCAATTTACCTACCTACCTATCTCTATCTATCTATCTACCTACCTACATATCTGTATCTATATATCTACCTACCTACCTACCTACCTACCTACCTACCTACCTATCTCTTTCTATCTATCTACCTACCTACCTATCTGTCTCTATCAATCTACCTACCTACCTATCTCTCTATCTATCTATCTATCTATCTATCTACCTACCTACCTACCTATCTCTATCTATCTACCTACCTACCTATCTCTATCTATCTATCTACCTACCTACCTATCTCTATCTATCTATCTACCTACCTACCTATCTGTATCTATCAATCTACCCACCTACCTATCTCTATCTATCTACCTACCTACCTACATATCTGTATCTATATATCTACCTACATACCTATCTGTATCTATCTACCTACCTACCTACATATCTGTATCTATATATCTACCTACCTATCTGTATCTATCTACCTACCTACCTACGTATCTCTATCTATCTATCTACCTACCTACCTATCTGTATCTATCTATCTACCTATCTACCTATCTCTATCTATCAGTCTACCTACCTACCTATCTCTATCTATCTATCTACCTACCCACCTATCTGTATTTATCTATCTACCTACCTATCTGTATCTATCTACCTACCTACCTACCTATCTCTATCTATCTATCTATCTATCAATCTACCTACCTACCTATCTGTATCTATCTATCTACCTACCTACCTATCTGTATCTATCAATCTACCTACCTACCTATCTCTATCTATCAATCTACCTACCTACCTATCTGTATCTATCTATCTACCTACCTACCTATCTGTATCTATATATCTACCTACCTACCTATCTGTATCTATCTATCTACCTATCTACCTATCTCTATCTATCAGTCTACCTACCTACCTATCTCTATCTATCTATCTACCTACCCACCTATCTGTATTTATCTATCTACCTACCTATCTGTATCTATCTACCTACCTACCTACCTATCTCTATCTATCTATCTATCTATCAACCTACCTACCTACCTATCTGTATCTATCTATCTACCTACCTACCTATCTGTATCTATCAATCTACCTACCTACCTATCTCTATCTATCAATCTACCTACCCACCTATCTGTATTTATCTATCTACCTACCTACCTATCTGTATCTATATATCTACCTACCTACCTATCTGTATCTATCTATCTACCTATCTACCTATCTCTATCTATCAGTCTACCTACCTACCTATCTCTATCTATCTATCTACCTACCCACCTATCTGTATTTATCTATCTACCTACCTATCTGTATCTATCTACCTACCTACCTACCTATCTCTATCTATCTATCTATCTATCAACCTACCTACCTACCTATCTGTATCTATCTATCTACCTACCTACCTATCTGTATCTATCAATCTACCTACCTACCTATCTCTATCTATCAATCTACCTACCTACCTATCTGTATCTATCAATCTACCTACCTACCTATCTCTATCTATCAATCTACCTACCTACTTCTCTGTATCTATCAATCTACCAACCTACCTATCTCTATCTATCTATCTACCTACCTACCTATCTCTATCTATCAATCTACCTACCTACCTATCTCTATCTATCTATCTACCTACCCACCTATCTGTATCTATCTATCTACCTACCTACCTATCTGTATCTATCAATCTACCTACCTAGCTATCTCTATCTATCTATCTACCTACCTACATATCTGTATCTATATATATACCTACCTACCTATCTCTATCTATCAATCTACCTACCTACCTATCTCTATCTATCTATCTACCTACCTAGCTATCTGTATCTATATATGTACCTACCTACCTATCTGTATCTATCAATCTACCTATCTACCTATCTCTATCTATCAATCTACCTACCTACCTATCTGTATCTATCTATCTACCTACCTACCTATCTGTATCTATCAATCTACCTACCTACCTATCTCTATCTATCTATCTACCTACCTACATATCTGTATCTATCTATCTACCTACCTACCTATCTGTATCTATCTATCTACCTATCTACCTATCTCTATCTATCAATCTACCTACCTACCTATCTCTATCTATCTATCTACCTACCCACCTATCTGTATTTATCTATCTACCTACATATCTGTATCTATATATCTACCTACCTACCTATCTCTATCTATCTACCTACCTACCTACCTATCTCTATCTATCAATCTACCTACCTACCTATCTGTATCTATCTATCTACCTACCCTACCTATCTGTCTCTATCAATCTACCTACCTACCTATCTCTATCTATCTATCTCCCTACCTACATATCTGTATCTATATATCTACCTACCTACCTATCTCTATCTATCTATCTACCTACCTACCTATCTCTATCTATCTATCTACCTACCTACCTATCTGTATCTATCAATCTACCTACCTACCTATCTCTATCTATCTACCTACCTACCTACATATCTGTATCTATATATCTACCTACCTACCTATCTGTATCTATCTATATCCATATCTACCTATCTCTATCAATCTACCTACCTACCTATCTCTATCTATCTATCTACCTACCCACCTATCTGTATTTATCTATCTACCTACCTATCTGTATCTATCTACCTACCTACCTACGTATCTCTATCTATCTACCTACCTACCTATCTGTATCTATCAATCTACCTACCTACCTATCTCTATCTATCTACCTACCTACCTACATATCTGTATCTATATATCTACCTACCTACCTATCTGTATCTATCAATCTACCTACCTACCTATCTGTATCTATCTACCTACCTACCTATCTCTATCTATCTATCTACCTACCTACCTATCTCTATCTATCAATCTACCTACCTACCTATCTGTATCTATCTATCTATCTACCTACCTATCTGTATCTATCAATCTACCTACCTACCTATCTCTATCTATCTATCTATCTACCTACCTACATATCTGTATTTATATATCTACCTACCTACCTATCTCTATCTATCAATCTACCTACCTACCTATCTCTATCTATCTATCTACCTACCTACCTATCTGTATCTATATATCTACCTACCTACCTATCTGTATCTATCAATCTACCTACCTACCTATCTCTATCTATCAATCTACATACCTACCTATCTGTATCTATCAATCTACCTACCTACCTATCTCTATCTATCTATCTCCCTACCTACCTATCTCTATCTATCAATCTACCTACCTACATATCTCTATCTATCTATCTACCTACCCACCTATCTGTATCTATCTATCTACCTACCTACCTATCTGTATCTATCAATCTACCTACCTAGCTATCTCTATCTATCTATCTACCTACCTACATATCTGTATCTATATATATACCTACCTACCTATCTCTATCTATCAATCTACCTACCTACCTATCTCTATCTATCTATCTACCTACCTACCTATCTATATCTATATATCTACCTACCTACATATCTGTATCTATCAATCTACCTACCTACCTATCTCTATCTATCAATCTACCTACCTACCTATCTGTATCTATCTATCTACCTACCTACCTATCTGTATCTATCAATCTACCTACCTACCTATCTCTATCTATCTATCTACCTACCTACATATCTGTATCTATCTATCTACCTACCTACCTATCTGTATCTATCTATCTACCTATCTACCTATCTCTATCTATCAATCTACCTACCTACCTATCTCTATCTATCTATCTACCTACCCTCCTATCTGTATTTATCTATCTACCTACATATCTGTATCTATATATCTACCTACCTACCTATCTCTATCTATCTACCTACCTACCTACCTATCTCTATCTATCAATCTACCTACCTATCTGTATCTATCTATCTACCTACCTACCTATCTGTATCTATCAATCTACCTACCTACCTATCTCTATCTATCTATCTCCCTACCTACATATCTGTATCTATATATCTACCTACCTACCTATCTCTATCTATCAATCTACCTACCTACCTATCTCTATCTATCTATCTACCTACCTACCTATCTGTATCTATATATCTACCTACCTACCTATCTGTATCTATCAATCTACCTACCTACCTATCTCTATCTATCAATCTACATACCTACCTATCTCTATCTATCAATCTACCTACCCACCTATCTGTATCTATCTATCTACCTATCTACCTATCTCTATCTATCAATCTACCTACCTATCTCTATCTATCTATCTACCTACCTACCTATCTGTATCTATCAATCTACCTACCTACCTATCTCTATCTATCTACCTACCTACCTACCTATCTGTATCTATCAATCTACCTACCTACCTATCTCTATCTATCTACCTACCTACCTACCTATCTCTATCTATCAATCTACCTACCTACCTATCTGTATCTATCTATCTACCTACCTCCCTATCTGTATCTATCAATTTACCTACCTACCTATCTCTATCTATCTATCTACCTACCTACATATCTGTATCTATATATCTACCTACCTACCTACCTACCTACCTACCTACCTACCTACCTATCTCTTTCTATCTATCTACCTACCTACCTATCTGTCTCTATCAATCTACCTACCTACCTATCTCTCTATCTATCTATCTATCTATCTATCTACCTACCTACCTACCTATCTCTATCTATCTACCTACCTACCTATCTCTATCTATCTATCTACCTACCTACCTATCTCTATCTATCTATCTACCTACCTACCTATCTGTATCTATCAATCTACCCACCTACCTATCTCTATCTATCTACCTACCTACCTACATATCTGTATCTATATATCTACCTACATACCTATCTGTATCTATCTACCTACCTACCTACATATCTGTATCTATATATCTACCTACCTATCTGTATCTATCTACCTACCTACCTACGTATCTCTATCTATCTATCTACCTACCTACCTATCTGTATCTATCTATCTACCTATCTACCTATCTCTATCTATCAGTCTACCTACCTACCTATCTCTATCTATCTATCTACCTACCCACCTATCTGTATTTATCTATCTACCTACCTATCTGTATCTATCTACCTACCTACCTACCTATCTCTATCTATCTATCTATCTATCAATCTACCTACCTACCTATCTGTATCTATCTATCTACCTACCTACCTATCTGTATCTATCAATCTACCTACCTACCTATCTCTATCTATCAATCTACCTACCTACCTATCTGTATCTATCTATCTACCTACCTACCTATCTGTATCTATATATCTACCTACCTACCTATCTGTATCTATCTATCTACCTATCTACCTATCTCTATCTATCAGTCTACCTACCTACCTATCTCTATCTATCTATCTACCTACCCACCTATCTGTATTTATCTATCTACCTACCTATCTGTATCTATCTACCTACCTACCTACCTATCTCTATCTATCTATCTATCTATCAACCTACCTACCTACCTATCTGTATCTATCTATCTACCTACCTACCTATCTGTATCTATCAATCTACCTACCTACCTATCTCTATCTATCAATCTACCTACCCACCTATCTGTATTTATCTATCTACCTACCTACCTATCTGTATCTATATATCTACCTACCTACCTATCTGTATCTATCTATCTACCTATCTACCTATCTCTATCTATCAGTCTACCTACCTACCTATCTCTATCTATCTATCTACCTACCCACCTATCTGTATTTATCTATCTACCTACCTATCTGTATCTATCTACCTACCTACCTACCTATCTCTATCTATCTATCTATCTATCAACCTACCTACCTACCTATCTGTATCTATCTATCTACCTACCTACCTATCTGTATCTATCAATCTACCTACCTACCTATCTCTATCTATCAATCTACCTACCTACCTATCTGTATCTATCAATCTACCTACCTACCTATCTCTATCTATCAATCTACCTACCTACTTCTCTGTATCTATCAATCTACCAACCTACCTATCTCTATCTATCTATCTACCTACCTACCTATCTCTATCTATCAATCTACCTACCTACCTATCTCTATCTATCTATCTACCTACCCACCTATCTGTATCTATCTATCTACCTACCTACCTATCTGTATCTATCAATCTACCTACCTAGCTATCTCTATCTATCTATCTACCTACCTACATATCTGTATCTATATATATACCTACCTACCTATCTCTATCTATCAATCTACCTACCTACCTATCTCTATCTATCTATCTACCTACCTAGCTATCTGTATCTATATATGTACCTACCTACCTATCTGTATCTATCAATCTACCTATCTACCTATCTCTATCTATCAATCTACCTACCTACCTATCTGTATCTATCTATCTACCTACCTACCTATCTGTATCTATCAATCTACCTACCTACCTATCTCTATCTATCTATCTACCTACCTACATATCTGTATCTATCTATCTACCTACCTACCTATCTGTATCTATCTATCTACCTATCTACCTATCTCTATCTATCAATCTACCTACCTACCTATCTCTATCTATCTATCTACCTACCCACCTATCTGTATTTATCTATCTACCTACATATCTGTATCTATATATCTACCTACCTACCTATCTCTATCTATCTACCTACCTACCTACCTATCTCTATCTATCAATCTACCTACCTACCTATCTGTATCTATCTATCTACCTACCCTACCTATCTGTCTCTATCAATCTACCTACCTACCTATCTCTATCTATCTATCTCCCTACCTACATATCTGTATCTATATATCTACCTACCTACCTATCTCTATCTATCTATCTACCTACCTACCTATCTCTATCTATCTATCTACCTACCTACCTATCTGTATCTATCAATCTACCTACCTACCTATCTCTATCTATCTACCTACCTACCTACATATCTGTATCTATATATCTACCTACCTACCTATCTGTATCTATCTATATCCATATCTACCTATCTCTATCAATCTACCTACCTACCTATCTCTATCTATCTATCTACCTACCCACCTATCTGTATTTATCTATCTACCTACCTATCTGTATCTATCTACCTACCTACCTACGTATCTCTATCTATCTACCTACCTACCTATCTGTATCTATCAATCTACCTACCTACCTATCTCTATCTATCTACCTACCTACCTACATATCTGTATCTATATATCTACCTACCTACCTATCTGTATCTATCAATCTACCTACCTACCTATCTGTATCTATCTACCTACCTACCTATCTCTATCTATCTATCTACCTACCTACCTATCTCTATCTATCAATCTACCTACCTACCTATCTGTATCTATCTATCTATCTACCTACCTATCTGTATCTATCAATCTACCTACCTACCTATCTCTATCTATCTATCTATCTACCTACCTACATATCTGTATTTATATATCTACCTACCTACCTATCTCTATCTATCAATCTACCTACCTACCTATCTCTATCTATCTATCTACCTACCTACCTATCTGTATCTATATATCTACCTACCTACCTATCTGTATCTATCAATCTACCTACCTACCTATCTCTATCTATCAATCTACATACCTACCTATCTGTATCTATCAATCTACCTACCTACCTATCTCTATCTATCTATCTCCCTACCTACATATCTGTATCTATATATCTACCTACCTACATATCTCTATCTATCAATCTACCTACCTACCTATCTCTATCTATCTATCTACCTACCTACCTATCTGTATCTATATATCTACCTACCTACCTATCTCTATCTATCAATCTACCTACCTACCTATCTCTATCTATCAATCTACATACCTACCTATCTCTATCTATCTATCTACCTACCTACCTATCTGTATCTATATATCTACCTACCTACCTATCTGTATCTATCAATCTACCTACCTACCTATCTCTATCTATCAATCTACATACCTACCTATCTCTATCTATCAATCTACCTACCCACCTATCTGTATCTATCTATCTACCTATCTACCTATCTCTATCTATCAATCTACCTACCTACCTATCTCTATCTATCTATCTACCTACCTACCTATCTGTATCTATCAATCTACCTACCTACCTATCTCTATCTATCTAGCTACCTACCTACCTATCTCTATCTATCAATCTACCTACCTACCTATCTGTATCTATCTATCTACCTACCTACCTACCTATCTGTATCTATCAATTTACCTACCTACCTATCTCTATCTATCTATCTACCTACCTACATATCTGTATCTATATATCTACCTACCTACCTACCTACCTATCTCTTTCTATCTATCTACCTACCTACCTATCTGTCTCTATCAATCTACCTACCTACCTATCTATCTCTATCTATCTATCTACCTACCTACCTACCTATCTCTATCTATCTACCTACCTACCTATCTCTATCTATCTATCTACCTACCTACCTATCTCTATCTATCTATCTACCTACCTACCTATCTGTATCTATCAATCTACCTACCTACCTATCTCTATCTATCTACCTACCTACCTACATATCTGTATCTATATATCTACCTACCTACCTATCTGTATCTATCTATATCCATATCTACCTATCTCTATCAATCTACCTACCTACCTATCTCTATATATCTACCTACCTACCTATCTGTATCTATCTATCTACCTATCTCTATCTATCAGTCTACCTACCTACCTATCTCTATCTATCTATCTACCTACCCACCTATCTGTATTTATCTATCTACCTACCTATCTGTATCTATCTACCTACCTACCTACCTATCTCTATCTATCTATCTATCAATCTACCTACCTACCTATCTGTATCTATCTATCTACCTACCTACCTATCTGTATCTATCTATCTACCTACCTACCTATCTGTATCTATCAATCTACCTACCTACCTATCTCTATCTATCAATCTACCTACCTATCTATCTCTATCTATCTATCTACCTACCTACCTATCTCTATCTATCAATCTACCTACCTACCTCTCTGTATCTATCAATCTACCTACCTACCTATCTCTATCTATCTATCTACCTACCTACCTATCTCTATCTATCAATCTACCTACCTACATATCTCTATCTATCTATCTACCTACCCACCTATCTGTATCTATCTATCTACCTACCTACCTATCTGTATCTATCAATCTACCTACCTAGCTATCTCTATCTATCTATCTACCTACCTACATATCTGTATCTATATATATACCTACCTACCTATCTCTATCTATCAATCTACCTACCTACCTATCTCTATCTATCTATCTACCTACCTACCTATCTGTATCTATCAATCTACCTACCTACCTATCTCTATCTATCAATCTACCTACCTACCTATCTCTATCTATCTACCTACCTACCTATCTCTATCTATCAATCTACCTACCTACCTATCTGTATCTATCTATCTACCTACCTACCTATCTGTATCTATCAATCTACCTACCTACCTATCTCTATCTATCAATCTACCTACCTACCTCTCTGTATCTATCAATCTACCTACCTACCTATCTCTATCTATCTATCTACCTACCTACCTATCTCTATCTATCAATCTACCTACCTACATATCTCTATCTATCTATCTACCTACCCACCTATCTGTATCTATCTATCTACCTACCTACCTATCTGTATCTATCAATCTACCTACCTAGCTATCTCTATCTATCTATCTACCTACCTACATATCTGTATCTATATATATACCTACCTACCTATCTCTATCTATCAATCTACCTACCTACCTATCTCTATCTATCTATCTACCTACCTACCTATCTGTATCTATATATCTACCTACCTACATATCTGTATCTATCAATCTACCTACCTACCTATCTCTATCTATCAATCTACCTACCTACCTATCTGTATCTATCTACCTACCTACCTACCTATCTGTATCTATCAATCTACCTACCTACCTATCTCTATCTATCTATCTACCTACCTACATATCTGTATCTATCTATCTACCTACCTACCTATCTGTATCTATCTATCTACCTATCTACCTATCTCTATCTATCAATCTACCTACCTACCTATCTCTATCTATCTATCTACCTACCCTCCTATCTGTATTTATCTATCTACCTACATATCTGTATCTATATATCTACCTACCTACCTATCTCTATCTATCTACCTACCTACCTACCTATCTCTATCTATCAATCTACCTACCTATCTGTATCTATCTATCTACCTACCTACCTATCTGTATCTATCAATCTACCTACCTACCTATCTCTATCTATCTATCTCCCTACCTACATATCTGTATCTATATATCTACCTACCTACCTATCTCTATCTATCAATCTACCTACCTACCTATCTCTATCTATCTATCTACCTACCTACCTATCTGTATCTATATATCTACCTACCTACCTATCTGTATCTATCAATCTACCTACCTACCTATCTCTATCTATCAATCTACATACCTACCTATCTCTATCTATCAATCTACCTACCCACCTATCTGTATCTATCTATCTACCTATCTACCTATCTCTATCTATCAATCTACCTACCTATCTCTATCTATCTATCTACCTACCTACCTATCTGTATCTATCAATCTACCTACCTACCTATCTCTATCTATCTACCTACCTACCTACCTATCTGTATCTATCAATCTACCTACCTACCTATCTCTATCTATCTATCTACCTACCTACATATCTGTATCTATATATCTACCTACCTACCTACAAACCTATCTCTTTCTATCTATCTACCTACCTACCTATCTGTCTCTATCAATCTACCTACCTACCTATCTCTCTATCTATCTATCTATCTATCTACCTACCTACCTACCTATCTCTATCTATCTACCTACCTACCTTTCTCTATCTATCTATCTACCTACCTACCTATCTCTATCTATCTATCTACCTACCTACCTATCTGTATCTATCAATCTACCTACCTACCTATCTCTATCTATCTACCTACCTACCTACATATCTGTATCTATATATCTACCTACATACCTATCTGTATCTATCTACCTACCTACCTACATATCTGTATCTATATATCTACCTACCTATCTGTATCTATCTACCTACCTACCTACGTATCTCTATCTATCTATCTACCTACCTACCTATCTATATCTATCAATCTACCTACCTACCTATCTGTAGCTATCTATCTACCTACCTACCTATCTCTATCTATCAATCTACCTACCCACCTATCTGTATCTATCTATCTACCTACCTACCTATCTGTATCTATCAATCTACCTACCTACCTATCTGTATCTATATATCTACTTACCTACCTATCTGTATCTATCTATCTACCTACCTACCTATCTGTATCTATCTACCTACCTACCTACGTATCTCTATCTATCTATCTACCTACCTACCTATCTATATCTATCAATCTACCTACCTACCTATCTGTAGCTATCTATCTACCTACCTACCTATCTCTATCTATCAATCTACCTACCCACCTATCTGTATCTATCTATCTACCTACCTACCTATCTGTATCTATCAATCTACCTACCTACCTATCTGTATCTATATATCTACTTACCTACCTATCTGTATCTATCTATCTACTTACCTACCTATCTGTATCTATCTACCTACCTACCTACCTATCTCTATCTATCTATCTACCTACCTACATATCTGTATCTATATATCTACCTACCTACCTATCTGTATCTATCTATCTACCTATCTACCTATCTCTATCTATCTATCTACCTACCTACCTATCTGTATCTATCAATCTACCTACCCACCTATCTGTATTTATCTATCTACCTACCTATCTCTATCTATCAATCTACCTACCTACCTATCTGTATCTATCTATCTACCTATCTACCTATCTCCATCAATCTACCTACCTACCTATCTCTATCTATCTATCTACCTACCTACCTATCTGTATCTATCAATCTACCTACCTACCTATCTCTATCTATCTACCTACCTACCTACCTATCTCTATCTATCAATCTACCTACCTACCTATCTGTATCTATCAATCTACCTACCTACCTATCTGTATCTATCAATCTACCTACCTACCTATCTCTATCTATCTACCTACCTACCTACATATCTGTATCTATATATCTACCTACCTACCTACCTACCTACCTACCTACCTATCTCTTTCTATCTATCTACCTACCTACCTATCTGTCTCTATCAATCTACCTACCTACCTATCTATCTCTATCTATCTATCTACCTACCTACCTACCTATCTCTATCTATCTACCTACCTACCTATCTCTATCTATCTATCTACCTACCTACCTATCTCTATCTATCTATCTACCTACCTACCTATCTGTATCTATCAATCTACCTACCTACCTATCTCTATCTATCTACCTACCTACCTACATATCTGTATCTATATATCTACCTACCTATCTGTATCTATCTATATACCTATCTACCTATCTCTATCTATCAATCTACCTACCTACCTATCTCTATCTATCTATCTACCTACCCACCTATCTGTATTTATCTATCTACCTACCTATCTGTATCTATCTACCTACCTACCTACGTATCTCTATCTATCTATCTACCTACCTACCTATCTCTATCTATCAATCTACCTACCTACCTATCTCTATCTATCTATCTCCCTACCTACATATCTGTATCTATATATCTACCTACCTACCTATCTGTATCTATCAATCTACCTACCTACCTATCTCTATCTATCAATCTACCTACCTACATATCTCTATCTATCTATCTACCTACCCACCTATCTGTATCTATCTATCTACCTACCTACCTATCTGTATCTATCAATCTACCTACCTAGCTATCTCTATCTATCTATCTACCTACCTACATATCTGTATCTATATATATACCTACCTACCTATCTCTATCTATCAATCTACCTACCTACCTATCTCTATCTATCTATCTACCTACCTACCTATCTGTATCTATATATCTACCTACCTACATATCTGTATCTATCAATCTACCTACCTACCTATCTCTATCTATCAATCTACCTACCTACCTATCTGTATCTATCTACCTACCTACCTATCTATCTGTATCTATCAATCTACCTACCTACCTATCTCTATCTATCTATCTACCTACCTACATATCTGTATCTATCTATCTACCTACCTACCTATCTGTATCTATCTATCTACCTATCTACCTATCTCTATCTATCAATCTACCTACCTACCTATCTCTATCTATCTATCTACCTACCCTCCTATCTGTATTTATCTATCTACCTACATATCTGTATCTATATATCTACCTACCTACCTATCTCTATCTATCTACCTACCTACCTACCTATCTCTATCTATCAATCTACCTACCTATCTGTATCTATCTATCTACCTACCTACCTATCTGTATCTATCAATCTACCTACCTACCTATCTCTATCTATCTATCTCCCTACCTACATATCTGTATCTATATATCTACCTACCTACCTATCTCTATCTATCAATCTACCTACCTACCTATCTCTATCTATCTATCTATCTACCTACCTACCTATCTGTATCTATATATCTACCTACCTACCTATCTGTATCTATCAATCTACCTACCTACCTATCTCTATCTATCAATCTACATACCTACCTATCTCTATCTATCAATCTACCTACCCACCTATCTGTATCTATCTATCTACCTATCTACCTATCTCTATCTATCAATCTACCTACCTATCTCTATCTATCTATCTACCTACCTACCTATCTGTATCTATCAATCTACCTACCTACCTATCTCTATCTATCTACCTACCTACCTACCTATCTGTATCTATCAATCTACCTACCTACCTATCTCTATCTATCTACCTACCTACCTACCTATCTCTATCTATCAATCTACCTACCTACCTATCTGTATCTATCTATCTACCTACCTCCCTATCTGTATCTATCAATTTACCTACCTACCTATCTCTATCTATCTATCTACCTACCTACATATCTGTATCTATATATCTACCTACCTACCTACCTACCTACCTATCTCTTTCTATCTATCTACCTACCTACCTATCTGTCTCTATCAATCTACCTACCTACCTATCTCTCTATCTATCTATCTATCTATCTACCTACCTACCTACCTATCTCTATCTATCTACCTACCTACCTATCTCTATCTATCTATCTACCTACCTACCTATCTCTATCTATCTATCTACCTACCTACCTATCTGTATCTATCAATCTACCTACCTACCTATCTCTATCTATCTACCTACCTACCTACATATCTGTATCTATATATCTACCTACATACCTATCTGTATCTATCTACCTACCTACCTACATATCTGTATCTATATATCTACCTACCTATCTGTATCTATCTACCTACCTACCTACGTATCTCTATCTATCTATCTACCTACCTACCTATCTATATCTATCAATCTACCTACCTACCTATCTGTAGCTATCTATCTACCTACCTACCTATCTCTATCTATCAATCTACCTACCCACCTATCTGTATCTATCTATCTACCTACCTACCTATCTGTATCTATCAATCTACCTACCTACCTATCTGTATCTATATATCTACTTACCTACCTATCTGTATCTATCTATCTACCTACCTACCTATCTGTATCTACCTACCTACCTACCTACGTATCTCTATCTATCTATCTACCTACCTACCTATCTATATCTATCAATCTACCTACCTACCTATCTGTAGCTATCTATCTACCTACCTACCTATCTCTATCTATCAATCTACCTACCCACCTATCTGTATCTATCTATCTACCTACCTACCTATCTGTATCTATCAATCTACCTACCTACCTATCTGTATCTATATATCTACTTACCTACCTATCTGTATCTATCTATCTACTTACCTACCTATCTGTATCTATCTACCTACCTACCTACCTATCTCTATCTATCTATCTACCTACCTACATATCTGTATCTATATATCTACCTACCTACCTATCTGTATCTATCTATCTACCTACCTATCTCTATCTATCTATCTACCTACCTACCTATCTGTATCTATCAATCTACCTACCCACCTATCTGTATTTATCTATCTACCTACCTATCTCTATCTATCAATCTACCTACCTACCTATCTGTATCTATCTATCTACCTATCTACCTATCTCCATCAATCTACCTACCTACCTATCTCTATCTATCTATCTACCTACCTACCTATCTGTATCTATCAATCTACCTACCTACCTATCTCTATCTATCTACCTACCTACCTACCTATCTCTATCTATCAATCTACCTACCTACCTATCTGTATCTATCAATCTACCTACCTACCTATCTGTATCTATCAATCTACCTACCTACCTATCTCTATCTATCTACCTACCTACCTACATATCTGTATCTATATATCTACCTACCTACCTACCTACCTACCTACCTATCTCTTTCTATCTATCTACCTACCTACCTATCTGTCTCTATCAATCTACCTACCTACCTATCTATCTCTATCTATCTATCTACCTACCTACCTACCTATCTCTATCTATCTACCTACCTACCTATCTCTATCTATCTATCTACCTACCTACCTATCTCTATCTATCTATCTACCTACCTACCTATCTGTATCTATCAATCTACCTACCTACCTATCTCTATCTATCTACCTACCTACCTACATATCTGTATCTATATATCTACCTACCTATCTGTATCTATCTATATACCTATCTACCTATCTCTATCTATCAATCTACCTACCTACCTATCTCTATCTATCTATCTACCTACCCACCTATCTGTATTTATCTATCTACCTACCTATCTGTATCTATCTACCTACCTACCTACGTATCTCTATCTATCTATCTACCTACCTACCTATCTCTATCTATCAATCTACCTACCTACCTATCTCTATCTATCTATCTACCTACCTACCTATCTCTATCTATTTACCTACCTACCTATCTATCAATCTACCTACCTACCTATCTGTATCTATCAATCTACCTAGGTACCTATCTCTATCTATCTATCTACCTACCTACCTATCTCTATCTATCTACCTACCTACCTACCTACCTACATATCTGTATCTATATATCTACCTACCTACCTACCTATCTCTATCTATCAATCTACCTAGCTACCTATCTCTATGTATCTATCTACCTACCTACCTATCTCTATCTATCTACCTACCTACCTACCTACATATCTGTATCTATATATCTACCTACCTACCTACCTATCTCTATCTATCAATCTACCTACCTACCTATCTCTATCTATCTATCTACCTACCTACCTATCTCTATCTACCTACCTACCTACCTACCTATCTGTATCTATCAATCTACCTACCTACCTATCTCTATCTATCAATCTACCTACCTACCTACCTATCTGTATCTATCTATCTACCTACCTACCTATCTGTATCTATCAATCTACCTACCTACCTATCTGTATCTATCTATCTACCTACCTACCTATCTCTATCTATCTATCTACCTACCTACCTATCTGTATCTATCTATCTACCTACCTACCTATCTGTATCTATCAATCTACCTACCTACCTATCTCTATCTATCTATCTATCTACCTACCTACCTATCTCTATCAATCTACCTACCTACCTATCTCTATCTATCTACCTACCTACCTACCTACATATCTGTATCTATATATCTACCTACCTACCTATCTCTATCTATCAATCTACCTACCTACCTATCTGTATCTATCTATCTACCAACCTACCTATCTGTATCTATCAATCTACCTACCTACATATCTGTATCTATCTATCTACCTATCTACCTATCTCTATCTATCAATCTACCTACCTACCTATCTCTATCTATCTATCTACCTACCTATCTATCTCTATCTTCCTACCTACCTACCTACCTATCTCTATCTATCAATCTACCTACCTACCTATCTCTATCTATCTATCTACCTACCTACCTATCTCTATCAATCTACCTTCCTACCTATCTCGATCTATCTACCTACCTACCTACCTACCTATCTCTATCTATCTATCTACCTACCTACCTATATCTCTCTATCTATCTACCTACCTACCTATCTCTATCAATCTACCTTCCTACCTATCTCTATCTATCTACCTACCTACCTACCTACCTATCTCTATCTATCAATCTACTTACCTACCTATCTCTATCTATCAATCTACCTACCTACCTATCTGTATCTATCTATCTACCTACCTACCTATCTGTATCTATCAATCTACCTACCTACATATCTGTATCTATCTATCTACCTATCTACCTATCTCTATCTATCAATCTACCTACCTACCTATCTCTATCTATCTATCTACCTACCTATCTATCTCTATCTTCCTACCTACCTACCTACCTATCTCTATCTATCAATCTACCTACCTACCTATCTCTATCTATCTATCTACCTACCTACCTATCTCTATCAATCTACCTTCCTACCTATCTCGATCTATCTACCTACCTACCTACCTACCTATCTCTATCTATCTATCTACCTACCTACCTATCTCTATCTATCTATCTACCTACCTACCTATCTCTATCAATCTACCTTCCTACCTATCTCTATCTATCTACCTACCTACCTACCTACCTATCTCTATCTATCAATCTACTTACCTACCTATCTCTATCTATCAATCTACCTACCTACCTATCTGTATCTATCTATCTACCTACCTACCTATCTCTATCTATCAATCTACCTACCTACCTATCTCTATCTATCTATCTACCTACCTACCTATCTCTATCTATTTACCTACCTACCTATCTATCAATCTACCTACCTACCTATCTGTATCTATCAATCTACCTAGGTACCTATCTCTATCTATCTATCTACCTACCTACCTATCTCTATCTATCTACCTACCTACCTACCTACCTACATATCTGTATCTATATATCTACCTACCTACCTACCTATCTCTATCTATCAATCTACCTAGCTACCTATCTCTATCTATCTATCTACCTACCTACCTATCTCTATCTATCTACCTACCTACCTACCTACATATCTGTATCTATATATCTACCTACCTACCTACCTATCTCTATCTATCTATACCTACCTACCTATCTCTATCTACCTACCTACCTACCTACCTATCTGTATCTATCAATCTACCTACCTACCTATCTCTATCTATCAATCTACCTACCTACCTACCTATCTGTATCTATCTATCTACCTACCTACCTATCTGTATCTATCAATGTACCTACCTACCTATCTGTATCTATCTATCTACCTACCTACCTATCTCTATCTATCTATCTACCTACCTACCTATCTGTATCTATCTATCTACCTACCTACCTATCTGTATCTATCAATCTACCTACCTACCTATCTCTATCTATCTATCTATCTACCTACCTACCTATCTCTATCAATCTACCTACCTACCTATCTCTATCTATCTACCTACCTACCTACCTACATATCTGTATCTATATATCTACCTACCTACCTATCTCTATCTATCAATCTACCTACCTACCTATCTGTATCTATCTATCTACCAACCTACCTATCTGTATCTATCAATCTACCTACCTACATATCTGTATCTATCTATCTACCTATCTACCTATCTCTATCTATCAATCTACCTACCTACCTATCTCTATCTATCTATCTACCTACCTATCTATCTCTATCTTCCTACCTACCTACCTACCTATCTCTATCTATCAATCTACCTACCTACCTATCTCTATCTATCTATCTACCTACCTACCTATCTCTATCAATCTACCTTCCTACCTATCTCGATCTATCTACCTACCTACCTACCTACCTATCTCTATCTATCTATCTACCTACCTACCTATATCTCTCTATCTATCTACCTACCTACCTATCTCTATCAATCTACCTTCCTACCTATCTCTATCTATCTACCTACCTACCTACCTACCTATCTCTATCTATCAATCTACTTACCTACCTATCTCTATCTATCAATCTACCTACCTACCTATCTGTATCTATCTATCTACCTACCTACCTATCTGTATCTATCAATCTACCTACCTACATATCTGTATCTATCTATCTACCTATCTACCTATCTCTATCTATCAATCTACCTACCTACCTATCTCTATCTATCTATCTACCTACCTATCTATCTCTATCTTCCTACCTACCTACCTACCTATCTCTATCTATCAATCTACCTACCTACCTATCTCTATCTATCTATCTACCTACCTACCTATCTCTATCAATCTACCTTCCTACCTATCTCGATCTATCTACCTACCTACCTACCTACCTATCTCTATCTATCTATCTACCTACCTACCTATCTCTATCTATCTATCTACCTACCTACCTATCTCTATCAATCTACCTTCCTACCTATCTCTATCTATCTACCTACCTACCTACCTACCTATCTCTATCTATCAATCTACTTACCTACCTATCTCTATCTATCAATCTACCTACCTACCTATCTGTATCTATCTATCTACCTACCTACCTATCTCTATCTATCAATCTACCTACCTACCTATCTCTATCTATCTATCTACCTACCTACCTATCTCTATCTATTTACCTACCTACCTATCTATCAATCTACCTACCTACCTATCTGTATCTATCAATCTACCTAGGTACCTATCTCTATCTATCTATCTACCTACCTACCTATCTCTATCTATCTACCTACCTACCTACCTACCTACATATCTGTATCTATATATCTACCTACCTACCTACCTATCTCTATCTATCAATCTACCTAGCTACCTATCTCTATCTATCTATCTACCTACCTACCTATCTCTATCTATCTACCTACCTACCTACCTACATATCTGTATCTATATATCTACCTACCTACCTATCTCTATCTATCAATCTACCTACCTACCTATCTCTATCTATCTATCTACCTACCTACCTATCTCTATCTACCTACCTACCTACCTACCTATCTGTATCTATCAATCTACCTACCTACCTATCTCTATCTATCAATCTACCTACCTACCTACCTATCTGTATCTATCTATCTACCTACCTACCTATCTGTATCTATCAATCTACCTACCTACCTATCTGTATCTATCTATCTACCTACCTACCTATCTCTATCTATCTATCTACCTACCTACCTATCTGTATCTATCTATCTACCTACCTACCTATCTGTATCTATCAATCTACCTACCTACCTATCTCTATCTATCTATCTATCTACCTACCTACCTATCTCTATCAATCTACCTACCTACCTATCTCTATCTATCTACCTACCTACCTACCTACATATCTGTATCTATATATCTACCTACCTACCTATCTCTATCTATCAATCTACCTACCTACCGATCTGTATCTATCTATCTACCAACCTACCTATCTGTATCTATCAATCTACCTACCTACATATCTGTATCTATCTATCTACCTATCTACCTATCTCTATCTATCAATCTACCTACCTACCTATCTCTATCTATCTATCTACCTACCTATCTATCTCTATCTTCCTACCTACCTACCTACCTATCTCTATCTATCAATCTACCTACCTACCTATCTCTATCTATCTATCTACCTACCTACCTATCTCTATCAATCTACCTTCCTACCTATCTCGATCTATCTACCTACCTACCTACCTACCTACCTACCTATCTCTATCTATCTATCTACCTACCTACCTATCTCTATCTATCTATCTACCTACCTACCTATCTCTATCAATCTACCTTCCTACCTATCTCTATCTATCTACCTACCTACCTACCTACCTATCTCTATCTATCAATCTACTTACCTACCTATCTCTATCTATCAATCTACCTACCTACCTATCTGTATCTATCTATCTACCTACCTACCTATCTGTATCTATCAATCTACCTACCTACATATCTGTATCTATCTATCTACCTATCTACCTATCTCTATCTATCAATCTACCTACCTACCTATCTCTATCTATCTATCTACCTACCTACCTATCTCTATCTATTTACCTACCTACCTATCTATCAATCTACCTACCTACCTATCTGTATCTATCAATCTACCTAGGTACCTATCTCTATCTATCTATCTACCTACCTACCTATCTCTATCTATCTACCTACCTACCTACCTACCTACATATCTGTATCTATATATCTACCTACCTACCTACCTATCTCTATCTATCAATCTACCTAGCTACCTATCTCTATCTATCTATCTACCTACCTACCTATCTCTATCTATCTACCTACCTACCTACATACATATCTGTATCTATATATCTACCTACCTACCTACCTATCTTTATCTATCAATCTACCTACCTACCTATCTCTATCTATCTATCTACCTACCTACCTATCTCTATCTACCTACCTACCTACCTACCTATCTGTATCTCTCAATCTACCTACCTACCTATCTCTATCTATCTACCTACCTACCTACCTACCTATCTGTATCAATCAATCTACTTACCTACCTATCTCTATCTATCAATCTACCTACCTACCTATCTGTATCAATCTATCTACCTACCTACCTATCTGTATCTATCAATCTACCTACCTACGTATCTCTATCTATCTATCTACCTACCTACCTATCTCTATCTATCAATCTACCTACCTACCTATCTCTATCTATCTATCTACCTACCTACCTATCTCTATCTATTTACCTACCTACCTATCTATCAATCTACCTACCTACCTATCTGTATCTATCAATCTACCTAGGTACCTATCTCTATCTATCTATCTACCTACCTACCTATCTCTATCTACCTACCTACCTACCTACCTACATATCTGTATCTATATATCTACCTACCTACCTACCTATCTCTATCTATCAATCTACCTAGCTACCTATCTCTATCTATCTATCTACCTACCTACCTATCTCTATCTATCTATCTACCTACCTACCTACATATCTGTATCTATATATCTACCTACCTACCTACCTATCTCTATCTATCAATCTACCTACCTACCTATCTCTATCTATCTATACCTACCTACCTATCTCTATCTACCTACCTACCTACCTACCTATCTGTATCTATCAATCTACCTACCTACCTATCTCTATCTATCAATCTACCTACCTACCTACCTACCTATCTGTATCTATCTATCTACCTACCTACCTATCTGTATCTATCAATGTACCTACCTACCTATCTGTATCTATCTATCTATCTATCTACCTACCTACCTATCTCTATCTATCTATCTACCTACCTACCTATCTGTATCTATCTATCTACATACCTACCTATCTGTATCTATCAATCTACCTACCCACCTATCTCTATCTATCTATCTATCTACCTACCTACCTATCTTTATCAATCTACCTACCTACCTATCTCTATCTATCTACCTACCTACCTACCTACATATCTGTATCTATATATCTACCTACCTACCTATCTCAATCTATCAATCTACCTACCTACCTATCTGTATCTATCTATCTACCAACCTACCTATCTGTATCTATCAATCTACCTACCTACATATCTGTATCTATCTATCTACGTATCTACCTATCTCTATCTATCAATCTACCTACCTACCTATCTCTATCTATCTATCTACCTATCTACCTATCTCTATCTACCTACCTACCTACCTACCTATCTCTATCTATCAATCTACCTACCTACCTATCTCTATCTATCTACCTACCTACCTACCTATCTCTATCTATCTATCTACCTACCTACCTATCTCTATCAATCTACCTACCTACCTATCTCTATCTATCTACCTACCTACCTACCTACCTATCTGTATCTATCAATCTACTTACCTACCTATCTCTATCTATCAATCTACCTACCTACCTATCTGTATCTATCTATCTACCTACCTACCTATCTGTATCTATCAATCTACCTACCTACATATCTGTATCTATCTATCTACCTATCTACCTATCTCTATCTATCAATCTACCTACCTACCTATCTCTATCTATCTATCTACCTACCTACCTATCTCTATCTATTTACCTACCTACCTATCTATCAATCTACCTACCTACCTATCTGTATCTATCAATCTACCTAGGTACCTATCTCTATCTATCTATCTACCTACCTACCCATCTCTATCTATCTACCTACCTACCTACCTACATATCTGTATCTATATATCTACCTACCTACCTACCTATCTCTATCTATCAATCTACCTAGCTACCTATCTCTATCTATCTATCTACCTACCTACCTATCTCTATCAATCTACCTGCCTACCTACCTACATATCTGTATCTATATATCTACGTACCTACCTACCTATCTCTATCTATCAATCTACCTACCTACCTATCTCTATCTATCTATCTACCTACCTACCTATCTCTATCTATCTATCTACCTACCTACCTATCTCTATCAATCTACCTACCTACCTATCTCTATCTATCTACCTACCTACCTACCTATCTGTATCTATCAATCTACCTACCTACCTATCTCTATCTATCAATCTACCTACCTACCTATCTGTATCTATCTATCTACCTACCTACCTATCTGTATCTATCAATCTACCTACCTACATATCTGTATCTATCTATCTACCTATCTACCTATCTCTATCTATCAATCTACCTACCTACCTATCTCTATCTATCTATCTACCTACCTACCTATCTCTATCTATTTACCTACCTACCTATCTATCAATCTACCTACCTACCTATCTGTATCTATCAATCTACCTAGCTACCTATCTCGATCTATATATCTACCTACCTACCTATCTCTATCTATCTACCTACCTACCTACCTACATATCTGTATCTATATATCTTCCTACCTACCTATCTCTATCTATCAAACTACCTACCTACCTATCTGTATCTATCTATCTACCTACCTACCTACCTATCTCTATCAATCTATCTACCTACCTATCTGTATCTATCTACCTACCTACATACCTACCTATCTCTATCTATCTATCTACCTACCTACCTATCTCTATCTATCAATCTACCTACCTACCTATCTCTATCTATCTATGTACCCACCTACCTATCTCTATCTATTTATCTACCTACCTACCTATCTGTATCTATCTATCTACCTACTTACATATCTGTATCTATCTATCTACCTACCCACCTATCTGTATCTATCAATCTACCTACCTACCTATCTCTATCATCTATCTGCCTACCTACCTATCTGTATCTATCTACCTACCTACATATCTGTATCTATATATCTACCTACCTACCTATCTGTATCTATCTATCTACCTACCTACCTATCTCTATCTATCTACCTACCTACTTACCTATCTCTATCAATCTACCTACCTACCTATCTCTATATATCTACCTACCTTCCTACCTATCTCTATCTATCAATCTACCTACCTACCTATCTGTATCTATCTATCTACCTACCTACCTATCTCTATCTATCAATCTACCTACCTACCTATCTCTATCTATCTATCTACCTACCTACATATCTGTATCTATATATCTACCTACCTACCTATCTGTATCTATCTATCTACCTATCTACCTATCTCTATCTATCAATCTACCTACCTACCTATCTCTATCTATGTATCTACCTACCCACCTATCTGTATTTATCTATCTACCTACCTATCTCTATCTATCAATCTACCTACCTACATATCTGTATCTATCTATCTACCTATCTACCTATCTCTATCTATCAATCTACCTACCTACCTATCTGTATCTATCTATCTACCTACCTACATATCTGTATCTATCTATCTACCTACCTACCTATCTCTATCTATCAATCTACCTACCTACCTATCTGTATCTATCTATCTACCTACCCACCTATCTGTATTTATCTATCTACCTACCTATCTGTATCTACCTACCTACCTACCTACGTATCTCTATCTATCTATCTACCTACCTACCTATCTGTATCTATCAATCTACCTACCTACCTATCTCTATCTATCAATCTACCTACCTACCTATCTGTATCTATCAATCTACCTACCTACCTATCTCTATCTATCTACCTACCTACCTATCTGTATCTATCTACCTACCTACCCACCTATCTCTATCTATCAATCTACCTACCTACCTATCTGTATCTATCAATCTACCTAGCTACCTATCTCGATCTATATATCTACCTACCTACCTATCTCTATCTATCTACCTACCTACCTACCTACATATCTGTATCTATATATCTTCCTACCTACCTATCTCTATCTATCAAACTACCTACCTACCTATCTGTATCTATCTATCTACCTACCTACCTACCTATCTCTATCAATCTATCTACCTACCTATCTGTATCTATCTACCTACCTACATACCTACCTATCTCTATCTATCTATCTACCTACCTACCTATCTCTATCTATCAATCTACCTACCTACCTATCTCTATCTATCTATGTACCCACCTACCTATCTCTATCTATTTATCTACCTACCTACCTATCTGTATCTATCTATCTACCTACTTACATATCTGTATCTATCTATCTACCTACCCACCTATCTGTATCTATCAATCTACCTACCTACCTATCTCTATCATCTATCTGCCTACCTACCTATCTGTATCTATCTACCTACCTACATATCTGTATCTATATATCTACCTACCTACCTATCTGTATCTATCTATCTACCTACCTACCTATCTCTATCTATCTACCTACCTACTTACCTATCTCTATCAATCTACCTACCTACCTATCTCTATATATCTACCTACCTTCCTACCTATCTCTATCTATCAATCTACCTACCTACCTATCTGTATCTATCTATCTACCTACCTACCTATCTCTATCTATCAATCTACCTACCTACCTATCTCTATCTATCTATCTACCTACCTACATATCTGTATCTATATATCTACCTACCTACCTATCTGTATCTATCTATCTACCTATCTACCTATCTCTATCTATCAATCTACCTACCTACCTATCTCTATCTATGTATCTACCTACCCACCTATCTGTATTTATCTATC
The DNA here is from genome assembly GCA_024509115.1 of Crotalus helleri. Classification (NCBI taxonomy): domain Eukaryota; kingdom Metazoa; phylum Chordata; class Lepidosauria; order Squamata; family Viperidae; genus Crotalus; species Crotalus helleri. The sequence continues at coordinate 101,460 of JAKSXO010000128.1, forward strand.
TACCTACCTATCTCTATCTATCAATCTACCTACCTACATATCTGTATCTATCTATCTACCTATCTACCTATCTCTATCTATCAATCTACCTACCTACCTATCTGTATCTATCTATCTACCTACCTACATATCTGTATCTATCTATCTACCTACCTACCTATCTCTATCTATCAATCTACCTACCTACCTATCTGTATCTATCTATCTACCTACCCACCTATCTGTATTTATCTATCTACCTACCTATCTGTATCTACCTACCTACCTACCTACGTATCTCTATCTATCTATCTACCTACCTACCTATCTGTATCTATCAATCTACCTACCTACCTATCTCTATCTATCAATCTACCTACCTACCTATCTGTATCTATCAATCTACCTACCTACCTATCTCTATCTATCTACCTACCTACCTATCTGTATCTATCTACCTACCTACCTACCTATCTCTATCTATCAATCTACCTACCTACCTATCTTTATCTATCTATCTACCTACCTACCTATCTGTATCTATCTACCTACCTACCTACCTATCTCTATCTATCAATCTACCTACCTACCTATCTGTATCTATCTATCTACCTACCTACCTATCTGTATCTATCTATCTACCTACCTACCTATCTGTATCTATCTATCTACCTACCTATCTATCTCTATCTATCTATCTACCTACCTACCTATCTCTATCTATCTATCTACCTACCTACCTATCTCTATCTATCAATCTACCTACCTACCTATCTGTATCTATCAATCTACCTACCTACCTATCTCTATCTATCTATGTACCCACCTACCTATCTCTATCTATTTATCTACCTACCTACCTATCTGTATCTATCTATCTACCTACTTACATATCTGTATCTATCTATCTACCTACCCACCTATCTGTATCTATCAATCTACCTACCTACCTATCTCTATCATCTATCTGCCTACCTACCTATCTGTATCTATCTACCTACCTACATATCTGTATCTATATATCTACCTACCTACCTATCTGTATCTATCTATCTACCTACCTACCTATCTCTATCTATCTACCTACCTACTTACCTATCTCTATCAATCTACCTACCTACCTATCTCTATATATCTACCTACCTTCCTACCTATCTCTATCTATCAATCTACCTACCTACCTATCTGTATCTATCTATCTACCTACCTACCTATCTCTATCTATCAATCTACCTACCTACCTATCTCTATCTATCTATCTACCTACCTACATATCTGTATCTATATATCTACCTACCTACCTATCTGTATCTATCTATCTACCTATCTACCTATCTCTATCTATCAATCTACCTACCTACCTATCTCTATCTATGTATCTACCTACCCACCTATCTGTATTTATCTATCTACCTACCTATCTCTATCTATCAATCTACCTACCTACATATCTGTATCTATCTATCTACCTATCTACCTATCTCTATCTATCAATCTACCTACCTACCTATCTGTATCTATCTATCTACCTACCTACATATCTGTATCTATCTATCTACCTACCTACCTATCTCTATCTATCAATCTACCTACCTACCTATCTGTATCTATCTATCTACCTACCCACCTATCTGTATTTATCTATCTACCTACCTATCTGTATCTACCTACCTACCTACCTACGTATCTCTATCTATCTATCTACCTACCTACCTATCTGTATCTATCAATCTACCTACCTACCTATCTCTATCTATCAATCTACCTACCTACCTATCTGTATCTATCAATCTACCTACCTACCTATCTCTATCTATCTACCTACCTACCTATCTGTATCTATCTACCTACCTACCTACCTATCTCTATCTATCAATCTACCTACCTACCTATCTTTATCTATCTATCTACCTACCTACCTATCTGTATCTATCTACCTACCTACCTACCTATCTCTATCTATCAATCTACCTACCTACCTATCTGTATCTATCTATCTACCTACCTACCTATCTGTATCTATCTATCTACCTACCTACCTATCTGTATCTATCTATCTACCTACCTATCTATCTCTATCTATCTATCTACCTACCTACCTATCTCTATCTATCTATCTACCTACCTACCTATCTCTATCTATCAATCTACCTACCTACCTATCTGTATCTATCTATCTACCTACCTACCTATCTGTATCTATCTATCTACCTACCTACCTATCTGTATCTATCTATCTACCTACCTATCTATCTCTATCTATCTATCTACCTACCTACCTATCTCTATCTATCTATCTACCTACCTACCTATCTCTATCTATCAATCTACCTACCTACCTATCTGTATCTATCAATCTACCTACCTACCTATCTCTATCTATCTACCTACATATCTGTATCTATATATCTACCTACCTACCTATCTCTATCTACCTACCTACCTACCTACCTATCTCTATCTATCAATCTACCTACCTACCTATCTCTAACTATCTATCTACCTACCTACATATCTCTATCTATCAATCTACCTACCTACCTATCTGTATCTATCAATCTACCTACCTACCTATCTGTATCTATCTATCTACCTACCTACCTATCTCTATCTATCAATCTACCTACCTACCTATCTGTATCTATCAATCTACCTACCTACCTATCTCTATCTATCTACCTACCTACCTACCTACCTATCTCTATCAATCTACCTACCTACCTATCTCTATCTATCTATCTACCTACCTACCTATCTCTATCTATCTATCTACCTGCCTACCTATCTCTATCTATCTATCTACCTACCTACCTATCTCTATCTATCAATCTACCTACCTACCTATCTGTATATCTACCTACCCACCTATCTCTATCTATCAATCTACCTACCTACCTATCTCTATCTATCTATGTACCCACCTACCTATCTCTATCTATTTATCTACCTACCTACCTATCTGTATCTATCTATCTACCTACTTACATATCTGTATCTATCTATCTACCTACCCACCTATCTGTATCTATCAATCTACCTACCTACCTATCTCTATCTATCTATCTGCCTACCTACATATCTGTATCTATCTACCTACCTACCTACCTATCTGTATCTATCTACCTACCTACATATCTGTATCTATATATCTACCTACCTACCTATCTGTATCTATCTATCTACCTACCTACCTATCTCTATCTATCTATCTTCCTACCTACTTACCTATCTCTATCAATCTACCTACCTACCTATCTCTATATATCTACCTACCTACCTACCTATCTCTATCTATCAATCTACCTACCTACCTATCTGTATCTATCTATCTACCTACCTACCTATCTCTATCTATCAATCTACCTACCTACCTATCTCTATCTATCTATCTACCTACCTACATATCTGTATCTATATATCTACCTACCTACCTATCTGTATCTATCTATCTACTTATCTACCTATCTCTATCTATCAATCTACCTACCTACCTATCTCTATCTATGTATCTACCTACCCACCTATCTGTATTTATCTATCTACCTACCTATCTCTATCTATCAATCTACCTACCTACCTATCTGTATCTATCTATCTACCTATCTACCTATCTCTATCTATCAATCTACCTACCTACCTATCTGTATCTATCTATCTACCTACCTACATATCTGTATCTATATATCTACCTACCTACCTATCTCTATCTATCAATCTACCTACCTACCTATCTGTATCTATCTATCTACCTACCCACCTATCTGTATTTATCTATCTACCTACCTATCTGTATCTACCTACCTACCTACCTACGTATCTCTATCTATCTATCTATCTACCTACCTACCTATCTGTATCTATCAATCTACCTACCTACCTATCTCTATCTATCAATCTTCCTACCTACCTATCTGTATCTATCTATCTACCTACCTACCTATCTGTATCTATCAATCTACCTACCTACCTATCTCTATCTATCTATCTACCTACCTACCTATCTGTATCTATCTACCTACCTACCTACCTATCTCTATCTATCAATCTACCTACCTACCTATCTTTATCTATCTATCTACCTACCTACCTATCTGTATCTATCTACCTACCTACCTACCTATCTCTATCTATCAATCTACCTACCTACCTATCTGTATCTATCTATCTACCTACCTACCTATCTGTATCTATCTATCTACCTACCTACCTATCTGTATCTATCTATCTACCTACCTATCTATCTCTATCTATCTATCTACCTACCTACCTATCTGTATCTATCTATCTACCTACCTACCTATCTCTATCTATCTATCTACCTACCTACCTATCTCTATCTATCTATCTACCTACCTACCTATCTCTATCTATCAATCTACCTACCTACCTATCTGCATCTATCAATCTACCTACCTACCTATCTCTATCTATCTACCTACATATCTGTATCTATATATCTACCTACCTACCTATCTCTATCTATCTACCTACCTACCTATCTCTATCTATCAATCTACCTACCTACCTATCTGTATCTATCTATCTACCTACCTACCTATCTGTATCTATCAATCTACCTACCTACATATCTGTATCTATCTATCTACCTATCTACCTATCTCTATCTATCAATCTACCTACCTACCTATCTCTATCTATCTATCTACCTACCTACCTATCTCTATCTATTTACCTACCTACCTATCTATCAATCTACCTACCTACCTATCTGTATCTATCAATCTACCTAGCTACCTATCTCGATCTATATATCTACCTACCTACCTATCTCTATCTATCTACCTACCTACCTACCTACATATCTGTATCTATATATCTTCCTACCTACCTATCTCTATCTATCAAACTACCTACCTACCTATCTGTATCTATCTATCTACCTACCTACCTACCTATCTCTATCAATCTATCTACCTACCTATCTGTATCTATCTACCTACCTACATACCTACCTATCTCTATCTATCTATCTACCTACCTACCTATCTCTATCTATCAATCTACCTACCTACCTATCTCTATCTATCTATGTACCCACCTACCTATCTCTATCTATTTATCTACCTACCTACCTATCTGTATCTATCTATCTACCTACTTACATATCTGTATCTATCTATCTACCTACCCACCTATCTGTATCTATCAATCTACCTACCTACCTATCTCTATCATCTATCTGCCTACCTACCTATCTGTATCTATCTACCTACCTACATATCTGTATCTATATATCTACCTACCTACCTATCTGTATCTATCTATCTACCTACCTACCTATCTCTATCTATCTACCTACCTACTTACCTATCTCTATCAATCTACCTACCTACCTATCTCTATATATCTACCTACCTTCCTACCTATCTCTATCTATCAATCTACCTACCTACCTATCTGTATCTATCTATCTACCTACCTACCTATCTCTATCTATCAATCTACCTACCTACCTATCTCTATCTATCTATCTACCTACCTACATATCTGTATCTATATATCTACCTACCTACCTATCTGTATCTATCTATCTACCTATCTACCTATCTCTATCTATCAATCTACCTACCTACCTATCTCTATCTATGTATCTACCTACCCACCTATCTGTATTTATCTATCTACCTACCTATCTCTATCTATCAATCTACCTACCTACATATCTGTATCTATCTATCTACCTATCTACCTATCTCTATCTATCAATCTACCTACCTACCTATCTGTATCTATCTATCTACCTACCTACATATCTGTATCTATCTATCTACCTACCTACCTATCTCTATCTATCAATCTACCTACCTACCTATCTGTATCTATCTATCTACCTACCCACCTATCTGTATTTATCTATCTACCTACCTATCTGTATCTACCTACCTACCTACCTACGTATCTCTATCTATCTATCTACCTACCTACCTATCTGTATCTATCAATCTACCTACCTACCTATCTCTATCTATCAATCTACCTACCTACCTATCTGTATCTATCAATCTACCTACCTACCTATCTCTATCTATCTACCTACCTACCTATCTGTATCTATCTACCTACCTACCTACCTATCTCTATCTATCAATCTACCTACCTACCTATCTTTATCTATCTATCTACCTACCTACCTATCTGTATCTATCTACCTACCTACCTACCTATCTCTATCTATCAATCTACCTACCTACCTATCTGTATCTATCTATCTACCTACCTACCTATCTGTATCTATCTATCTACCTACCTACCTATCTGTATCTATCTATCTACCTACCTATCTATCTCTATCTATCTATCTACCTACCTACCTATCTCTATCTATCTATCTACCTACCTACCTATCTCTATCTATCAATCTACCTACCTACCTATCTGTATCTATCAATCTACCTACCTACCTATCTCTATCTATCTACCTACATATCTGTATCTATATATCTACCTACCTACCTATCTCTATCTACCTACCTACCTACCTACCTATCTCTATCTATCAATCTACCTACCTACCTATCTCTAACTATCTATCTACCTACCTACATATCTCTATCTATCAATCTACCTACCTACCTATCTGTATCTATCAATCTACCTACCTACCTATCTGTATCTATCTATCTACCTACCTACCTATCTCTATCTATCAATCTACCTACCTACCTATCTGTATCTATCAATCTACCTACCTACCTATCTCTATCTATCTACCTACCTACCTACCTACCTATCTCTATCAATCTACCTACCTACCTATCTCTATCTATCTACCTACCTACCTATCTCTATCTATCTATCTACCTGCCTACCTATCTCTATCTATCTATCTACCTACCTACCTATCTCTATCTATCAATCTTCCTACCTACCTATCTGTATCTATCTATCTACCTACCTACCTATCTGTATCTATCTATCTACCTACCTACCTACATATCTGTATCTATATATCTACCTACCTACCTATCTGTATCTATCTATCTACTTATCTACCTATCTCTATCTATCAATCTACCTACCTACCTATCTCTATCTATGTATCTACCTACCCACCTATCTGTATTTATCTATCTACCTACCTATCTCTATCTATCAATCTACCTACCTACCTATCTGTATCTATCTATCTACCTATCTACCTATCTCTATCTATCAATCTACCTACCTACCTATCTGTATCTATCTATCTACCTACCTACATATCTGTATCTATATATCTACCTACCTACCTATCTCTATCTATCAATCTACCTACCTACCTATCTGTATCTATCTATCTACCTACCCACCTATCTGTATTTATCTATCTACCTACCTATCTGTATCTACCTACCTACCTACCTACGTATCTCTATCTATCTATCTACCTACCTACCTATCTGTATCTATCAATCTACCTACCTACCTATCTCTATCTATCAATCTTCCTACCTACCTATCTGTATCTATCTATCTACCTACCTACCTATCTGTATCTATCAATCTACCTACCTACCTATCTCTATCTATCTATCTACCTACCTACCTATCTGTATCTATCTACCTACCTACCTACCTATCTCTATCTATCAATCTACCTACCTACCTATCTTTATCTATCTATCTACCTACCTACCTATCTGTATCTATCTACCTACCTACCTACCTATCTCTATCTATCAATCTACCTACCTACCTATCTGTATCTATCTATCTACCTACCTACCTATCTGTATCTATCTATCTACCTACCTACCTATCTGTATCTATCTATCTACCTACCTATCTATCTCTATCTATCTATCTACCTACCTACCTATCTGTATCTATCTATCTACCTACCTACCTATCTCTATCTATCTATCTACCTACCTACCTATCTCTATCTATCTATCTACCTACCTACCTATCTCTATCTATCAATCTACCTACCTACCTATCTGCATCTATCAATCTACCTACCTACCTATCTCTATCTATCTACCTACATATCTGTATCTATATATCTACCTACCTACCTATCTCTATCTATCAATCTACCTACCTACCTATCTGCATCTATCAATCTACCTACCTACCTATCTCTATCTATCTACCTACATATCTGTATCTATATATCTACCTACCTACCTATCTCTATCTATCTACCTACCTACCTATCTCTATCTATCAATCTACCTACCTACCTATCTGTATCTATCTATCTACCTACCTACCTATCTGTATCTATCAATCTACCTACCTACATATCTGTATCTATCTATCTACCTATCTCTATCTATCTACCTACCTACCTATCTCTATCTATCAATCTACCTACCTACCTATCTGTATCTATCTATCTACCTACCTACCTATCTGTATCTATCAATCTACCTACCTACATATCTGTATCTATCTATCTACCTATCTACCTATCTCTATCTATCAATCTACCTACCTACCTATCTCTATCTATCTACCTACCTACCTATCTCTATCTATCAATCTACCTACCTACCTATCTCTAACTATCTATCTACCTACCTACATATCTCTATCTATCAATCTACCTACCTACCTATCTGTATCTATCAATCTACCTACCTACCTATCTCTATCTATCTATCTACCTACCTACCTATCTCTATCTATCAATCTACCTACCTACCTATCTGTATCTATCAATCTACCTACCTACCTATCTCTATCTATCTACCTACCTACCTACCTACCTATCTCTATCAATCTACCTACCTACCTATCTCTATCTATCTATCTACCTACCTACCTATCTCTATCTATCTATCTACCTACCTACCTATCTCTATCTATCTATCTACCTACCCACCTATCTCTATCTATCTATCTACCTACCTACCTATCTGTATCTATCTATCTACCTATCTACCTATCTCTATCTATCTATCTACCTACCTACCTATCTCTATCTATCTATCTACCTACCTACCTATCTCTATCTATCAATCTACCTACCTTCCTATCTGTATCTTTCTATCTACCTACCTACCTATCTGTATCTATCAATCTACCTACCTTCCTATCTGTATCTATCAATCTACCTACCTACCTATCTCTATCTATCAATCTACCTACCTACCTATCTCTATCTATCTACCTACCTACCTACCTATCTCTATCAATATACCTACCTACCTATCTCTATCTATCTACCTACCTACCTACCTATCTCTATCTATCAATCTACCTACCTACCTATCTGTATCTATCTATCTACCTACCTACCTATCTGTATCTATCAATCTACCTACCTACCAATCTCTATCTATCTACCTACCTACCTACCTATCTCTATCTATCAAACTACCTACCTACCTATCTGTATCTATCTATCTACCTACCCACCTATCTGTATTTATCTATCTACCTACAATCTGTATCTATCTACCTACCTACCTACGTATCTCTATCTATCTATCTACCTACCTACCTATCTGTATCTATCAATCTACCTACCTACCTATCTGTATCTATCTATCTACCTACCTACCTATCTCTATCTATCTACCTACCTACCTACCTATCTCTATCTATCAATCTACCTACCTACCTATCTCTATCTATCAATCTACCTACATACCTATCTGTATCTATCTACCTACCTACCTACCTATCTCTATCTATCTACCTACCTACCTATCTCTATCTATCTACCTACCTACCTACCTATCTCTATCTATCTACCTACCTACCTACCTATCTCTATCTATCTATCTACCTACCTACCTATCTGTATCTATCAATCTACCTACCCACCTATCTCTATCTACCTACCTACCTACGTACCTATCTCTATCTATCAATCTACCTACCTACCTATCTGTATCTATCTACCTACCTATCTCTCTCTATCAATCTACCTACCTACCTATCTATCTCTATCTATCTATCTATCTATCTATCTATCTATCTATCTATCTACCTACCTACCTATCTCTATCTATCTATCTACCTACCTACCTATCTGTATCTATCAATCTACCTACCTACCTATCTCTATCTATCTACCTACCTACCTATCTGTATCTATCAATCTACCTACCTACCTATCTCTATCTATCTACCTACCTACCTACCTATCTCTATCTATCAATCTACCTACCTACCTATCTGTATCTATCTATCTACCTACCTGCCTATCTGTATCTATCAATCTACCTACCTACCTATCTCTATCTATCAATCTACCTACCTACCTATCTCTATCTATCTATCTACCTACCTACCTATCTGTATCTATCAATCTACCTACCTACCTATCTCTATCTATCAATCTACCTACCTACATATCTGTATCTATCTATCTACCTACCTACCTATCTGTATCTATCAATCTACCTACCTACCTATCTCTATCTATCAATCTACCTACCTACCTATCTGTATCGATCTATCTACCTTCCTACCTATCTGTATCTATCAATCTACCTACCTACCTATCTCTATCTATCTATCTACCTACCTACCTACCTATCTGTATCTATCTACCTACCTACCTACCTATCTCTATCTATCTATCTACCTACCTACCTATTTGTATCTATCTATCTACCTACCTACCTATCTCTATCTATCTATCTACCTACCTACCTATCTCTATCAATCTACCTACCTACCTATCTCTATCTATCTACCTACCTACTTACCTATCTCTATCTATCAATCTACCTACCTACCTATCTCTATCGATCTATCTACCTACCTACCTATCTGTATCTATCAATCTACCTACCTACCTATCTATATTTATCTATCTACCTACCTATCTGTATCTACCTACCTACCTACGTATCTCTATCTATCTATCTACCTACCTACCTATCTGTATCTATCAATCTACCTACCTACCTATCTCTATCTATCAATCTACCTACCTACCTATCTCTATCTATCTATCTACCTACCTACCTATCTGTATCTATCAATCTACCTACCTACCTATCTCTATCTATCTATCTACCTACCTACCTATCTGTATCTATCTACCTACCTACCTACCTATCTCTATCTATCTACCTACCTACCTACCTACCTATCTTTATCTATCTATCTACCTACCTACCTATCTGTATCTATCTACCTACCTACCTACCTATCTCTATCTATCTACCTACCTACCTACCTATCTGTATCTATCTATCTACCTACCTATCTATCTCTATCTATCTATCTACCTACCTACCTATCTGTATCTATCTATCTACCTACCTACCTATCTGTATCTATCTATCTACCTACCTACCTATCTCTATCTATCTATCTACCTACCTACCTATCTCTATCTATCTATCTACCTACCTACCTATCTCTATCTATCTATCTACCTACCTACCTATCTCTATCTATCTATCTACCTACCTACCTATCTCTATCAATCTATCTTCCTACCTATCTCGATCTATCTACCTACCTACCTACCTACCTATCTCTATCTATCTATCTACCTAGCTACCTATCTCTATCTATCTATCTACCTACCTACCTATCTCTATCAATCTACCTTCCTACCTATCTCTATCTATCTACCTACCTACCTACCTACCTATCTCTATCTATCAATCTACTTACCTACCTATCTCTATCTATCAATCTACCTACCTACCTATCTGTATCTATCTATCAATCTACCTACCTACCTATCTCTATCTATCAATCTACCTACCTACCTATCTCTATCTATCTATCTACCTACCTACCTATCTCTATCTATTTACCTACCTACCTATCTATCAATCTACCTACCTACCTATCTGTATCTATCAATCTACCTAGGTACCTATCTCTATCTATCTATCTACCTACCTACCTATCTCTATCTATCTACCTACCTACCTACCTACCTACATATCTGTATCTATATATCTACCTACCTACCTACCTATCTCTATCTATCAATCTACCTAGCTACCTATCTCTATCTATCTATCTACCTACCTACCTATCTCTATCTATCTACCTACCTACCTACCTACATATCTGCATCTATATATCTACCTACCTACCTATCTCTATGTATCAATCTACCTACCTACCTATCTCTATCTATCTATCTACCTACCTACCTATCTCTATCTACCTACCTACCTACCTACCTATCTGTATCTATCAATCTACCTACCTACCTATCTCTATCTATCAATCTACCTACCTACCTACCTATCTGTATCTATCTATCTACCTACCTACCTATCTGTATCTATCAATCTACCTACCTACCTATCTGTATCTATCTATCTACCTACCTACCTATCTCTATCTATCTATCTACCTACCTACCTATCTGTATCTATCGATCTACCTACCTACCTATCTGTATCTATCAATCTACCTACCTACCTATCTCTATCTATCTATCTATCTACCTACCTACCTATCTCTATCAATCTACCTACCTACCTATCTCTATCTATCTACCTACCTACCTACCTACATATCTGTATCTATATATCTACCTACCTACCTATCTCTATCTATCAATCTACCTACCTACCTATCTGTATCTATCTATCTACCAACCTACCTATCTGTATCTATCAATCTACCTACCTACATATCTGTATCTATCTATCTACCTATCTACCTATCTCTATCTATCAATCTACCTACCTACCTATCTCTATCTATCTATCTACCTACCTATCTATCTCTATCTTCCTACCTACTTACCTACCTATCTCTATCTATCAATCTACCTACCTACCTATCTCTATCTATCTATCTACCTACATACCTATCTCTATCAATCTACCTTCCTACCTATCTCGATCTATCTACCTACCTACCTACCTACCTATCTCTATCTATCTATCTACCTACCTACCTATCTCTATCTATCTATCTACCTACCTACCTATCTCTATCAATCTACCTTCCTACCTATCTCTATCTATCTACCTACCTACCTACCTATCTCTATCTATCAATCTACTTACCTACCTATCTCTATCTATCAATCTACCTACCTACCTATCTGTATCTATCTATCTACCTACCTACCTATCTGTATCTATCAATCTACCTACCTACATATCTGTATCTATCTATCTACCTATCTACCTATCTCTATCTATCAATCTACCTACCTACCTATCTCTATCTATCTATCTACCTACCTACCTACCTATCTCTATCTATTTACCTACCTACCTATCTATCAATCTACCTACCTACCTATCTGTATCTATCAATCTACCTAGGTACCTATCTCTATCTATCTATCTACCTACCTACCTATCTCTATCTATCTACCTACCTACCTACCTACCTACATATCTGTATCTATATATCTACCTACCTACCTACCTATCTCTATGTATCAATCTACCTAGCTACCTATCTCTATCTATCTATCTACCTACCTACCTATCTCTATCTATCTACCTACCTACCTACATACATATCTGTATCTATATATCTACCTACCTACCTACCTATCTTTATCTATCAATCTACCTACCTACCTATCTCTATCTATCTATCTACCTACCTACCTATCTCTATCTACCTACCTACCTACCTACCTATCTGTATCTCTCAATCTACCTACCTACCTATCTCTATCTATCTACCTACCTACCTACCTACCTATCTGTATCAATCAATCTACTTACCTACCTATCTCTATCTATCAATCTACCTACCTACCTATCTGTATCAATCTATCTACCTACCTACCTATCTGTATCTATCAATCTACCTACCTACGTATCTCTATCTATCTATCTACCTACCTACCTATCTCTATCTATCAATCTACCTACCTACCTATCTCTATCTATCTATCTACCTACCTACCTATCTCTATCTATTTACCTACCTACCTATCTATCAATCTACCCTCCTACCTATCTGTATCTATCAATCTACCTAGGTACCTATCTCTATCTATCTATCTACCTACCTACCTATCTCTATCTACCTACCTACCTACCTACCTACATATCTGTATCTATATATCTACCTACCTACCTACCTATCTCTATCTATCAATCTACCTAGCTACCTATCTCTATCTATCTATCTACCTACCTACCTATCTCTATCTATCTATCTACCTACCTACCTACATATCTGTATCTATATATCTACCTACCTACCTACCTATCTCTATCTATCAATCTACCTACCTACCTATCTCTATCTATCTATACCTACCTACCTATCTCTATCTACCTACCTACCTACCTACCTATCTGTATCTATCAATCTACCTACCTACCTATCTCTATCTATCAATCTACCTACCTACCTACCTACCTATCTGTATCTATCTATCTACCTACCTACCTATCTGTATCTATCAATGTACCTACCTACCTATCTGTATCTATCTATCTATCTACCTACCTACCTATCTCTATCTATCTATCTACCTACCTACCTATCTGTATCTATCTATCTACATACCTACCTATCTGTATCTATCAATCTACCTACCCACCTATCTCTATCTATCTATCTATCTATCTACCTACCTACCTATCTTTATCAATCTACCTACCTACCTATCTCTATCTATCTACCTACCTACCTACCTACATATCTGTATCTATATATCTACCTACCTACCTATCTCAATCTATCAATCTACCTACCTACCTATCTGTATCTATCTATCTACCAACCTACCTATCTGTATCTATCAATCTACCTACATACATATCTGTATCTATCTATCTACGTATCTACCTATCTCTATCTATCAATCTACCTACCTACCTATCTCTATCTATCTATCTACCTATCTACCTATCTCTATCTACCTACCTACCTACCTACCTATCTCTATCTATCAATCTACCTACCTACCTATCTCTATCTATCTACCTACCTACCTACCTATCTCTATCTATCTATCTACCTACCTACCTATCTCTATCAATCTACCTACCTACCTATCTCTATCTATCTACCTACCTACCTACCTACCTACCTATCTGTATCTATCAATCTACTTACCTACCTATCTCTATCTATCAATCTACCTACCTACCTATCTGTATCTATCTATCTACCTACCTACCTATCTGTATCTATCAATCTACCTACCTACATATCTGTATCTATCTATCTACCTATCTACCTATCTCTATCTATCAATCTACCTACCTACCTATCTCTATCTATCTATCTACCTACCTACGTATCTCTATCTATTTACCTACCTACCTATCTATCAATCTACCTACCTACCTATCTGTATCTATCAATCTACCTAGGTACCTATCTCTATCTATCTATCTACCTACCTACCCATCTCTATCTATCTACCTACCTACCTACCTACATATCTGTATCTATATATCTACCTACCTACCTACCTATCTCTATCTATCAATCTACCTAGCTACCTATCTCTATCTATCTATCTACCTACCTACCTATCTCTATCAATCTACCTGCCTACCTACCTACATATCTGTATCTATATATCTACCTACCTACCTACCTATCTCTATCTATCAATCTACCTACCTACCTATCTCTATCTATCTATCTACCTACCTACCTATCTCTATCTATCTATCTACCTACCTACCTATCTCTATCAATCTACCTACCTACCTATCTCTATCTATCTACCTACCTACCTACCTATCTGTATCTATCAATCTACCTACCTACCTATCTCTATCTATCAATCTACCTACCTACCTATCTGTATCTATCTATCTACCTACCTACCTATCTGTATCTATCAATCTACCTACCTACATATCTGTATCTATCTATCTACCTATCTACCTATCTCTATCTATCAATCTACCTACCTACCTATCTCTATCTATCTATCTCCCTACCTACCTATCTCTATCTATTTACCTACCTACCTATCTATCAATCTACCTACCTACCTATCTGTATCTATCAATCTACCTAGCTACCTATCTCGATCTATATATCTACCTACCTACCTATCTCTATCTATCTACCTACCTACCTACCTACATATCTGTATCTATATATCTACCTACCTACCTATCTCTATCTATCAAACTACCTACCTACCTATCTGTATCTATCTATCTACCTACCTACCTACCTATCTCTATCAATCTATCTACCTACCTATCTGTATCTATCTACCTACCTACATACCTACCTATCTCTATCTATCTATCTACCTACCTACCTATCTCTATCTATCAATCTACCTACCTACCTATCTCTATCTATCTATGTACCCACCTACCTATCTCTATCTATTTATCTACCTACCTACCTATCTGTATCTATCTATCTACCTACTTACATATCTGTATCTATCTATCTACCTACCCACCTATCTGTATCTATCAATCTACCTACCTACCTATCTCTATCATCTATCTGCCTACCTACCTATCTGTATCTATCTACCTACCTACATATCTGTATCTATATATCTACCTACCTACCTATCTGTATCTATCTATCTACCTACCTACCTATCTCTATCTATCTACCTACCTACTTACCTATCTCTATCAATCTACCTACCTACCTATCTCTATATATCTACCTACCTTCCTACCTATCTCTATCTATCAATCTACCTACCTACCTATCTGTATCTATCTATCTACCTACCTACCTATCTCTATCTATCAATCTACCTACCTACCTATCTCTATCTATCTATCTACCTACCTACATATCTGTATCTATATATCTACCTACCTACCTATCTGTATCTATCTATCTACCTATCTACCTATCTCTATCTATCAATCTACCTACCTACCTATCTCTATCTATGTATCTACCTACCCACCTATCTGTATTTATCTATCTACCTACCTATCTCTATCTATCAATCTACCTACCTACATATCTGTATCTATCTATCTACCTATCTACCTATCTCTATCTATCAATCTACCTACCTACCTATCTGTATCTATCTATCTACCTACCTACATATCTGTATCTATCTATCTACCTACCTACCTATCTCTATCTATCAATCTACCTACCTACCTATCTGTATCTATCTATCTACCTACCCACCTATCTGTATTTATCTATCTACCTACCTATCTGTATCTACCTACCTACCTACCTACGTATCTCTATCTATCTATCTACCTACCTACCTATCTGTATCTATCAATCTACCTACCTACCTATCTCTATCTATCAATCTACCTACCTACCTATCTGTATCTATCAATCTACCTACCTACCTATCTCTATCTATCTACCTACCTACCTATCTGTATCTATCTACCTACCTACCTACCTATCTCTATCTATCAATCTACCTACCTACCTATCTTTATCTATCTATCTACCTACCTACCTATCTGTATCTATCTACCTACCTACCTACCTATCTCTATCTATCAATCTACCTACCTACCTATCTGTATCTATCTATCTACCTACCTACCTATCTGTATCTATCTATCTACCTACCTACCTATCTGTATCTATCTATCTACCTACCTATCTATCTCTATCTATCTATCTACCTACCTACCTATCTCTATCTATCTATCTACCTTCCTACCTATCTCTATCTATCAATCTACCTACCTACCTATCTGTATCTATCAATCTACCTACCTACCTATCTCTATCTATCTACCTACATATCTGTATCTATATATCTACCTACCTACCTATCTCTATCAACCTACCTACCTACCTACCTATCTCTATCTATCAATCTACCTACCTACCTATCTCTAACTATCTATCTACCTACCTACATATCTCTATCTATCAATCTACCTACCTACCTATCTGTATCTATCAATCTACCTACCTACCTATCTGTATCTATCTATCTACCTACCTACCTATCTCTATCTATCAATCTACCTACCTACCTATCTGTATCTATCAATCTACCTACCTACCTATCTCTATCTATCTACCTACCTACCTACCTACCTATCTCTATCAATCTACCTACCTACCTATCTCTATCTATCTATCTACCTACCTACCTATCTCTATCTATCTATCTACCTGCCTACCTATCTCTATCTATCTATCTACCTACCTACCTATCTCTATCTATCAATCTACCTACCTACCTATCTGTATATCTACCTACCCACCTATCTCTATCTATCAATCTACCTACCTACCTATCTCTATCTATCTATGTACCCACCTACCTATCTCTATCTATTTATCTACCTACCTACCTATCTGTATCTATCTATCTACCTACGTACATATCTGTATCTATCTATCTACCTACCCACCTATCTGTATCTATCAATCTACCTACCTACCTATCTCTACCTATCTATCTGCCTACCTACATATCTGTATCTATCTACCTACCTACCTACCTATCTGTATCTATCTACCTACCTACATATCTGTATCTATATATCTACCTACCTACCTATCTGTATCTATCTATCTACCTACCTACCTATCTCTATCTATCTATCTACCTACCTACTTACCTATCTCTATCAATCTACCTACCTACCTATCTCTATATATCTACCTACCTACCTACCTATCTCTATCTATCAATCTACCTACCTACCTATCTGTATCTATCTATCTACCTACCTACCTATCTCTATCTATCAATCTACCTACCTACCTATCTCTATCTATCTATCTACCTACCTACATATCTGTATCTATATATCTACCTACCTACCTATCTGTATCTATCTATCTACTTATCTACCTATCTCTATCTATCAATCTACCTACCTACCTATCTCTATCTATGTATCTACCTACCGACCTATCTGTATTTATCTATCTACCTACCTATCTCTATCTATCAATCTACCTACCTACCTATCTGTATCTATCTATCTACCTATCTACCTATCTCTATCTATCAATCTACCTACCTACCTATCTGTATCTATCTATCTACCTACCTACATATCTGTATCTATATATCTACCTACCTACCTATCTCTATCTATCAATCTACCTACCTACCTATCTGTATCTATCTATCTACCTACCCACCTATCTGTATTTATCTATCTACCTACCTATCTGTATCTACCTACCTACCTACCTACGTATCTCTATCTATCTATCTACCTACCTACCTATCTGTTTCTATCAATCTACCTACCTACCTATCTCTATCTATCAATCTTCCTACCTACCTATCTGTATCTATCTATCTACCTACCTACCTATCTGTATCTATCAATCTACCTACCTACCTATCTCTATCTATCTATCTACCTACCTACCTATCTGTATCTATCTACCTACCTACCTACCTATCTCTATCTATCAATCTACCTACCTACCTATCTTTATCTATCTATCTACCTACCTACCTATCTGTATCTATCTACCTACCTACCTACCTATCTCTATCTATCAATCTACCTACCTACCTATCTGTATCTATCTATCTACCTACCTACCTATCTGTATCTATCTATCTACCTACCTACCTATCTGTATCTATCTATCTACCTACCTATCTATCTATCTATCTATCTACCTACCTACCTATCTGTATCTATCTATCTACCTACCTACCTATCTCTATCTATCTATCTACCTACCTACCTATCTCTATCTATCTATCTACCTACCTACCTATCTCTATCTATCAATCTACCTACCTACCTATCTGCATCTATCAATCTACCTACCTACCTATCTCTATCTATCTACCTACATATCTGTATCTATATATCTACCTACCTACCTATCTCTATCTATCTACCTACCTACCTATCTCTATCTATCAATCTACCTACCTACCTATCTCTAACTATCTATCTACCTACCTACATATCTCTATCTATCAATCTACCTACCTACCTATCTGTATCTATCAATCTACCTACCTACCTATCTCTATCTATCTATCTACCTACCTACCTATCTCTATCTATCAATCTACCTACCTACCTATCTGTATCTATCAATCTACCTACCTACCTATCTCTATCTATCTACCTACCTACCTACCTACCTATCTCTATCAATCTACCTACCTACCTATCTCTATCTATCTATCTACCTACCTACCTATCTCTATCTATCTATCTACCTACCTACCTATCTCTATCTATCTATCTACCTACCCACCTATCTCTATCTATCTATCTACCTACCTACCTATCTGTATCTATCTATCTACCTATCTACCTATCTCTATCTATCTATCTACATACCTACCTATCTCTATCTATCTATCTACCTACCTACCTATCTCTATCTATCAATCTACCTACCTACCTATCTGTATCTATCTATCTACCTACCTACCTATCTCTATCTATCAATCTACCTACCTTCCTATCTGTATCTATCAATCTACCTACCTACCTATCTCTATCTATCAATCTACCTACCTACCTATCTCTATCTATCTACCTACCTACCTACCTATCTCTATCAATCTACCTACCTACCTATCTCTATCTATCTACCTACCTACCTACCTATCTCTATCTATCAATCTACCTACCTACCTATCTGTATCTATCTATCTACCTACCTACCTATCTGTATCTATCAATCTACCTACCTACCAATCTCTATCTATCTACCTACCTACCTACCTATCTCTATCTATCAAACTACCTACCTACCTATCTGTATCTATCTATCTACCTACCCACCTATCTGTATTTATCTATCTACCTACAATCTGTATCTATCTACCTACCTACCTACGTATCTCTATCTATCTATCTACCTACCTACCTATCTGTATCTATCAATCTACCTACCTACCTATCTGTATCTATCTATCTACCTACCTACCTATCTCTATCTATCTACCTACCTACCTACCTATCTCTATCTATCAATCTACCTACCTACCTATCTCTATCTATCAATCTACCTACCTACCTATCTGTATCTATCTACCTACCTACCTACCTATCTCTATCTATCTACCTACCTACCTATCTCTATCTATCTACCTACCTACCTACCTATCTCTATCTATCTACCTACCTACCTACCTATCTCTATCTATCTATCTACCTACCTACCTATCTGTATCTATCAATCTACCTACCCACCTATCTCTATCTACCTACCTACCTACGTACCTATCTCTATCTATCAATCTACCTACCTACCTATCTGTATCTATCTACCTACCTATCTCTCTCTATCAATCTACCTACCTACCTATCTATCTCTATCTATCTATCTATCTATCTATCTACCTACCTACCTATCTCTATCTATCTATCTACCTACCTACCTATCTGTATCTATCAATCTACCTACCTACCTATCTCTATCTATCTACCTACCTACCTATCTGTATCTATCAATCTACCTACCTACCTATCTCTATCTATCTACCTACCTACCTACCTATCTCTATCTATCAATCTACCTACCTACCTATCTGTATCTATCTATCTACCTACCTGCCTATCTGTATCTATCAATCTACCTACCTACCTATCTCTATCTATCAATCTACCTACCTACCTATCTCTATCTATCTATCTACCTACCTACCTATCTGTATCTATCAATCTACCTACCTACCTATCTCTATCTATCAATCTACCTACCTACATATCTGTATCTATCTATCTACCTACCTACCTATCTGTATCTATCAATCTACCTACCTACCTATCTCTATCTATCAATCTACCTACCTACCTATCTGTATCGATCTATCTACCTACCTACCTATCTGTATCTATCAATCTACCTACCTACCTATCTCTATCTATCTATCTACCTACCTACCTACCTATCTGTATCTATCTACCTACCTACCTACCTATCTCTATCTATCTATCTACCTACCTACCTATTTGTATCTATCTATCTACCTACCTACCTATCTCTATCTATCTATCTACCTACCTACCTATCTCTATCAATCTACCTACCTACCTATCTCTATCTATCTACCTACCTACTTACCTATCTCTATCTATCAATCTACCTACCTACCTATCTCTATCTATCAATCTACCTACCTACCTATCTGTATCTATCAATCTACCTACCTACCTATCTATATTTATCTATCTACCTACCTATCTGTATCTACCTACCTACCTACCTACGTATCTCTATCTATCTATCTACCTACCTACCTATCTGTATCTATCAATCTACCTACCTACCTATCTCTATCTATCAATCTACCTACCTACCTATCTGTATCTATCTATCTACCTACCTACCTATCTGTATCTATCAATCTACCTACCTACCTATCTCTATCTATCTACCTACCTACCTATCTGTATCTATCTACCTACCTACCTACCTATCTCTATCTATCAATCTACCTACCTACCTATCTTTATCTATCTATCTACCTACCTACCTATCTGTATCTATCTACCTACCTACCTACCTATCTCTATCTATCAATCTACCTACCTACCTATCTGTATCTATCTATCTACCTACCTATCTATCTCTATCTATCTATCTACCTACCTACCTATCTGTATCTATCTATCTACCTACCTACCTATCTCTATCTATCTATCTACCTACCTACCTATCTCTATCTATCTATCTACCTACCTACCTATCTCTATCTATCTATCTACCTACCTACCTATCTCTATCTATCTATCTACCTACCTACCTATCTGTATCTATCTACCTACCTACCTACCTATCTCTATCTATCAATCTACCTACCTACCTATCTTTATCTATCTATCTACCTACCTACCTATCTGTATCTATCTACCTACCTACCTACCTATCTCTATCTATCTATCTACCTACCTACCTATCTGTATCTATCAATCTACCTACCTACCTATCTCTATCTATCTACCTACCTACCTACCTACCTATCTCTATCAATCTACCTACCTACCTATCTCTATCTATCTATCTACCTACCTACCTATCTCTATCTATCTATCTACCTACCTAACTATCTCTATCTATCTATCTACCTACCCACCTATCTCTATCTATCTATCTACCTACCTACCTATCTGTATCTATCTATCTACCTATCTACCTATCTCTATCTATCTATCTACCTACCTACCTATCTCTATCTATCTATCTACCTACCTACCTATCTCTATCTATCAATCTACCTACCTACCTATCTGTATCTATCTATCTACCTACCTACCTATCTCTATCTATCAATCTACCTACCTTCCTATCTGTATCTATCAATCTACCTACCTACCTATCTCTATCTATCAATCTACCTACCTACCTATCTCTATCTATCTATCTACCTACCTACCTACCTATCTCTATCAATCTACCTACCTACCTATCTCTATCTATCTACCTACCTACCTACCTATCTCTATCTATCAATCTACCTACCTACCTATCTGTATCTATCTATCTACCTACCTACCTACCTATCTGTATCTATCAATCTACCTACCTACCAATCTCTATCTATCTACCTACCTACCTACCTATCTCTATCTATCAAACTACCTACCTACCTATCTGTATCTATCTATCTACCTACCCACCTATCTGTATTTATCTATCTACCTACAATCTGTATCTATCTATCTACCTACCTACCTATCTCTATCTATCAATCTACCTACCTACCTATCTGTATCTATCAATCTACCTACCTACCTATCTCTATCTATCTACCTACCTACCTACCTACCTATCTTTATCAATCTACCTACCTACCTATCTCTATCTATCTATCTACCTACCTACCTATCTCTATCTATCTATCTACCTACCTACCTATCTCTATCTTTCTATATACCTACCCACCTATCTCTATCTATCTATCTACCTACCTACCTATCTGTATCTATCTATCTACCTATCTACCTTTCTCTATCTATCTATCTACCTACCTACCTATCTGTATCTATCAATCTACCTTCCTACCTATCTGTATCTACCTACCTACCTATCTCTATCTATCTACCTACCTACCTACCTATCTCTATCTATCAATCTACCTACCTACCTATCTCTATCTATCAATCTACCTACCTACCTATCTGTATCTATCTACCTACCTACCTACCTACCTATCTCTATCTATCTACCTACCTACCTATCTCTATCTATCTACCTACCTACCTACCTATCTCTATCTATCAATCTACCTACCTACCTATCTGTATCTATCAATCTACCTACCTACCTATCACTATCTATCTACCTACCTACCTACCTATCTCTATCAATCTACCTACCTACCTATCTCTATCTATCTATCTACCTACCTACCTATCTCTATCTATCTATCTACCTACCTACCTATCTCTATCTATCAATCTACCTACCTACCTATCTGTATCTATCTATCTACCTACCCACCTATCTCTATCTATCTATCTACCTACCTACCTATCTCTATCTATCTACCTATCTACCTATCTCTATCTATCTACCTACCTACCTATCTCTATCTATCTATCTACCTACCTACCTATCTCTATCTATCAATCTACCTACCTACCGATCTGTATCTATCTATCTACCTACCTACCTATCTGTATCTATCAATCTACCTACCTACCTATCTCTATCTATCTATCTCCCTACCTACATATCTGTATCTATATATCTACCTACTTACCTATCTCTATCTATCAATCTACCTACCTACCTATCTCTATCTATCAATCTATCTTCCCACCTATCTGTATCTATCTACCTACCTACCTACCTATCTGTATCTATCAATCTACCTACCTACCTATCTGTATCTATATATATACTTACCTACCTATCTGTATCTATCTATCTACCTACCTACCTATCTGTATCTCTCTACCTACCTACCTACGTATCTCTATCTATCTATCTACCTACCTACCTATCTGTATCTATCAATCTACCTACCTACCTATCTGTATCTATCTATCTACCTACCTACCTATCTGTCTCTATCAATCTACCTACCTACCTATCTATCCCTATCTATCTATCTACCTACCTACCTACCTATCTCTATCTATCTACCTACCTACCTATCTCTATCTATCTATCTACCTACCTACCTATCTCTATCTATCTATCTACCTACCTACCTATCTGTATCTATCAATCTATCTACCTACCTATCTCTATCTATCTACCTACATACCTACCTATCTCTATCTATCAATCTACCTACCTATCTGTATCTATCTATCTACCTACCTACCTATCTGTATCTATCAATCTACCTACCTACCTATCTCTATCTATCTATCTACATACATACATATCTGTATCTATATATCTATCTACCTACCTACCTATCTGTCTCTATCAATCTACCTGCCTACCTATCTATCTCTATCAATCTATCTACCTACCTACCAACCTATCTCTATCTATCTACCTACCTACCTATCTCTATCTATCTATCTACCTACCTACCTATCTGTATCTATCAATCTACGTACCCACCTATCTCTATCTACCTACCTACCTACCTACCTATCTCTATCTATCAATCTACCTACCTACCTATCTGTATCTATCTACCTACCTATCTCTCTCTATCAATCTACCTACCTCTCTATCTATCACTATCTATCTATCTATCTACCTACCTACCTACCTATCTCTATCTATCTATCTACCTACCTACCTATCTCTATCTATCTATCTACCTACCTACCTATCTCTATCTATCTATCTACCTACCTACCTATCTGTATCTATCAATCTACCTACCTACCTATCTCTATCTATCTACCTACCTACCTATCTGTATCTATCAATCTACCTACCTACCTATCTCTATCTATCTACCTACCTACCTACCTATCTCTATCTATCAATCTACCTACCTACCTATCTGTATCTATCTATCTACCTACCTGCCTATCTGTATCTATCAATCTACCTACCTACCTATCTCTATCTATCAATCTACCTACCTACCTATCTCTATCTATCTATCTACCTACCTACCTATCTGTATCTATCAATCTACCTACCTACCTATCTCTATCTATCAATCTACCTACCTACCTATCTGTATCGATCTATCTACCTACCTACCTATCTGTATCTATCAATCTACCTACCTACCTATCTCTATCTATCTATCTACCTACCTACCTACCTATCTGTATCTATCTACCTACCTACTACCTATCTCTATCTATCTATCTACCTACCTACCTATTTGTATCTATCTATCTACCTACCTACCTATCTCTATCTATCTATCTACCTACCTACCTATCTCTATCAATCTACCTACCTACCTATCTCTATCTATCTACCTACCTACCTACCTATCTCTATCTATCAATCTACCTACCTACCTATCTCTATCTATCAATCTACCTACCTACCTATCTGTATCTATCTATCTACCTACCCACCTATCTCTATCTATCTATCTACCTACCTACCTATCTCTATCTATCTACCTATCTACCTATCTCTATCTATCTACCTACCTACCTATCTCTATCTATCTATCTACCTACCTACCTATCTCTATCTATCAATCTACCTACCTACCGATCTGTATCTATCTATCTACCTACCTACCTATCTGTATCTATCAATCTACCTACCTACCTATCTCTATCTATCTATCTCCCTACCTACATATCTGTATCTATATATCTACCTACTTACCTATCTCTATCTATCAATCTACCTACCTACCTATCTCTATCTATCAATCTATCTTCCCACCTATCTGTATCTATCTACCTACCTACCTACCTATCTGTATCTATCAATCTACCTACCTACCTATCTGTATCTATATATATACTTACCTACCTATCTGTATCTATCTATCTACCTACCTACCTATCTGTATCTCTCTACCTACCTACCTACGTATCTCTATCTATCTATCTACCTACCTACCTATCTGTATCTATCAATCTACCTACCTACCTATCTGTATCTATCTATCTACCTACCTACCTATCTGTCTCTATCAATCTACCTACCTACCTATCTATCCCTATCTATCTATCTACCTACCTACCTACCTATCTCTATCTATCTACCTACCTACCTATCTCTATCTATCTATCTACCTACCTACCTATCTCTATCTATCTATCTACCTACCTACCTATCTGTATCTATCAATCTATCTACCTACCTATCTCTATCTATCTACCTACATACCTACCTATCTCTATCTATCAATCTACCTACCTATCTGTATCTATCTATCTACCTACCTACCTATCTGTATCTATCAATCTACCTACCTACCTATCTCTATCTATCTATCTACATACATACATATCTGTATCTATATATCTATCTACCTACCTACCTATCTGTCTCTATCAATCTACCTACCTACCTATCTATCTCTATCTATCTATCTACCTACCTACCAACCTATCTCTATCTATCTACCTACCTACCTATCTCTATCTATCTACCTACCTACCTATCTCTATCTATCTATCTACCTACCTACCTATCTGTATCTATCAATCTACCTACCTACCTATCTCTATCTATCTACCTACCTACCTACATATCTGTATCTATATATCTACCTACCTACCTATCTGTATCTATCTATCTACCTACCTACCTATCTCTATCTATCTATCTACCTACCTACCTATCTCTATCTATCAATCTACCTACCTACCTATCTGTATCTATCTATCTACCTACCTACCTATCTGTATCTATCAATCTACCTACCTACCTATCTCTATCTATCTATCTACCTACCTACCTATCTCTATCAATCTACCTACCTACCTATCTCTATCTATCTACCTTCTTACCTACCTACATATCTGTATCTATATATCTACCTACCTACCTATCTCTATCTATCAATCTACCTACCTACCTATCTGTATCTATCTATCTACCAACCTACCTATCTATATCTATCAATCTACCTACCTACATATCTGTATCTATCTATCTACCTATCTACCTATCTCTATCTATCAATCTACCTACCTACCTATCTCTATCTATCTATCTACCTACCTACCTATCTCTATCTATCTACCTACCTACCTACCTACCTATCTCTATCTATCAATCTACCTACCTACCTATCTCTATCTATCTATCTACATACCTACCTATCTCTATCTATCTATCTACCTACCTACCTATCTCTATCTATCTACCTACCTACCTATCTCTATCTATCAATCTACCTACCTACCTATCTGTATCTATCTATCTACCTACCTACCTATCTGTATCTATCAATCTACCTACCTACCTATCTATCTCTATCTATCTATCTATCTACCTACCTACCTACCTATCTCTATCTATCTACCTACCTACCTATCTCTATCTATCTATCTACCTACCTACCTATCTCTATCTATCTATCTACATACCTACCTATCTGTATCTATCAATCTATCTACCTACCTATCTCTATGTATCTACCTACATACCTACCTATCTCTATCTATCAATCTACCTACCTACCTATCTGTATCTATCTATCTACCTACCTACCTATCTGTATCTATCAATCTACCTACCTACCTATCTCTATCTATCTATCTACATACCTACATATCTGTATCTATATATCTATCTACCTACCTACCTATCTGTCTCTATCAATCTACCTACCTACCTATCTATCTCTATCTATCTATCTACCTACCTACCTACCTATCTCTATCTATCTACCTACCTACCTATCTCTATCTATCTATCTACCTACCTACCTATCTCTATCTATCTATCTACCTACCTACCTATCTGTATCTATCAATCTACCTACCTACCTATCTCTATCTATCTACCTACCTACCTACATATCTGTATCTATATATCTACCTACCTACCTATCTGTATCTATCTATCTACCTACCTACCTAACTCTATCTATCTATCTACCTACCTACCTATCTCTATCTATCAATCTACCTACCTACCTATCTGTATCTATCTATCAACCTACCTACCTATCTGTATCTATCAATCTACCTACCTACCTATCTTTATCTATCTATCTACCTACCTACCTATCTCTATCAATCTACCTACCTACCTATCTCTATCTATCTACCTTCCTACCTACCTACATATCTGTATCTATATATCTACCTACCTACCTATCTCTATCTATCAATCTACCTACCTACCTATCTGTATCTATCTATCTACCAACCTACCTATCTGTATCTATCAATCTACCTACCTACATATCTGTATCTATCTATCTACCTATCTACCTATCTCTATCTATCAATCTACCTACCTACCTATCTCTATCTATCTATCTACCTACCTACCTATCTCTATCTATCTACCTACCTATCTCTATCTATCAATCTACCTACCTACCTATCTCTATCTATCTATCTACCTACCTACCTATCTCTATCTATCTATCTACCTACCTACCTATCTCTATCAATCTACCTACCTACCTATCTCTATCTATCTACCTATCTACCTACCTACCTATCTGTATCTATCAATCTACCTACCTACCTATCTCTATCTATCAATCTACCTACCTACCTATCTGTATCTATCTATCTACCTACCTACCTATCTGTATCTATCAATCTACCTACCTACATATCTGTATCTATCTATCTACCTATCTACCTATCTCTATCAATCTACCTACCTAAATATCTCTATCTATCTATCTACCTACCTACCTATCTCTATCTATTTACCTACCTACCTATCTATCAATCTACCTACCTACCTATCTGTATCTATCAATCTACCTAGCTACCTATCTCTATCTATCTATCTACCTACCTACCTATCTCTATCTATCTATCTACCTACCTACCTACATATCTGTATCTATATATCTACCTACCTACCTATCTCTATCTATCTATCTACCTACCTACCTATCTCTATCTATCTATCTACCTACCTACCTACATATCTGTATCTATATATCTACCTACCTACCTATCTCTATCAATTTATCTACCTACCTATCTGTATCTATCTACCTACCTACCTACCTATCTCTATCTATCTATCTATCTACCTACCTACCTATCTCTATCTATCAATCTACCTACCTACCTATCTGTATCTATCTATCTACCTACCTACCTATCTGTATCTATCAATCTACCTACCTACATATCTGTATCTATCTATCTACCTATCTACCTATCTCTATCAATCTACCTACCTAAATATCTCTATCTATCTATCTACCTACCTACCTATCTCTATCTATTTACCTACCTACCTATCTATCAATCTACCTACCTACCTATCTGTATCTATCAATCTACCTAGCTACCTATCTCTATCTATCTATCTACCTACCTACCTATCTCTATCTATCTATCTACCTACCTACCTACATATCTGTATCTATATATCTACCTACCTACCTATCTCTATCTATCTATCTACCTACCTACCTATCTCTATCTATCTATCTACCTACCTACCTACATATCTGTATCTATATATCTACCTACCTACCTATCTCTATCAATTTATCTACCTACCTATCTGTATCTATCTACCTACCTACCTACCTATCTCTATCTATCTATCTATCTACCTACCTACCTATCTCTATCTATCAATTTACCTACCTACCTATCTCTATCTATCTATCTATCTACCCACCTACCTATCTCTATCTATCTATCTATCTATCTACCTACCTACCTATCTGTATCTATCTATCTACCTACCTACATATCTGTATCTATCTATCTACCTACCCACCTATCTGTATCTATCAATCTACCTACCTACCTATCTCTATCTATCTATCTACCTACCTACATATCTGTATCTATCTACCTACCTACCTATCTGTATCTATCTATCTACCTACCTACATATCTGTATCTATATATCTACCTACCTACCTATCTGTATCTATCTACCTACCTACCTATCTCTATCTATCTACCTACCTACTTACCTATCTCTATCAATCTACCTACCTACCTATCTCTATCTATCTACCTACCTACCTACCTATCTCTATCTATCAATCTACCTACCTACCTATCTGTATCTATCTACCTACCCACCTATCTGTATCTATCAATCTACCTACCTACCTATCTCTATCTATCTATCTACCTACCTACCTATCTGTCTCTATCAATCTACCTACCTACCTACCTATCTATCTCTATCTATCTATCTACCTACCTACCTACCTATCTCTATCTATCTACCTACCTACCTATCTCTATCTATCTATCTACCTACCTACCTATCTCTATCTATCTAGCTACCTACCTACCTATCTGTATCTATCAATCTACCTACCTACCTATCTCTATCTATCTACCTACCTACCTACATATCTGTATCTATATATCTACCTACCTACCTATCTGTATCTATCTATATACCTATCTACCTATCTCTATCTATCAATCTACCTACCTACCTATCTCTATCTATCTATCTACCTACCCACCTATCTGTATTTATCTATCTACCTACCTATCTGTATCTATCTACCTACCTACCTACGTATCTCTATCTATCTATCTACCTACCTACCTATCTGTATCTATCAATCTACCTACCTACCTATCTGTATCTATCAATCTACCTACCTACCTATCTCTATCTATCTATCTACCTACCTACCTATCTCTATCAATCTACCTACCTACCTATCTCTATCTATCTACCTTCCTACCTACCTACATATCTGTATCTATATATCTACCTACCTACCTATCTCTATCTATCAATCTACCTACCTACCTATCTGTATCTATCTATCTACCAACCTACCTATCTGTATCTATCAATCTACCTACCTACATATCTGTATGTATCTATCTACCTATCTACCTATCTCTATCTATCAATCTACCTACCTACCTATCTCTATCTATCTATCTACCTACCTACCTATCTCTATCTATCTACCTACCTACCTACCTATCTCTATCTATCAATCTACCTACCTACCTATCTCTATCTATCTATCTACCTACCTACCTATCTCTATCTACCTACCTACCTATCTCTATCAATCTACCTACCTACCTATCTCTATCTATCTACCTACCTACCTACCTACCTATCTGTATCTATCAATCTACCTACCTACCTATCTCTATCTATCAATCTACCTACCTACCTATCTGTATCTATCTATCTACCTACCTACCTATCTGTATCTATCAATCTACCTACCTACATATCTGTATCTATCTATCTACCTATCTACCTATCTCTATCTATCAATCTACCTACCTACCTATCTCTATCTATCTATCTACCTACCTACCTATCTCTATCTATCTACCTACCTACCTACCTACATATCTGTATCTATATATCTACCTACCTACCTATCTCTATCTATCAAACTACCTACCTACCTATCTGTATCTATCTATCTACCTACCTACCTATCTCTATCAATTTATCTACCTACCTATCTGTATCTATCTACCTACCTACCTACCTATCTCTATCTATCTATCTATCTACCTACCTACCTATCTCTATCTATCAATTTACCTACCTACCTATCTCTATCTATCTATCTACCTACCTACCTATCTGTATCTATCTATCTACCTACCTACATATCTGTATCTATCTATCTACCTACCCACCTATCTGTATCTATCAATCTACCTACCTACCTATCTCTATCTATCTATCTACCTACCTACATATCTGTATCTATCTACCTACCTACCTATCTGTATCTATCTATCTACCTACCTACATATCTGTATCTATATATCTACCTACCTACCTATCTGTATCTATCTATCTACCTACCTACCTATCTCTATCTATCAATCTACCTACCTACCTATCTGTATCTATCTACCTACCCACCTATCTGTATCTATCAATCTACCTACCTACCTATCTCTATCTATCTACCTACCTACCTATCTCTATCTATCTACCTTCCTACCTACCTACATATCTGTATCTATATATCTACCTACCTACCTATCTCTATCTATCAATCTACCTACCTACCTATCTGTATCTATCTATCTACCAACCTACCTATCTGTATCTATCAATCTACCTACCTACATATCTGTATGTATCTATCTACCTATCTACCTATCTCTATCTATCAATCTACCTACCTACCTATCTCTATCTATCTATCTACCTACCTACCTATCTCTATCTATCTACCTACCTACCTACCTATCTCTATCTATCAATCTACCTACCTACCTATCTCTATCTATCTATCTACCTACCTACCTATCTCTATCTATCTATCTACCTACCTACCTATCTCTATCAATCTACCTACCTACCTATCTCTATCTATCTACCTACCTACCTACCTACCTATCTGTATCTATCAATCTACCTACCTACCTATCTCTATCTATCAATCTACCTACCTACCTATCTGTATCTATCTATCTACCTACCTACCTATCTGTATCTAACAATCTACCTACCTACCTATCTGTATCTATCTATCTACCTATCTACCTATCTCTATCTATCAATCTACCTACCTACCTATCTCTATCTATCTATCTACCTACCTACCTATCTCTATCTATTTACCTACCTACCTATCTATCAATCTACCTACCTACCTATCTGTATCTATCAATCTACCTAGCTACCAATCTCTATCTATCTATCTACCTACCTACCTATCTCTATCTATCTACCTACCTACCTACCTACATATCTGTATCTATATATCTACCTACCTACCTATCTCTATCTATCTACCTACCTACCTACCTACCTATCTGTATCTATCTACCTACCTACCTATCTCTATCTATCTATCTACCTACCTACCTACCTATCTCTATCTATCAATTTACCTACGTACCTATCTCTATCTATCTATTTATCTATCTATCTACCCACCTATCTATCTCTATCTATCTATCTACCTACCTACCTATCTGTATCTATCTATCTACCTACCTACATATCTGTATCTATCTATCTACCTACCCACCTATCTGTATCTATCAATCTACCTACCTACCTATCTCTATCTATCTATCTACCTACCTACATATCTGTATCTATCTACCTACCTACCTACCTATCTGTATCTATCTATCTACCTACCTACATATCTGTATCTATATATCTACCTACCTACCTATCTGTATCTATCTACCTACCTACCTATCTCTATCTATCTATCTACCTACCTACTTACCTATCTCTATCAATCTACCTACCTACCTATCTCTATCTATCTACCTACCTACCTACCTATTTCTATCTATCAATCTACCTACCTACCTATCTGTATCTATCTACCTACCCACCTATCTGTATCTATCAATCTACCTACCTACCTATCTCTATCTATCTATCTACCTACCTACCTATCTGTCTCTATCAATCTACCTACCTACCTATCTATCTCTATCTATCTATCTACCTACCTACCTACCTATCTCTATCTATCTACCTACCTACCTATCTCTATCTATCTATCTATCTACCTACCTACCTATCTCTATCTATCTAGCTACGTACCTACCTATCTGTATCTATCAATCTACCTACCTACCTATCTCTATCTATCTACCTACCTACCTACATATCTGTATCTATATATCTACCTACCTACCTATCTGTATCTATCTATATACCTACCTACCTATCTCTATCTATCTACCTACCCACCTATCTGTATTTATCTATCTACCTACCTATCTGTATCTATCTACCTACCTACCTACGTATCTCTATCTATCTATCTACCTACCTACCTATCTGTATCTATCAATCTACCTACCTACCTATCTGTATCTATCAATCTACCTACCTACCTATCTCTATCTATCTATCTACCTACCTACCTATCTCTATCAATCTACCTACCTACCTATCTCTATCTATCTACCTTCCTACCTACCTACATATCTGTATC
Source organism: Crotalus helleri (assembly GCA_024509115.1). Taxonomy (NCBI): domain Eukaryota; kingdom Metazoa; phylum Chordata; class Lepidosauria; order Squamata; family Viperidae; genus Crotalus; species Crotalus helleri. The sequence goes on from JAKSXO010000128.1 coordinate 136,183, forward strand.
TATATATCTACCTACCTACCTATCTCTATCTATCAATCTACCTACCTACCTATCTGTATCTATCTACCTACCCACCTATCTGTATCTATCAATCTACCTACCTACCTATCTCTATCTATCTATCTACCTACCTACCTATCTGTCTCTATCAATCTACCTACCTACCTACCTATCTATCTCTATCTATCTATCTACCTACCTACCTACCTATCTCTATCTATCTACCTACCTACCTATCTCTATCTATCTATCTACCTACCTACCTATCTCTATCTATCTAGCTACCTACCTACCTATCTGTATCTATCAATCTACCTACCTACCTATCTCTATCTATCTACCTACCTACCTACATATCTGTATCTATATATCTACCTACCTACCTATCTGTATCTATCTATATACCTATCTACCTATCTCTATCTATCAATCTACCTACCTACCTATCTCTATCTATCTATCTACCTACCCACCTATCTGTATTTATCTATCTACCTACCTATCTGTATCTATCTACCTACCTACCTACGTATCTCTATCTATCTATCTACCTACCTACCTATCTGTATCTATCAATCTACCTACCTACCTATCTGTATCTATCAATCTACCTACCTACCTATCTCTATCTATCTATCTACCTACCTACCTATCTCTATCAATCTACCTACCTACCTATCTCTATCTATCTACCTTCCTACCTACCTACATATCTGTATCTATATATCTACCTACCTACCTATCTCTATCTATCAATCTACCTACCTACCTATCTGTATCTATCTATCTACCAACCTACCTATCTGTATCTATCAATCTACCTACCTACATATCTGTATGTATCTATCTACCTATCTACCTATCTCTATCTATCAATCTACCTACCTACCTATCTCTATCTATCTATCTACCTACCTACCTATCTCTATCTATCTACCTACCTACCTACCTATCTCTATCTATCAATCTACCTACCTACCTATCTCTATCTATCTATCTACCTACCTACCTATCTCTATCTATCTACCTACCTACCTATCTCTATCAATCTACCTACCTACCTATCTCTATCTATCTACCTACCTACCTACCTACCTATCTGTATCTATCAATCTACCTACCTACCTATCTCTATCTATCAATCTACCTACCTACCTATCTGTATCTATCTATCTACCTACCTACCTATCTGTATCTATCAATCTACCTACCTACATATCTGTATCTATCTATCTACCTATCTACCTATCTCTATCTATCAATCTACCTACCTACCTATCTCTATCTATCTATCTACCTACCTACCTATCTCTATCTATCTACCTACCTACCTACCTACATATCTGTATCTATATATCTACCTACCTACCTATCTCTATCTATCAAACTACCTACCTACCTATCTGTATCTATCTATCTACCTACCTACCTATCTCTATCAATTTATCTACCTACCTATCTGTATCTATCTACCTACCTACCTACCTATCTCTATCTATCTATCTATCTACCTACCTACCTATCTCTATCTATCAATTTACCTACCTACCTATCTCTATCTATCTATCTACCTACCTACCTATCTGTATCTATCTATCTACCTACCTACATATCTGTATCTATCTATCTACCTACCCACCTATCTGTATCTATCAATCTACCTACCTACCTATCTCTATCTATCTATCTACCTACCTACATATCTGTATCTATCTACCTACCTACCTATCTGTATCTATCTATCTACCTACCTACATATCTGTATCTATATATCTACCTACCTACCTATCTGTATCTATCTATCTACCTACCTACCTATCTCTATCTATCAATCTACCTACCTACCTATCTGTATCTATCTACCTACCCACCTATCTGTATCTATCAATCTACCTACCTACCTATCTCTATCTATCTACCTACCTACCTATCTCTATCTATCTACCTTCCTACCTACCTACATATCTGTATCTATATATCTACCTACCTACCTATCTCTATCTATCAATCTACCTACCTACCTATCTGTATCTATCTATCTACCAACCTACCTATCTGTATCTATCAATCTACCTACCTACATATCTGTATGTATCTATCTACCTATCTACCTATCTCTATCTATCAATCTACCTACCTACCTATCTCTATCTATCTATCTACCTACCTACCTATCTCTATCTATCTACCTACCTACCTACCTATCTCTATCTATCAATCTACCTACCTACCTATCTCTATCTATCTATCTACCTACCTACCTATCTCTATCTATCTATCTACCTACCTACCTATCTCTATCAATCTACCTACCTACCTATCTCTATCTATCTACCTACCTACCTACCTACCTATCTGTATCTATCAATCTACCTACCTACCTATCTCTATCTATCAATCTACCTACCTACCTATCTGTATCTATCTATCTACCTACCTACCTATCTGTATCTAACAATCTACCTACCTACCTATCTGTATCTATCTATCTACCTATCTACCTATCTCTATCTATCAATCTACCTACCTACCTATCTCTATCTATCTATCTACCTACCTACCTATCTCTATCTATTTACCTACCTACCTATCTATCAATCTACCTACCTACCTATCTGTATCTATCAATCTACCTAGCTACCAATCTCTATCTATCTATCTACCTACCTACCTATCTCTATCTATCTACCTACCTACCTACCTACATATCTGTATCTATATATCTACCTACCTACCTATCTCTATCTATCTACCTACCTACCTACCTACCTATCTGTATCTATCTACCTACCTACCTATCTCTATCTATCTATCTACCTACCTACCTACCTATCTCTATCTATCAATTTACCTACCTACCTATCTCTATCTATCTATTTATCTATCTATCTACCCACCTATCTATCTCTATCTATCTATCTACCTACCTACCTACCTATCTGTATCTATCTATCTACCTACCTACATATCTGTATCTATCTATCTACCTACCCACCTATCTGTATCTATCAATCTACCTACCTACCTATCTCTATCTATCTATCTACCTACCTACATATCTGTATCTATATATCTACCTTCCTACCTATCTGTATCTATCTACCTACCTACCTATCTCTATCTATCTATCTACCTACCTACTTACCTATCTCTATCAATCTACCTACCTACCTATCTCTATCTATCTACCTACCTACCTACCTATCTCTATCTATCAATCTACCTACCTACCTATCTGTATCTATCTACCTACCCACCTATCTGTATCTATCAATCTACCTACCTACCTATCTCTATCTATCTATCTACCTACCTACCTATCTGTCTCTATCAATCTACCTACCTACCTATCTATCTCTATCTATCTATTTACCTACCTACCTACCTATCTCTATCTATCTACCTACCTACCTATCTCTATCTATCTATCTATCTACCTACCTACCTATCTCTATCTATCTAGCTACGTACCTACCTATCTGTATCTATCAATCTACCTACCTACCTATCTCTATCTATCTACTTACCTACCTACATATCTGTATCTATATATCTACCTACCTACCTATCTGTATCTATCTATATACCTACCTACCTATCTCTATCTATCTACCTACCCACCTATCTGTATTTATCTATCTACCTACCTATCTGTATCTATCTACCTACCTACCTACGTATCTCTATCTATCTATCTACCTACCTACCTATCTGTATCTATCAATCTACCTACCTACCTATCTGTATCTATCAATCTACCTACCTACCTATCTCTATCTATCTATCTACCTACCTACCTATCTCTATCAATCTACCTACCTACCTATCTCTATCTATCTACCTTCCTACCTACCTACATATCTGTATCTATATATCTACCTACCTACCTATCTCTATCTATCAATCTACCTACCTACCTATCTGTATCTATCTATCTACCAACCTACCTATCTGTATCTATCAATCTACCTACCTACATATCTGTATGTATCTATCTACCTATCTACCTATCTCTATCTATCAATCTACCTACCTACCTATCTCTATCTATCTATCTACCTACCTACCTATCTCTATCTATCTACCTACCTACCTACCTATCTCTATCTATCAATCTACCTACCTACCTATCTCTATCTATCTATCTACCTACCTACCTATCTCTATCTATCTATCTACCTACCTACCTATCTCTATCAATCTACCTACCTACCTATCTCTATCTATCTATCTACCTACCTACCTACCTACCTATCTGTATCTATCAATCTACCTACCTACCTATCTCTATCTATCAATCTACCAACCTACCTATCTGTATCTATCTATCTACCTACCTACCTATCTGTATCTAACAATCTACCTACCTACCTATCTGTATCTATCTATCTACCTACCTACCTATCTCTATCTATTTACCTACCTACCTATCTATCAATCTACCTACCTACCTATCTGTATCTATCAATCTACCTAGCTACCTATCTCTATCTATCTATCTACCTACCTACCTACCTATCTCTATCTATCTACCTACCTACCTACCTACATATCTGTATCTATATATCTACCTACCTACATATCTCTATCTATCTACCTACCTACCTACCTACATATCTGTATCTATATATCTACCTACCTACCTATCCCTATCAATCTATCTACCTACCTATCTGTATCTATCTACCTACCTACCTACCTATCTCTATCTATCTATCTACCTACCTACCTACCTATCTCTATCTATCAATTTACCTACCTACCTATCTCTATCTATCTATTTATCTATCTATCTACCCACCTACCTATCTCTATCTATCTATCTACCTACCTACCTATCTGTATCTATCTATCTACCTACCTACATATCTGTATCTATCTATCTACCTACCCACCTATCTGTATCTATCAATCTACCTACCTACCTATCTCTATCTATCTATCTACCTACCTACATATCTGTATCTATCTACCTACCTACCTACCTATCTGTATCTATCTATCTACCTACCTACATATCTGTATATATATATCTACCTACCTACCTATCTGTATCTATCTACCTACCTACCTATCTCTATCTATCTATCTACCTACCTACTTACCTATCTCTATCAATCTACCTACCTACCTATCTCTATCTATCTACCTACCTACCTACCTATCTCTATCTATCAATCTACCTACCTACCTATCTGTATCTATCTACCTACCCACCTATCTGTATCTATCAATCTACCTACCTACCTATCTCTATCTATCTATCTACCTACCTACCTATCTGTCTCTATCAATCTACCTACCTACCTATCTATCTCTATCTATCTATCTACCTACCTACCTACCTATCTCTATCTATCTACCTACCTACCTATCTCTATCTATCTATCTACCTACCTACCTATCTCTATCTATCTAGCTACCTACCTACCTATCTGTATCTATCAATCTACCTACCTACCTATCTCTATCTATCTACCTACCTACCTACATATCTGTATCTATATATCTACCTACCTACCTATCTGTATCTATCTATATACCTACCTACCTATCTCTATCTATCTATCTACCTACCCACCTATCTGTATTTATCTATCTACCTACCTATCTGTATCTACCTACCTACCTACCTACGTATCTCTATCTATCTACCTACCTACCTATCTGTATCTATCAATCTACCTACCTACCTATCTGTATCTATCTATCTACCTACCTACCTATCTCTATCTATCTATCTACCTACCTACCGATCTCTATCTATCAATCTACCTACCTACCTACCTATCTCTATCTATCTATCTACCTACCTACCTATCTCTATCTATCTATCTACCTACCTACCTATCTCTATCAATCTACCTACCTACCTATCTCTATCTATCTACCTACCTACCTACCTACCTATCTGTATCTATCAATCTACCTACCTACCTATCTCTATCTATCAATCTACCTACCTACCTACCTGTATCTATCTATCTACCTACCTACCTATCTGTATCTATCAATCTACCTACCTACATATCTGTATCTATCTATCTACCTATCTACCTATCTCTATCTATCAATCTACCTACCTACCTATCTCTATCTATCTATCTACCTACCTACCTATCTCTATCTATCAAACTACCTACCTACCTATCTGTGTCTATCTACCTACCTACCTACCTACCTACCTATCTCTATCAATCTATCTACCTACCTATCTGTATCTACCTACCTACCTACCTATCTCTATCTATCTATCTACCCACCTACCTATCTCTATCTATCTATCTACCTACCTACCTATCTGTATCTATCTATCTACCTACCTACATATCTGTATCTATCTATCTACCTACCCACCTATCTGTATCTATCAATCTACCTACCTACCTATCTCTATCTATCTATCTACCTACCTACATATCTGTATCTATCTACCTACCTACCTACCTATCTGTATCTATCTACCTACCTACCTACATATCTGTATCTATATATCTACCTACCTACCTATCTGTATCTATCTATCTATCTACCTACCTACCTATCTCTATCTATCTATCTACCTACCTACTTACCTATCTCTATCAATCTACCTACCTACCTATCTCTATCTATCTACCTACCTACCTACCTATCTCTATCTATCAATCTACCTACCTACCTATCTGTATCAATCTATCTACCTACCTACCTATCTCTATCTATCAATCTACCTACCTACCTATCTCTATCTATCTATCTACCTACCTACATATCTGTATCTATATATCTACCTACATATCTGTATCTATCTATCTACCTATCTACCTATCTCTATCTATCAATCTACCTACCTACCTTTCTGTATCTATCTACCTATCTACCTATCTCTATCTATCAATCTACCTACCTACCTATCTGTATCTATCTATCTACCTACCTACATATCTGTATCTATATATCTACCTACCTACCTATCTCTATCTATCAATCTACCTACCTACATATCTGTATCTATCTATCTACTTACCCACCTATCTGTATTTATCTATCTACCTACCTATCTGTATCTATCTACCTACCTACCTACCTACGTATCTCTATCTATCTATCTACCTACCTACCTATCTATCTATCAATCTACCTACCTACCTATCTCTATCTATCAATCTACCTACTTACCTATCTTTATCTATCTATCTACCTACCTACCTATCTGTATCTATCAATCTACCTACCTACCTATCTCTATCTATCTATCTACCTACCTACCTATCTGTATCTATCTACCTACCTACCTACCTATCTCTATCTATCAATCTACCTACCTACCTATCTGTATCTATCTATCTACCTACCTACCTATCTGTATCTATCTACCTACCTACCTACCTATCTCTATCTATCAATCTACCTACCTACCTATCTGTATCTATCTATCTACCTACCTACCTATCTGTATCTATCTATCTACCTACCTACCTCTCTGTATCTATCAATCTACCTACCCACCTATCTGTATCTATCAATCTACCTACCTACCTATCTCTATCTATCTATCTACCTACCTACATATCTGTATCTATCTACCTACCTACCTACCTACCTATCTGTATCTATCTACCTACCTACCTTCATATCTGTATCAATATATCTACCTACCTACCTATCTGTATCTATCTATCTACCTACCTACCTATCTCTATCTATCTATCTACCTACCTACTTACCTATCTCTATCAATCTACCTACCTACCTATCGCTATCTATCTACCTACCTACCTACCTATCTCTATCTATCAATCTACCTACCTACCTATCTGTATCAATCTATCTACCTACCTACCTATCTCTATCTATCAATCTACCTACCTACCTATCTCTATCTATCTATCTACCTACCTACATATCTGTATCTATATATCTACCTACCTATCTGTATCTATCTATCTACCTATCTACCTATCTCTATCTATCAATCTACCTACCTACCTATCTCTATCTATCTATCTACCTACCCACCTATCTGTATTTATCTATCCACCTACCTATCTCTATCTATCAATCTACCTACCTACCTTTCTGTATCTATCTACCTATCTACCTATCTCTATCTATCAATCTACCTACCTACCTATCTGTATCTATCTATCTACCTACCTACATATCTGTATCTATATATCTACCTACCTACCTATCTCTATCTATCAATCTACCTACCTACATATCTGTATCTATCTATCTACTTACCCACCTATGTGTATTTATCTATCTACCTACCTATCTGTATCTATCTACCTACCTACCTACGTATCTCTATCTATCTATCTACCTACCTACCTATCTATCTATCAATCTACCTACGTACCTATCTCTATCTATCAATCTACCTACTTACCTATCTGTATCTATCTATCTACCTACCTACCTATCTGTATCTATCAATCTACCTACCTACCTATCTCTATCTATCTATCTACCTACCTACCTATCTGTATCTATCTACCTACCTACCTATCTCTATCTATCAATCTACATACCTACCTATCTGTATCTATCTATCTACCTACCTACCTATCTGTATCTATCTACCTACCTACCTACCTATCTCTATCTATCAATCTACCTACCTACCTATCTGTATCTATCTATCTACCTACCTACCTACCTATCTGTATCTATCTATCTACCTACCTACCTATCTGTATCTATCTATCTACCTACCTACCTATCTGTATCTATCTATCTACCTACCTACCTATCTCAATCTATCTATCTACCTACCTACCAATCTCTATCTATCTATCTACCTACCTACCTATCTCTATCTATCAATCTACCTACCTACCTATCTCTATCTATCTATCTACCTACCTATCTCTATCTATCAATCTACCTACCTACCTATCTGTATCTATCAATCTACCTACCTACCTATCTCTATCTATCTACCTACATATCTGTATCTATATATCTACCTACCTACCTATCTCTATCTATCTACCTACCTACCTACCTATCTCTATCTATCAATCTACCTACCTACCTATCTCTATCTATCTATCTACCTACCTACCTATCTCTATCTATCAATCTACCTACCTACCTATCTGTATCTATCAATCTACCTACCTACCTATCTCTATCTATCTACCTATATATCTGTATCTATATATCTACCTACCTACCTATCTCTATCTATCTACCTACCTACCTACCTATCTCTATCTATCAATCTACCTACCTACCTATCTCTATCTATCTATCTACCTACCTACCTATCTCTATCTATCAATCTACCTACCTACCTATCTGTATCTATCAATCTACCTACCTACCTATCTCTATCTATCAATCTACCTACCTACCTATCTGTATCTATCTACCTACCTACCTACCTATCTCTATCTATCAATCTACCTATCTTTATCTATCAATCTACCTACCTACCTATCTCTATCTATCTATCTACCTACCTACCTATCTGTATCTATCTATCTACCTACCTACCTATCTGTATCTATCAATCTACCTACCTACCTATCTCCATCTATCTACCTACCTACCTACCTATCTCTATCTATCTACCTACCTACCTACCTATCTCTATCTATCAATCTACCTACCTACCTATGTGTATCTATCTATCTACCTACCTACCTATCTGTATCTATCTACCTACCTACCTACCTATCTCTATCTATCAATCTACCTACCTACCTATCTGTATCTATCTATCTACCTACCTACCTATCTGTATCTATCTATCTACCTACCTACCTATCTGTATCTATCTATCTACCTACCTACCTATCTGTATCTATCTATCTACCTACCTACCTATCTCAATCTATCTATCTACCTACCTACCTATCTCTATCTATCTATCTACCTACCTACCTATCTCTATCTATCAATCTACCTACCTACCTATCTCCATCTATCTACCTACCTACCTACCTACCTATCTCTATCAATCTACCTACCTACCTATCTCTATCTATCTACCTACCTACCTACCTATCTCTATCTATCAATCTACCTACCTACCTATCTGTATCTATCTATCTACCTACCTACCTATCTGTATCTATCTACCTACCTACCTACCTATCTCTATCTATCAATCTACCTACCTACCTATCTGTATCTATCTATCTACCTACCTACCTATCTGTATCTATCTATCTACCTACCTACCTATCTCAATCTATCTATCTACCTAACTACCTATCTCTATCTATCTATCTACCTACCTACCTATCTGTATCTATCTATCTACCTATCTACCTATCTTTATCTATCTATCTACCTACCTACCTATCTCTATCTATCTATCTACCTACCTACCTATCTCTATCTATCAATCTACCTACCTACCTATCTGTATCTATCTATCTACCTACCTACCTATCTCTATCTATCAATCTACCTACCTTCCTATCTGTATCTATCAATCTACCTACCTACCTATCTCTATCTATCTATCTACCTACCTACCTATCTGTATCTACCTACCTACCTACCTACCTATCTCTATCTATCAATCTACCTACCTACCTATCTCTATCTACCTATCTACCTACCTACCTATCTGTATCTATCAATCTACCTACCTACCTATCTCTATCTACCTACCTACCTATCTGTATCTATCTACCTACCTACCTACCTATCTCTATCTATCAATCTACCTACCTACCTATCTCTATCTATCTATCTACCTACCTACCTATCTCTATCTATCAATCTACCTACCTACCTATCTGTATCTATCAATCTACCTACCTACCTATCTCTATCTATCTACCTATATATCTGTATCTATATATCTACCTACCTACCTATCTCTATCTATCTACCTACCTACCTACCTATCTCTATCTATCAATCTACCTACCTACCTATCTCTATCTATCTATCTACCTACCTACCTATCTCTATCTATCAATCTACCTACCTACCTATCTGTATCTATCAATCTACCTACCTACCTATCTCTATCTATCAATCTACCTACCTACCTATCTATATCTATCTACCTACCTACCTACCTATCTCTATCTATCAATCTACCTCCCTACCTATCTTTATCTATCAATCTACCTACCTACCTATCTCTATCTATCTATCTACCTACCTACCTATCTGTATCTATCTATCTACCTACCTACCTATCTGTATCTATCAATCTACCTACCTACCTATCTCCATCTATCTACCTACCTACCTACCTATCTCTATCTATCTACCTACCTACCTACCTATCTCTATCTATCAATCTACCTACCTACCTATCTGTATCTATCTATCTACCTACCTACCTATCTGTATCTATCTACCTACCTACCTACCTATCTCTATCTATCAATCTACCTACATACCTATCTGTATCTATCTATCTACCTACCTACCTATCTGTATCTATCTATCTACCTACCTACCTATCTGTATCTATCTATCTACCTACCTACCTATCTGTATCTATCTATCTACCTACCTACCTATCTCTATCTATCTATCTACCTACCTACCTATCTCTATCTATCAATCTACCTACCTACCTATCTCCATCTATCTACCTACCTACCTACCTACCTATCTCTATCAATCTACCTACCTACCTATATCTATCTACCTACCTACCTACCTATCTCTATCTATCAATCTACCTACCTACCTATCTGTATCTATCTATCTACCTACCTACCTATCTGTATCTATCTACCTACCTACCTACCTATCTCTATCTATCAATCTACCTACCTACCTATCTGTATCTATCTATCTACCTACCTACCTATCTGTATCTATCTATCTACCTACCTACCTATCTGTATCTATCTATCTACCTACCTACCTATCTCAATCTATCTATCTACCTACCTACCTATCTCTATCTATCTATCTACCTACCTACCTATCTCTATCTATCAATCTACCTACCTACCTATCTCTATCTATCTATCTACCTACCTACCTATCTCTATCTATCAATCTACCTACCTACCTATCTGTATCTATCAATCTACCTACCTACCTATCTCTATCTATCTACCTACATATCTGTATCTATATATCTACACTCCTACCTATCTCTATCTATCTACCTATCTACCTACCTATCTCTATCTATCAATCTACCTACCTACCTATCTCTATCTATCAATCTACCTACCTACCTATCTGTATCTATCAATCTATCTACCTACCTATCTCTATCTATCAATCTACCTACCTACCTATCTGTATCTATCTACCTACCTACCTACCTATCTCTATCTATCAATCTACCTACCTACCTATCTTTATCTATCAATCTACCTACCTACCTATCTCTATCTATCTATCTACCTACCTACCTATCTGTATCTATCTATCTACCTACCTACCTATCTGTATCTATCAATCTACCTACCTACCTATCTCCATCTATCTACCTACCTACCTACCTATCTCTATCAATCTACCTACCTACCTATCTCTATCTATCTACCTACCTACCTACCTATCTCTATCTATCAATCTACCTACCTACCTATCTGTATCTATCTATCTACCTACCTACCTATCTCTATCTATCTACCTACCTACCTACCTATCTCTATCTATCAATCTACCTACCTACCTATCTGTATCTATCTATCTACCTACCTACCTATCTGTATCTATCTATCTACCTACCTACCTATCTGTATCTATCTATCTACCTACCTACCTATCTGTATCTATCTATCTACCTACCTACCTATCTCAATCTATCTATCTACCTACCTACCTATCTCTATCTATCTATCTACCTACCTACCTATCTCTATCTATCAATCTACCTACCTACCTATCTCCATCTATCTACCTACCTACCTACCTATCTCTATCAATCTACCTACCTACCTATCTCTATCTATCTACCTACCTACCTACCTATCTCTATCTATCAATCTACCTACCTACCTATCTGTATCTATCTATCTACCTACCTACCTATCTGTATCTATCTACCTACCTACCTACCTATCTCTATCTATCAATCTACCTACCTACCTATCTGTATCTATCTATCTACCTACCTACCTATCTGTATCTATCTATCTACCTACCTACCTATCTGTATCTATCTATCTACCTACCTACCTATCTGTATCTATCTATCTACCTACCTACCTATCTCAATCTATCTATCTACCTACCTACCTATCTCTATCTATCAATCTACCTACCTACCTATCTCTATCTATCTATCTACCTACCTACCTATCTGTATCTATCAATCTACCTACCTACCTATCTCTATCTATCTACCTACATATCTGTATCTATATATCTACACTCCTACCTATCTCTATCTATCTACCTATCTACCTACCTATCTCTATCTATCAATCTACCTACCTACCTATCTCTATCTATCAATCTACCTACCTACCTATCTGTATCTATCAATCTACCTACCTACCTATCTCTATCTATCAATCTACCTACCTACCTATCTGTATCTATCTACCTACCTACCTACCTATCTCTATCTATCAATCTACCTACCTACCTATCTTTATCTATCAATCTACCTACCTACCTATCTCTATCTATCTATCTACCTACCTACCTATCTGTATCTATCTATCTACCTACCTACCTATCTGTATCTATCAATCTACCTACCTACCTATCTCCATCTATCTACCTACCTACCTACCTATCTCTATCAATCTACCTACCTACCTATCTCTATCTATCTACCTACCTACCTACCTATCTCTATCTATCAATCTACCTACCTACCTATCTGTATCTATCTATCTACCTACCTATCTGTATCTATCTACCTACCTACCTACCTATCTCTATCTATCAATCTACCTACCTACCTATCTGTATCTATCTATCTACCTACCTACCTATCTGTATCTATCTATCTACCTACCTACCTATCTGTATCTATCTATCTACCTACCTACCTATCTCAATCTATCTATCTACCTACCTACCTATCTCTATCTATCTATCTACCTACCTACCTATCTCTATCTATCAATCTACCTACCTACCTATCTCCATCTATCTACCTACCTACCTACCTATCTCTATCAATCTACCTACCTACCTATCTCTATCTATCTACCTACCTACCTACCTATCTCTATCTATCAATCTACCTACCTACCTATCTGTATCTATCTATCTACCTACCTACCTATCTGTATCTATCTACCTACCTACCTACCTATCTCTATCTATCAATCTACCTACCTACCTATCTGTATCTATCTATCTACCTACCTACCTATCTGTATCTATCTATCTACCTACCTACCTATCTGTATCTATCTATCTACCTACCTACCTATCTGTATCTATCTATCTACCTACCTACCTATCTCAATCTATCTATCTACCTACCTACCTATCTCTATCTATCAATCTACCTACCTACCTATCTCTATCTATCTATCTACCTACCTACCTATCTCTATCTATCAATCTACCTACCTACCTATCTGTATCTATCAATCTACCTACCTACCTATCTCTATCTATCTACCTACATATCTGTATCTATATATCTACCTACCTACCTATCTCTATCTATCTACCTACCTACCTACCTATCTCTATCTATCAATCTACCTACCTACCTATCTCTATCTATCTATCTACCTACCTACCTATCTCTATCTATCAATCTACCTACCTACCTATCTCTATCTATCTATCTACCTACCTACCTATCTCTATCTATCAATCTACCTACCTACCTATCTGTATCTATCAATCTACCTACCTACCTATCTCTATCTATCTACCTACATATCTGTATCTATATATCTACACTCCTACCTATCTCTATCTATCTACCTATCTACCTACCTATCTCTATCTATCAATCTACCTACCTACCTATCTCTATCTATCAATCTACCTACCTACCTATCTGTATCTATCAATCTACCTACCTACCTATCTCTATCTATCAATCTACCTACCTACCTATCTGTATCTATCTACCTACCTACCTACCTATCTCTATCTATCAATCTACCTACCTACCTATCTTTATCTATCAATCTACCTACCTACCTATCTCTATCTATCTATCTACCTACCTACCTATCTGTATCTATCTATCTACCTACCTACCTATCTGTATCTATCAATCTACCTACCTACCTATCTCCATCTATCTACCTACCTACCTACCTATCTCTATCAATCTACCTACCTACCTATCTCTATCTATCTACCTACCTACCTACCTATCTCTATCTATCTACCTACATATCTGTATCTATATATCTACCTACCTACCTATCTCTATCTATCTACCTACCTACCTACCTATCTCTATCTATCAATCTACCTACCTACCTATCTCTATCTATCAATCTACCTACATACCTATCTCTATCTATCTATCTATCTATCTACCTACCTACCTATCTGTATCTATCAATCTACCTAGCTACCTATCTCGATCTATCTATCTACCTACCTACCTACATATCTGTATCTATATATCTACCTACCTACCTATCTGTATCTATCTATCTACCTATCTACCTATCTCTATCTATCAATCTACCTACCTACCTATCTCTATCTATCTATCTACCTACCTACCTACCTATCTGTACCTATCTATCTACCTACCTACCTATCTGTATCTATCAATCTACCTACCTACCTATCTCTATCTATCTACCTACATATCTGTATCTATATATCTACCTACCTACCTATCTCTATCTACCTACCTATTTATCTCTATCTATCTACCTACCTACCTACCTATCTGTATCTATCAATCTACCTACCTACCTATCTCTATCTATCTACCTACATATCTGTATCTATATATCTACCTACCTACCTATCTCTATCTATCTACCTACCTACCTACCTATCTCTATCTATCAATCTACCTACCTACCTATCTCTATCTATCTATCTACCTACCTACATATCTCTATCTATCAATCTACCTACCTATATATCTATATCTATCAATCTACCTACCTACCTATCTCTATCTATCTATCTACCTACCTACCTATCTCTATCTATCAATCTACCTACCTACCTATCTGTATCTATCAATCTACCTACCTACCTATCTCTATCTTTCTACCTACCTACCTACCTATCTCTATCAATCTACCGACCTACCTATCTCTATCTATCAATCTACCTACCTACCTACCTGTATCTATCTATCTACCTACCCACCTATCTCTATCTATCTATCTACCTACCTACCTATCTCTATCTATCAATCTACCTACCTTCCTATCTGTATCTATCAATCTACCTACCTACCTATCTCTATCTATCAATCTACCTACCTACCTATCTGTATCTATCAATCTACCTACCTACCTATATCTATCTATCAATCTACCTACCTACCTATCTGTACCTATCTATCTACCTACCTACCTATCTGTATCTATCAATCTACCTACCTACCTATTTCTATCTATCTACCTACCTACCTACCTATCTCTATCAATCTACCTACCTACCTATCTCTATCTATCTACCTACCTACCTACCTATCTGTATCTATCAATCTACCTACCTACCTATCTCTATCTATCTACCTACCTATCTCTATCTATCAATCTACCTACCTACCTATCTCTATCTATCTATCTACCTACCTACATATCTGTATCTATCTACCTACCTACCTACCTATCTGTATCTATCTATCTACCTACCTACCTATCTCTATCTATCTATCTACCTACCTACCTATATCTATCTATCTACCTACCTACCTATCTGTATCTATCAATCTACCTACCTACCTATCTCTATCTATCTATCTACCTACCTACCTACCTATCTGTACCTATCTATCTACCTACCTACCTATCTGTATCTATCAATCTACCTACCTACCTATTTCTATCTATCTACCTACCTACCTACCTATCTCTATCAATCTACCCACCTACCTATCTCTATCTATCTACCTACCTACCTACCTATCTGTATCTATCAATCTACCTACCTACCTATCTCTATCTACCTACCTACTTACCTATCTCTATCTATCAATCTACCTACCTACCTATCTCTATCTATCTATCTACCTACCGACATATCTGTATCTATCTACCTACCTACCTACCTATCTGTATCTATCTATCTACCTACCTATCTACCTATCTACCTATCTCTATCTATCTATCTACCTACCTACCTATCTGTATCTATCAATCTACCTACCTACCTATCTCTATCTATCTATCTACCTACCTACCTATCTCTATCTATCTACCTACCTACCTACCTACCTATCTCTATCTATCAATCTACCTACCTACCTATCTCTATCTATCTATCTACCTACCTTCCTATCTCTATCAATCTACCTACCTACCTATCTCTATCTATCTACCTACCTACCTATCTATCTCTATCTATCAATCTACCTACCTACCTATCTCTATCTATCTATCTACCTACCTACATATCTGTATCTATCTACCTACCTACCTACCTATCTGTATCTATCTATCTACCTACCTACGTATCTGTATCTATCTATCTACCTACCTACCTATCTCTATCTTTCTATCTACCTACCTACACATCTGTATCTATATATCTACCTACCTACCTATCTGTATCTATCTATCTACCTACCTACATATCTGTATCTATATATCTACCTACCTACCTATCTCTATCTATCAATCTACCTACCTACCTATCTCTATCTATCTACCTACCCACCTATCTGTATTTATCTATCTACCTACAATCTGTATCTATCTACCTACCTACCTACGTATCTCTATCTATCTAGCTACCTACCTACCTATCTGTATCTATCAATCTACCTACCTACCTATCTGTATCTATCTATCTATCTACCTACCTATCTCTATCTATCTACCTACCTACCTACCTATCTCTATCTATCAATCTACCTACCTACCTATCTCTATCTATCAATCTACCTACCTACCTATCTGTATCTATCTACCTACCTACCTACCTATCTATCTCTATCTATCTACCTACCTACGTATCTCTATCTATCTACCTACCTACCTACCTATCTCTATCTATCTATCTACCTACCTACCTATCTCTATCTATCTATCTACCTACCTACCTATCTCTATCTATCTATCTACCTACCTATCTCTATCTATCAATCTACCTACCCACCTATCTCTATCTACCTACCTACCTACCTACCTATCTCTATCTATCAATCTACCTACCTACCTATCTATCTCTATCTATCTATCTATCTACCTACCTACCTATCTCTATCTATCTATCTACCTACCTACCTATCTCTATCTATCTATCTACCTACCTACCTACCTATCTGTATCTATCAATCTACCTACCTACCTATCTCTATCTATCTACCTACCTACCTACCTATCTGTATCTATCAATCTACCTACCTACCTATCTCTATCTACCTACCTACCTACCTACCTATCTCTATCTATCAATCTACCTACCTACCTATCTGTATCTATCTATCTACCTACCTACCTATCTGTATCTATCAATCTACCTACCTACCTATCTTTATCTATCAATCTACCTACCTACCTATCTGTATCTACCTATCTACCTACCTACCTATCTGTATCTATCAATCTACCTACCTACCTATCTCTATCTATCTATCTATCTACCTACCTACCTACCTACCTATCTGTATCTATCTACCTACCTACCTACCTATCTCTATCTATCTATCTACCTACCTACCTATCTCTATCTATCTATCTACCTACCTATTTGTATCTATCTATCTACCTACCTACCTATCTCTATCTATCTATCTACCTACCTACCTATCTCTATCTATCAATCTACCTACCTACCTATCTGTATCTATCAATCTACCTACCTACCTATCTCTATCTATCTACCTACCTACCTATCTCTATCAATCTACCTACCTACCTATCTCTATCTATCTATCTACCTACCTACCTATCTCTATCTATCTATCTACCTACCTACCTATCTCTATCTATCAATCTACCTACCTACCTATCTGTATCTATCTATCTACCTACCCACCTATCTCTATCTATCTATCTACCTACCTACCTATCTCTATCTACCTATCTATCTACCTATCTACCTATCTCTATGTATCTACCTACCTACCTATCTCTATCTATCTATCTACCTACCTACCTATCTCTATCTATCAATCTACCTACCTACCTATCTGTATCTATCTATCTACCTACCTACCTAGATCTATCTATCAATCTACCTACCTTCCTATCTGTATCTATCAATCTACCTACCTACCTATCTCTATCTATCAATCTACCTATCTACCTATCTGTATCTATCTATCTACCTACCTACCTATCTCTATCTATCAATCTACCTACCTACCTATCTCTATCTATCTACCTACCTACCTACCTATATCTATCAATCTACCTACCTACCTATCTGTATCTATCTACCTACCTACCTATCTGTCTCTATTAATCTACCTACCTACCTATCTATCTCTATCTATCTATCTACCTACCTACCTACCTATCTCTATCTATCTACCTACCTACCTATCTCTATCTATCTATCTACCTACCTACCTATCTCTATCTATCTATCTACCTACCTACCTATCTGTATCTATCAATCTACCTACCTACCTATCTCTATCTATCTACCTACCTACCTATCTCTATCTATCTACCTACCTACCTACCTATCTCTATCTACCTACCTACCTATCTCTATCTATATATCTACCTACCTACCTATCTCTATCTATCTATCTACCTACCTACCTATCTGTATCTATCAATCTACCTACCCACCTATCTCTATCTACCTACCTACCTACCTACCTACCTATCTCTATCTATCAATCTACCTACCTACCTATCTCTATCTATCTACCTACCTACCTACCTATCTCTATCTATCAATCTACCTACCTACCTATCTGTATCTATCTATCTACCTACCTACCTATCTCTATCTATCAATCTACCTACCTACCTATCTGTATCTATCTACCTACCTACCTACCTATCTCTATCTATCTACCTACCTACCTATCTCTATCTATCTACCTACCTACCTACCTATCTCTATCTACCTACCTACCTATCTCTATCTATATATCTACCTACCTACCTATCTCTATCTATCTATCTACCTACCTACCTATCTGTATCTATCAATCTACCTACCCACCTATCTCTATCTACCTACCTACCTACCTACCTACCTATCTCTATCTATCAATCTACCTACCTACCTATCTGTATCTATCTACCTACCTACCTATCTGTCTCTATCAATCTACCTACCTACCTATCTATCTCTATCTATCTATCTATCTACCTACCTACCTACCTATCTCTATCTATCTAAATACCTACCTACCTATCTCTATCTATCTATCTACCTACCTACCTATCTCTATCTATCTATCTACCTACCTACGTATCTCTATCTATCAATCTACCTACCTACCTATCTCTATCTATCTATCTACCTACCTACCTATCTCTATCTATCTATCTACCTACCTACCTATCTCTATCTATCTACCTACCTACCTACCTATCTGTATCTATCAATCTACCTACCTACGTATCTCTATCTATCTACCTACCTACCTACCTATCTCTATCTATCAATCTACCTACCTACCTATCTGTATCTATCTATCTACCTACCTACCTATCTCTATCTATCTATCTACCTACCTACCTATCTCTATCTATCTACCTACCTACCTACCTATCTGTATCTATCAATCTACCTACCCACCTATCTCTATCTACCTACCTACCTACCTACCTATCTGTATCTATCAATCTACCTACCTACCTATCTCTATCTATCTACCTACCTACCTACCTATCTCTATCTATCAATCTACCTACCTACCTATCTGTTTCTATCTATCTACCTACCTACCTATCTGTATCTATCAATCTACCTACCTACCTATCTCTATCTATCTACCTACCTACCTACCTACCTACCTATCTCTATCTATCAATCTACCTACCTACCTATCTGTATCTATCTACCTACCTACCTACCTATCTGTCTCTATCAATCTACCTACCTACCTATCTATCTCTATCTATCTATCTACCTACCTACCTACCTACCTATCTCTATCTATCTAAATACCTACCTACCTATCTCTATCTATCTGTCTACCTACCTACCTATCTCTATCTATCTATCTACCTACCTACGTATCTGTATCTATCAATCTACCTACCTACCTATCTCTATCTATCTACCTACCTACCTACCTATCTGTATCTATCAATCTACCTACCTACCTATCTCTATCTATCTACCTACCTACCTACCTATCTCTATCTATCAATCTACCTACCTACCTATCTGTTTCTATCTATCTACCTACCTACCTATCTGTATCTATCAATCTACCGACCTACCTATCTCTATCTATCTACCTACCTACCTACCTATCTCTATCTATCAATCTACCTACCTACCTATCTGTTTCTATCTATCTACCTACCTACCTATCTGTATCTATCAATCTACCTACCTACCTATCTCTATCTATCAATCTATCTACCTACCTATCTGTATCTATCTATCTACCTACCTACCTATCTGTATCTATCAATTTACCTACCTACCTATCTCTATCTATCAATCTACCTACCTACATATCTGTATCTAGCTATCTACCTACCTACCTATCTGTATCTATCAATCTACCTACCTACCTATCTCTATCTATCAATCTACCTACCTACCTATCTGTATCTATCTATCTACCTACCTACCTATCTCTATCTATCAATCTACCTACCTACCTATCTGTATCTATCTACCTACCTACCTACCTATCTCTATCTATCTACCTACCTACCTATCTCTATCTATCTACCTACCTACCTACCTATCTCTATCTATCTACCTACCTACCTATATCTATCTATATATCTACCTACCTACCTATCTCTATCTATCTATCTACCTACCTATCTGTATCTATCAATCTACCTACCCACCTATCTCTATCTACCTACCTACCTACCTACCTACCTACCTATCTCTATCTATCAATCTACCTACCTACCTATCTGTATATATCTACCTACCTACCTATCTGTCTCTATCAATCTACCTACCTACCTATCTATCTCTATCTATCTATCTACCTACCTACCTACCTATCTCTATCTATCTAAATACCTACCTACCTATCTCTATCTATCTATCTACCTACCTACCTATCTCTATCTATCTATCTACCTACCTACGTATCTCTATCTATCTATCTACCTACCTATTTGTATCTATCTATCTACCTACCTACCTATCTCTATCTATCTATCTACCTACCTACCTATCTCTATCTATCAATCTACCTACCTACCTATCTGTATCTATCAATCTACCTACCTACCTATCTCTATCTATCTACCTACCTACCTATCTCTATCAATCTACCTACCTACCTATCTCTATCTATCTATCTACCTACCTACCTATCTCTATCTATCTATCTACCTACCTACCTATCTCTATCTATCAATCTACCTACCTACCTATCTGTATCTATCTATCTACCTACCCACCTATCTCTATCTATCTATCTACCTACCTACCTATCTCTATCTACCTATCTATCTACCTATCTACCTATCTCTATGTATCTACCTACCTACCTATCTCTATCTATCTATCTACCTACCTACCTATCTCTATCTATCAATCTACCTACCTACCTATCTGTATCTATCTATCTACCTACCTACCTAGATCTATCTATCAATCTACCTACCTTCCTATCTGTATCTATCAATCTACCTACCTACCTATCTCTATCTATCAATCTACCTATCTACCTATCTGTATCTATCTATCTACCTACCTACCTATCTCTATCTATCAATCTACCTACCTACCTATCTCTATCTATCTACCTACCTACCTACCTATATCTATCAATCTACCTACCTACCTATCTGTATCTATCTACCTACCTACCTATCTGTCTCTATTAATCTACCTACCTACCTATCTATCTCTATCTATCTATCTACCTACCTACCTACCTATCTCTATCTATCTACCTACCTACCTATCTCTATCTATCTATCTACCTACCTACCTATCTCTATCTATCTATCTACCTACCTACCTATCTGTATCTATCAATCTACCTACCTACCTATCTCTATCTATCTACCTACCTACCTATCTCTATCTATCTACCTACCTACCTACCTATCTCTATCTAAATACCTACCTATCTCTATCTATATATCTACCTACCTACCTACCTATCTCTATCTATCTATCTACCTACCTACCTATCTGTATCTATCAATCTACCTACCCACCTATCTCTATCTACCTACCTACCTACCTACCTACCTATCTCTATCTATCAATCTACCTACCTACCTATCTCTATCTATCTACCTACCTACCTACATATCTCTATCTATCAATCTACCTACCTACCTATCTGTATCTATCTATCTACCTACCTACCTATCTCTATCTATCAATCTACCTACCTACCTATCTGTATCTATCTACCTACCTACCTACCTATCTCTATCTATCTACCTACCTACCTATCTCTATCTATCTACCTACCTACCTACCTATCTCTATCTACCTACCTACCTATCTCTATCTATATATCTACCTACCTACCTATCTCTATCTATCTATCTACCTACCTACCTATCTGTATCTATCAATCTACCTACCCACCTATCTCTATCTACCTACCTACCTACCTACCTACCTATCTCTATCTATCAATCTACCTACCTACCTATCTGTATCTATCTACCTACCTACCTATCTGTCTCTATCAATCTACCTACCTACCTATCTATCTCTATCTATCTATCTATCTACCTACCTACCTACCTATCTCTATCTATCTAAATACCTACCTACCTATCTCTATCTATCTATCTACCTACCTACCTATCTCTATCTATCTATCTACCTACCTACGTATCTCTATCTATCAATCTACCTACCTACCTATCTCTATCTATCTATCTACCTACCTACCTATCTCTATCTATCTATCTACCTACCTACCTATCTCTATCTATCTACCTACCTACCTACCTATCTGTATCTATCAATCTACCTACCTACGTATCTCTATCTATCTACCTACCTACCTACCTATCTCTATCTATCAATCTACCTACCTACCTATCTGTATCTATCTATCTACCTACCTACCTATCTCTATCTATCTACCTACCTACCTATCTCTATCTATCTACCTACCTACCTACCTATCTGTATCTATCAATCTACCTACCCACCTATCTCTATCTACCTACCTACCTACCTACCTATCTGTATCTATCAATCTACCTACCTACCTATCTCTATCTATCTACCTACCTACCTACCTATCTCTATCTATCAATCTACCTACCTACCTATCTGTTTCTATCTATCCACCTACCTACCTATCTGTATCTATCAATCTACCTACCTACCTATCTCTATCTATCTACCTACCTACCTACCTATCTCTATCTATCAATCTACCTACCTACCTATCTGTATCTATCTACCTACCTACCTACCTATCTGTCTCTATCAATCTACCTACCTACCTATCTATCTCTATCTATCTATCTACCTACCTACCTACCTACCTATCTCTATCTATCTAAATACCTACCTACCTATCTCTATCTATCTGTCTGCCTACCTACCTATCTCTATCTATCTATCTACCTACCTACGTATCTGTATCTATCAATCTACCTACCTACCTATCTCTATCTATCTACCTACCTACCTACCTATCTGTATCTATCAATCTACCTACCTACCTATCTCTATCTATCTACCTACCTACCTACCTATCTCTATCTATCAATCTACCTACCTACCTATCTGTTTCTATCTATCTACCTACCTACCTATCTGTATCTATCAATCTACCTACCTACCTATCTCTATCTATCTACCTACCTACCTACCTATCTCTATCTATCAATCTACCTACCTACCTATCTGTTTCTATCTATCTACCTACCTACCTATCTGTATCTATCAATCTACCCACCTACCTATCTCTATCTATCAATCTATCTACCTACCTATCTGTATCTATCTATCTACCTACCTACCTATCTGTATCTATCAATTTACCTACCTACCTATCTCTATCTATCAATCTACCTACCTACATATCTGTATCTAGCTATCTACCTACCTACCTATCTGTATCTATCAATCTACCTACCTACCTATCTCTATCTATCAATCTACCTACCTACCTATCTGTATCTATCTATCTACCTACCTACCTATCTCTATCTATCAATCTACCTACCTACCTATCTGTATCTATCTACCTACCTACCTACCTATCTCTATCTATCTACCTACCTACCTATCTCTATCTATCTACCTACCTACCTACCTATCTCTATCTATCTACCTACCTACCTATATCTATCTATATATCTACCTACCTACCTATCTCTATCTATCTATCTACCTACCTATCTCTATCTATCAATCTACCTACCTACCTATCTGTATATATCTACCTACCTACCTATCTGTCTCTATCAATCTACCTACCTACCTATCTATCTCTATCTATCTATCTACCTACCTACCTACCTATCTCGATCTATCTAAATACCTACCTACCTATCTCTATCTATCTATCTACCTACCTACCTATCTCTATCTATCTATCTACCTACCTACGTATCTCTATCTATCAATCTACCTACCTACCTATCTCTATCTATCTATCTACCTACCTACCTATCTCTATCTATCTATCTACCTACCTACCTATCTCTATCTATCTACCTACCTACCTATCTGTATCTATCAATCTACCTACCTACGTATCTCTATCTATCTACCTACCTACCTACCTATCTCTATCTATCAATCTACCTACCTACCTATCTGTATCTATCTATATACCTACCTACCTATCTGTATCTATCAATCTACCTACCTACCTATCTCTATCTATCAATCTACCTACCTACCTATCTGTATCTATCTACCTACCTACCTACCTATCTCTATCTATCTACCTACCTACCTATCTCTATCTATCTACCTACCTACCTACCTATCTCTATCTATCTATCTACCTACCTACCTATCTCTATCTATCTATCTACCTACCTACCTATCTCTATCTATCTACCTACCTACCTAACTATCTGTATCTATCAATCTACCTACCCACCTATCTCTATCTACCTACCTACCTACCTACCTATCTCTATCTATCAATCTACCTACCTACCTATCTCTATCTATCTACCTACCTACCTACCTATCTGTCTCTATCAATCTACCTACCTACCTATCTATCTCTATCTATCTATCTACCTACCTACCTACCTACCTATCTCTATCTATCTAAATACCTACCTACCTATCTCTATCTATCTACCTACCTACCTACCTATCTCTATCTATCTATCTACCTACCTACGTATCTGTATCTATCAATCTACCTACCTACCTATCTCTATCTATCTACCTACCTACCTACCTATCTGTATCTATCAATCTACCTACCTACCTATCTCTATCTATCTACCTACCTACCTACCTATCTCTATCTATCAATCTACCTACCTACCTATCTGTTTCTATCTATCTACCTACCTACCTATCTGTATCTATCAATCTACCTACCTACCTATCTCTATCTATCAATCTATCTACCTACCTATCTGTATCTATCTATCTACCTACCTACCTATCTCTATCTATCAATCTACCTACCTACATATCTGTATCTAGCTATCTACCTACCTACCTATCTGTATCTATCAATCTACCTACCTACCTATCTCTATCTATCTATCTACCTACCTACCTATCTCTATCAATCTACCTTCCTACCTATCTCTATCTATCTACCTACCTACCTACCTATCTCTATCTATCAATCTACCTACCTACCTATCTCTATCTATCAATCTACCTACCTACCTATCTGTATCTATCAATCTACCTACCTACCTATCTCTATCTATCTACCTACCTACCTACCTATCTCTATCAATCTACCTACCTACCTATCACTATATCTACCTACCTACCTATCTCTATCTATCAATCTACCTACCTATCTATCTGTATCTATCTATCTACCTACCCACCTATCTCTATCTATCTATCTACCTACCTACCTATCTCTATCTATCTATCTACCTATCTACCTATCTCTATCTATCTACCTGCCTACCTATCTCTATCTATCTATCTACCTACCTACCTATCTCTATCTATCAATCTACCTACCTACCTATCTGTATCTATCTATCTACCTACCTACCTAGATCTATCTATCAATCTACCTACCTTCCTATCTGTATCTATCAATCTACCTACCTACCTATCTCTATCTATCAATCTACCTACCTACCTATCTGTATCTATCTATCTACCTACCTACCTATCTCTATCTATCAATCTACCTACCTACCTATCTCTATCTATCTACCTACCTACCTACCTATATCTATCAATCTACCTACCTACGTATCTGTATCTACCTACCTACCTACCTATCTGTCTCTATCAATCTACCTACCTACCTATCTATCTCTATCTATCTATCTACCTACCTACCTACCTATCTCTATCTATCTACCTACCTACCTATCTCTATCTATCTATCTACCTACCTACCTATCTCCATCTATCTATCTACCTACCTACCTATCTGTATCTATCAATCTACCTACCTACCTATCTCTATCTATCTACCTACCTACCTACCTATCTCTATCTATCAATCTACCTACCTACCTATCTGTATCTATCTATCTACCTACCTACCTATCTGTATCTATCAATCTACCTACCTACCTATCTCTATCTATCTACCTACCTACCTACCTATCTCTATCTATCAATCTACCTACCTACCTATCTCTATCTATCTATCTACCTACCTACATATCTGTATCTATCTACCTACATACCTACCTATCTGTATCTATCTACCTACCTACCTATCTGTAACTATCAATCTACCTACCTACCTATCTCTATCTATCAATCTACCTACCTACCTATCTGTATCTATCTATCTACCTACCTACCTACCTATCTCTATCAATCTACCTACCTACCTATCTCTATCTATCTACCTACCTACCTACCTATCTCTATCTATCAATCTACCTACCTACCTATCTCTATCTATCTATCTACCTACCTACATATCTGTATCTATCTACCTACATACCTACCTATCTGTATCTATCTACCTATCTACCTATCTCTATCTATCTATCTACCTACCTACCTATCTGTATCTATCAATCTACCTACCTACCTATCTCTATCTATCTATCTACCTACCTACCTATCTCTATCTATCTACCTACCTACCTATCTCTATCTATAAATCTACCTACCTACCTATCTCTATCTATCTATCTACCTACCTACCTATCTCTATCAATCTACCTACCTACCTATCTCTATCTATCTACCTACCTACCTACCTATCTCTATCTATCTATCTACCTACCTACCTATCTCTATCTATCAATCTACCTACCTACCTATATCTATCTACCTACCTACCTACCTACCTATCTCTATCTATCAATCTACCTACCTACCTATCTGTATCTATCTACCTACCTACCTACCTATCTCTATCTATCTACCTACCTACCTATCTCTATCTATCTACCTACCTACCTACCTATCTCTATCTATCTATCTACCTACCTACCTATCTCTATCTATCTATCTACCTACCTACCTATCTCTATCTATCTACCTACCTACCTACCTATCTGTATCTATCAATCTACCTACCCACCTATCTCTATCTACCTACCTACCTACCTATCTCTATCTATCAATCTACCTACCTACCTATCTGTATCTATCTACCTACCTACCTACCTATCTGTCTCTATCAATCTACCTACCTACCTATCTATCTCTATCTATCTATCTACCTACCTACCTACCTACCTATCTCTATCTATCTAAATACCTACCTACCTATCTCTATCTATCTACCTACCTACCTACCTATCTCTATCTATCTATCTACCTACCTACGTATCTGTATCTATCAATCTACCTACCTACCTATCTCTATCTATCTACCTACCTACCTACCTATCTGTATCTATCAATCTACCTACCTACCTATCTCTATCTATCTACCTACCTACCTACCTATCTCTATCTATCAATCTACCTACCTACCTATCTGTTTCTATCTATCTACCTACCTACCTATCTGTATCTATCAATCTACCTACCTACCTATCTCTATCTATCAATCTATCTACCTACCTATCTGTATCTATCTATCTACCTACCTACCTATCTGTATCTATCAATCTACCTACCTACCTATCTCTATCTATCAATCTACCTACCTACATATCTGTATTTAGCTATCTACCTACCTACCTATCTGTATCTATCAATCTACCTACCTACCTATCTGTATCTATCTATCTACCTACCTACCTATCTCTATCAATCTACCTACCTACCTATCTCTATCTATCTACCTACCTACCTACCTATCTCTATCTATCAATCTACCTACCTACCTATCTCTATCTATCAATCTACCTACCTACCTATCTGTATCTATCAATCTACCTACCTACCTATCTCTATCTATCTACCTACCTACCTACCTATCTCTATCAATCTACCTACCTACCTATCTCTATATCTACCTACCTACCTATCTCTATCTATCAATCTACCTACCTACCTATCTGTATCTATCTATCTACCTACCCACCTATCTCTATCTATCTATCTACCTACCTACCTATCTCTATCTATCTACCTATCTACCTATCTCTATCTATCTACCTGCCTACCTATCTCTATCTATCTATCTACCTACCTACCTATCTCTATCTATCAATCTACCTACCTACCTATCTGTATCTATCTATCTACCTACCTACCTAGATCTATCTATCAATCTACCTACCTTCCTATCTGTATCTATCAATCTACCTACCTACCTATCTCTATCTATCAATCTACCTACCTACCTATCTGTATCTATCTATCTACCTACCTACCTATCTCTATCTATCAATCTACCTACCTACCTATCTCTATCTATCTACCTACCTACCTACCTCCCTATATCTATCAATCTACCTACCTACGTATCTGTATCTACCTACCTACCTACCTATCTGTCTCTATCAATCTACCTACCTACCTATCTATCTCTATCTATCTATCTACCTACCTACCTACCTATCTCTATCTACCTACCTACCTATCTCTATCTATCTATCTACCTACCTACCTATCTCTATCTATCAATCTACCTACCTACCTACCTATATCTATCTACCTACCTACCTACCTACCTATCTCTATCTATCAATCTACCTACCTACCTATCTGTATCTATCTACCTACCTACCTACCTATCTCTATCTATCTACCTACCTACCTATCTCTATCTATCTACCTACCTACCTACCTATCTCTATCTATCTATCTACCTACCTACCTATCTCTATCTATCTATCTACCTACCTACCTATCTCTATCTATCTACCTACCTACCTACCTATCTGTATCTATCAATCTACCTACCCACCTATCTCTATCTACCTACCTACCTACCTATCTCTATCTATCAATCTACCTACCTACCTATCTGTATCTATCTACCTACCTACCTACCTATCTGTCTCTATCAATCTACCTACCTACCTATCTATCTCTATCTATCTATCTACCTACCTACCTACCTACCTATCTCTATCTATCTAAATACCTACCTACCTATCTCTATCTATCTACCTACCTACCTACCTATCTCTATCTATCTATCTACCTACCTACGTATCTGTATCTATCAATCTACCTACCTACCTATCTCTATCTATCTACCTACCTACCTACCTATCTGTATCTATCAATCTACCTACCTACCTATCTCTATCTATCTACCTACCTACCTACCTATCTCTATCTATCAATCTACCTACCTACCTATCTGTTTCTATCTATCTACCTACCTACCTATCTGTATCTATCAATCTACCTACCTACCTATCTCTATCTATCAATCTATCTACCTACCTATCTGTATCTATCTATCTACCTACCTACCTATCTGTATCTATCAATCTACCTACCTACCTATCTCTATCTATCAATCTACCTACCTACATATCTGTATTTAGCTATCTACCTACCTACCTATCTGTATCTATCAATCTACCTACCTACCTATCTCTATCTATCTATCTACCTACCTACCTATCTCTATCAATCTACCTACCTACCTATCTCTATCTATCTACCTACCTACCTACCTATCTCTATCTATCAATCTACCTACCTACCTATCTCTATCTATCAATCTACCTACCTACCTATCTGTATCTATCAATCTACCTACCTACCTATCTCTATCTATCTACCTACCTACCTACCTATCTCTATCAATCTACCTACCTACCTATCTCTATATCTACCTACCTACCTATCTCTATCTATCAATCTACCTACCTACCTATCTGTATCTATCTATCTACCTACCCACCTATCTCTATCTATCTATCTACCTACCTACCTATCTCTATCTATCTACCTATCTACCTATCTCTATCTATCTACCTGCCTACCTATCTCTATCTATCTATCTACCTACCTACCTATCTCTATCTATCAATCTACCTACCTACCTATCTGTATCTATCTATCTACCTACCTACCTAGATCTATCTATCAATCTACCTACCTTCCTATCTGTATCTATCAATCTACCTACCTACCTATCTCTATCTATCAATCTACCTACCTACCTATCTGTATCTATCTATCTACCTACCTACCTATCTCTATCTATCAATCTACCTACCTACCTATCTCTATCTATCTACCTACCTACCTACCTACCTATATCTATCAATCTACCTACCTACGTATCTGTATCTACCTACCTACCTACCTATCTGTCTCTATCAATCTACCTACCTACCTATCTATCTCTATCTATCTATCTACCTACCTACCTACCTATATCTATCTATCTACCTACCTACCTATCTCTATCTATCTATCTACCTACCTACCTATCTCTATCTATCTATCTACCTACCTACCTATCTGTATCTATCAATCTACCTACCTACCTATCTCTATCTATCTACCTACCTACCTACCTATCTCTATCTATCAATCTACCTACCTACCTATCTGTATCTATCTATCTACCTACCTACCTATCTGTATCTATCAATCTACCTACCTACCTATCTCTATCTATCAATCTACCTACCTACCTATCTGTATCTATCTATCTTCCTACCTACCTATCTCTATCTATCAATCTACCTACCTACCTATCTCTATCTATCTACCTACCTACCTACCTACCTATATCTGTCAATCTACCTACCTACGTATCTGTATCTACCTACCTACCTACCTATCTGTCTCTATCAATCTACCTACCTACCTATCTATCTCTATCTATCTATCTACCTACCTACCTACCTATCTCTATCTATCTACCTACCTACCTATCTGTATCTATCAATCTACCTACCTACCTATCTCTATCTATCTACCTACCTACCTACCTATCTCTATCAATCTACCTACCTACCTATCTCTATATCTACCTACCTACCTATCTCTATCTATCAATCTACCTACCTACCTATCTGTATCTATCTATCTACCTACCCACCTATCTCTATCTATCTATCTACCTACCTACCTATCTCTATCTATCTATCTACCTATCTACCTATCTCTATCTATCTACCTGCCTACCTATCTCTATCTATCTATCTACCTACCTACCTATCTCTATCTATCAATCTACCTACCTACCTATCTGTATCTATCTATCTACCTACCTACCTAGATCTATCTATCAATCTACCTACCTTCCTATCTGTATCTATCAATCTACCTACCTACCTATCTCTATCTATCAATCTACCTACCTACCTATCTGTATCTATCTATCTACCTACCTACCTATCTCTATCTATCAATCTACCTACCTACCTATCTCTATCTATCTACCTACCTACCTACCTACCTATATCTATCAATCTACCTACCTACGTATCTGTATCTACCTACCTACCTACCTATCTGTATCTATCTATCAATCTACCTACCTACCTATCTATCTCTATCTATCTATCTACCTACCTACCTACCTATCTCTATCTATCTACCTACCTACCTATCTCTATCTATCTATCTACCTACCTACCTATCTCTATCTATCTATCTACCTACCTACCTATCTGTATCTATCAATCTACCTACCTACCTATCTCTATCTATCTACCTACCTACCTACCTATCTCTATCTATCAATCTACCTACCTACCTATCTGTATCTATCTATCTACCTACCTACCTATCTGTATCTATCAATCTACCTACCTACCTATCTCTATCTATCAATCTACCTACCTACCTATCTGTATCTATCTATCTACCTACCTACCTATCTGTATCTATCAATCTACCTACCTACCTATCTCTATCTATCAATCTACCTACCTACATATCTGTATCTATCTATCTACCTACCTACCTATCTGTAACTATCAATCTACCTACCTACCTATCTCTATCTATCAATCTACCTACCTACCTATCTGTATCTATCTATCTACCTACCTACCTATCTGTATCTATCAATCTACTTACCTACCTATCTCTATCTATCTACCTACCTACCTACCTATCTCTATCTATCAATCTACCTACCTACCTATCTCTATCTATCTATCTACCTACCTACATATCTGTATCTATCTACCTACATACCTACCTTTCTGTATCTATCTACCTACCTACCTATCTGTAACTATCAATCTACCTACCTACCTATCTCTATCTATCAATCTACCTACCTACCTATCTGTATCTATCTATCTACCTACCTACCTACCTATCTCTATCAATCTACCTACCTACCTATCTCTATCTATCTACCTACCTACCTACCTATCTCTATCTATCAATCTACCTACCTACCTATCTCTATCTATCTATCTACCTACCTACATATCTGTATCTATCTACCTACATACCTACCTATCTGTATCTATCTACCTACCTACCTATCTCTATCTATCTATCTACCTACCTACCTATCTGTATCTATCAATCTACCTACCTACCTATCTCTATCTATCTATCTACCTACCTACCTATCTCTATCTATCTACCTACCTACCTACCTATCTCTATCTATAAATCTACCTACCTACCTATCTCTATCTATCTATCTACCTACCTACCTATCTCTATCAATCTACCTACCTACCTATCTCTATCTATCTACCTACCTACCTACCTATCTCTATCTATCTATCTACCTACCTACCTATCTCTATCTATCAATCTACCTACCTACCTATATCTATCTACCTACCTACCTACCTATCTCTATCTATCTATCTACCTACCTACCTATCTCTATCTATCTACCTACCTACCTACCTATCTC
The DNA here is from genome assembly GCA_024509115.1 of Crotalus helleri. NCBI lineage: Eukaryota > Metazoa > Chordata > Lepidosauria > Squamata > Viperidae > Crotalus > Crotalus helleri. The sequence continues at coordinate 170,696 of JAKSXO010000128.1, forward strand.
TATCTATCAATCTACCTACCTACCTATCTCTATCTATCTATCTACCTACCTACCTATCTGTATCTATCAATCTACCTACCTACCTATCTGTATCTATCAATCTACCTACCTATCTGTATCTATCTATCTACCTACCTACCTATCTGTATCTATCAATCTACCTACCTACCTATCTCTATCTATCTATCTACCTACCTACCTATCTCTATCTATCTACCTACCTACCTATCTCTATCTATCTATCTACCTTCCTACCTATCTCTATCTATCAATCTACCTACCTATCTGTATCTATCTACCTACCTACCTACCTATCTCTATCTATCTATCTACCTACCTACCTATCTCTATTTATCAATCTACCTACCTACCTATCTGTATCTATCAATCTACCTACCTACCTATCTCTATCTATCTACCTACCTACCTACCTATCTCTATCAATCTACCTACCTACCTATCTCTATCTATCTACCTACCTACCGACCTATCTCTATCTATCAATCTACCTACCTACCTATCTGTATCTATCTATCTACCTACCTACCTGTCTGTATCTATCTATCTACCTACCTACTTATCTCTATCTATCTATCTACCTACCTAACTATCTCTATCTATCTATCTACCTACCTATCTCTATTATCTATCTACCTACCTACCTATCTGTATCTATCAATCTACCTACCTACCTATCTCTATCTATCTATCTACCTACCTACCTATCTCTATCTATCTATCTACCTACCTATCTGTATCTATCTACCTACCTACCTACCTATCTGTATCTATCAATCTACCTACCTACCTATCTCTATATATCAATCTACCAACCTACCTATCTCTATCTATCTATCTACCTACCCACCTATCTGTATTTATCTATCTACCTACCTATCTGTATCTATCTACCTACCTACCTACCTATCTCTATCTATCTATCTACCTACCTACCTATCTCTATCTATCAATCTACCTACCTACCTATCTCTATCTATCTATCTACCTACCTACCTATCTCTATCTATCTATCTACCTACCTACCTACCTATCTCTATCTATCTATCTATCTACCTATCTACCTATCTCTATCTATCAATCTACCTACCTACCTATCTCTATCTATCTATATATCTACCTACCTACCTATCTCTATCTATCAATCTACCTACATATCTGTATCTATCTACCTACCTACCTACCTATCTCTATCTATCTATCTACCTACCTACCTATCTCTATCTATCAATCTACCTACCTACCTATCTGTATCTATCAATCTACCTACCTACCTATCTCTATCTATCTACCTACCTACCTACCTATCTCTATCAATCTACCTACCTACCTATCTCTATATCTACCTACCTACCTATCTCTATCTATCAATCTACCTAAATACCTATCTGTATCTATCTATCTACCTACCCACCTATCTCTATCTATCTATCTACCTACCTACCTATCTCTATCTATCTACCTATCTACCTATCTCTATCTATCTACCTGCCTACCTATCTCTATCTATCTATCTACCTACCTACCTATCTCTATCTATCAATCTACCTACCTACCTATCTGTATCTATCTATCTACCTACCGACCTAGATCTATCTATCAATCTACCTACCTTCCTATCTGTATCTATCAATCTACCTACCTACCTATCTCTATCTATCAATCTACCTACCTACCTATCTGTATCTATCTATCTACCTACCTACCTATCTCTATCTATCAATCTACCTACCTACCTATCTCTATCTATCTACCTACCTACCTACCTACCTATATCTATCAATCTACCTACCTACGTATCTGTATCTACCTACCTACCTACCTATCTGTCTCTATCAATCTACCTACCTACCTATCTATCTCTATCTATCTATCTACCTACCTACCTACCTATCTCTATCTATCTACCTACCTACCTATCTCTATCTATCTATCTACCTACCTACCTATCTCTATCTATCTATCTACCTACCTACCTATCTGTATCTATCAATCTACCTACCTACCTATCTCTATCTATCTACCTACCTACCTACCTATCTCTATCTATCAATCTACCTACCTACCTATCTGTATCTATCTATCTACCTACCTACCTATCTGTATCTATCAATCTACCTACCTACCTATCTCTATCAATCTACCTACCTACCTATCTGTATCTATCTAACTACCTACCTACCTATCTGTATCTATCAATCTACCTACCTACCTATCTCTATCTATCAATCTACCTACCTACATATCTGTATCTATCTATCTACCTACCTACCTATCTGTAACTATCAATCTACCTACCTACCTATCTCTATCTATCAATCTACCTACCTACCTATCTGTATCTATCTATCTACCTACCTACCTATCTGTATCTATCTATCTACCTATCTACCTATCTCTATCTATCAATCTACCTACCTACCTATCTCTATCTATCTATATATCTACCTACCTACCTATCTCTATCTATCAATCTACCTACATATCTGTATCTATCTACCTACCTACCTACCTATCTCTATCTATCTATCTACCTACCTACCTATCTCTATCTATCAATCTACCTACCTACCTATCTGTATCTATCAATCTACCTACCTACCTATCTCTATCTATCTATCTACCTACCTACCTATCTCTATCTATCAATCTACCTACCTACCTATCTCTATCTATCTACCTACCTACCTACCTATCTCTATCTATCTATCTACCTACCTACCTATCTCTATCTATCTACCTACCTACCTACCTACCTATCTCTATCTATCAATCTACCTACCTACCTATCTCTATCTATCAATCTACCTACCTACGTATCTGTATCTACCTACCTACCTACCTATCTGTCTCTATCAATCTACCTACCTACCTATGTATCTCTATCTATCTATCTATCTACCTACCTACCTACCTATCTCTATCTATCTACCTACCTACCTATCTGTATCTATCAATCTACCTACCTACCTATCTCTATCTATCTACCTACCTACCTACCTATCTCTATCAATCTACCTACCTACCTATCTCTATATATCAATCTACCAACCTACCTATCTCTATCTATCTATCTACCCACCCACCTATCTGTATTTATCTATCTACCTACCTATCTGTATCTATCTACCTACCTACCTACCTATCTCTATCTATCTATCTACCTACCTACCTATCTCTATCTATCAATCTACCTACCTACCTATCTCTATCTATCTATCTACCTACCTACCTATCTCTATCTATCTATCTACCTACCTACCTATCTCTATCTATCTATCTACCTATCTACCTATCTCTATCTATCAATCTACCTACCTACCTATCTCTATCTATCTATATATCTACCTACCTACCTATCTCTATCTATCAATCTACCTACATATCTGTATCTATCTACCTACCTACCTACCTATCCCTATCTATCTATCTACCTACCTACCTATCTCTATCTATCTATCTACCTTCCTACCTATCTCTATCTATCAATCTACCTACCTATCTGTATCTATCTACCTACCTACCTACCTATCTCTATCTATCTATCTACCTACCTACCTATCTCTATCTATCAATCTACCTACCTACCTATCTCTATCTATCTATCTACCTACCCACCTATCTGTATTTATCTATCTACCTACCTATCTGTATCTATCTACCTACCTACCTACCTATCTCTATCTATCAATCTACCTACCTACCTATCTCTATCTATCAATCTACCTACCTACCTATCTCTATCTATCTATCTACCTACCCACCTATCTGTATTTATCTATCTACCTACCTATCTGTATCTATCTACCTACCTACCTACCTATCTCTATCTATCTATCTACCTACCTATCTCTATCTATCAATCTACCTACCTACCTATCTGTATCTATCAATCTACCTACCTACCTATCTCTATCTATCTATCTACCTACCTATCTCTATCTATCTATCTACCTACCTACATATCTGTATCTATATATCTACCTACCTACCTATCTATCTCTATCTATCTATCTACCTACCTACCTATCTCTATCTATCTATCTACCTACCTACCTATCTCTATCTATCTATCTACCTACCTACCTATCTGTATCTATCAATCTACCTACCTACCTATCTCTATCTATCTACCTACCTACCTACCTATCTCTATCTATCAATCTACCTACCTACCTATCTGTATCTATCTATCTACCTACCTACTTATCTGTATCTATCAATCTACCTACCTACCTATCTCTATCTATCTACCTACCTACCTACCTATCTCTATCTATCAATCTACCTACCTACCTATCTCTATCTATCTATCTACCTACCTACATATCTGTATCTATCTACCTACCTACCTACCTACCTATCTGTATCTATCTATCTACCTACCTACCTATCTCTATCTATCTATCTACCTACCTACCTCTATCTATCTATCTACCTACCTACCTATCTGTATCTATCAATCTACCTACCTACCTATCTCTATCTATCTATCTACCTACCTACCTATCTCTATCTATCTACCTACCTACCTACCTATCTCTAACTATCAATCTACCTACCTACCTATCTGTATCTATCAATCTACCTACCTACCTATCTCTATCTATCTACCTACCTACCTACCTATCTCTATCTATCAATCTACATACCTACCTATCTCTATCTATCTATCTACCTACCTACCTATCTGTATCTATCTATCTACCTACCTACCTATCTGTATCTATCAATCTACCTACCTACCTATCTCTATCTATCTACCTACCTACCTATCTCTATCAATCTACCTACCTACCTATCTCTATCTATCTACCTACCTACCTACCTATCTCTATTTATCAATCTACCTACCTACCTCTCTGTATCTATCTATCTACCTACCTACTTATCTGTATCTATCAATCTACCTACCTACCTATCTCTATCTATCTACCTACCTACCTACCTATCTCTATCTATCAATCTACCTACCTACCTATCTCTATCTATCTATCTACCTACCTACATATCTGTATCTATCTACCTACCTACCTACCTACCTATCTGTATTTATCTATCTACCTACCTATCTGTATCTATCTACCTACCTACCTATCTCTATCTATCTATCTACCTACCTACCTATCTCTAACTATCAATCTACCTACCTACCTATCTGTATCTATCAATCTACCTACCTACCTACCTATCTCTATCTATCAATCTACCTACCTACCTATCTGTATCTATCTATCTACCTACCTACCTATCTGTATCTATCAATCTACCTACCTACCTATCTCTATCTATCTATCTACCTACCTACCTATCTGTATCTATATATCTACCTACCTACCTATCTGTATCTATCTATCTACCTACCTACCTATCTGTATCTATCTATCTACCTACCTACCTATCTGTATCTATCAATCTACCTATCTACCTATCTCTATCTATCAATCTACCTACCTACCTATCTCTATCAATCTATCTACCTACCCACCTATCTGTATTTATCTATCTACCTACCTACCTACCTATCTCTATCTATCTATCTACCTACCTACCTATCTCTATCTATCTATCTACCTACCTACCTATCTGTATCTATATATCTACCTACCTACCTATCTGTATCTATCTATCTACCTATCTACCTATCTCTATCTATCAATCTACCTACCTACCTATCTCTATCTATCAATCTACCTACCCACCTATCTGTATTTATCTATCTACCTACCTATCTGTATCTACCTACCTACCTACCTACCTATCTGTATCTATCTACCTACCTACCTACCTATCTCTATCTATCTACCTACCTACCTATCTCTATCTATCAATCTACCTACCTACCTATCTCTATCTATCTATCTACCTACCCACCTATCTGTATTTATCTATCTACCTACCTATCTGTATCTACCTACCTACCTACCTACTTATCTCTATCTATCTATCTATCTATCTATCTATCTACCTACCTACCTATCTCTATCTATCAATCTACCTACCTACCTATCTGTATCTATCAATCTACCTACCTACCTATCTCTATCTATCTATCTATCTACCTACCTATCTCTATCTATCAATCTACCTACCTACCTATCTGTATCTATCAATCTACCTACTTATCTCTATCTATCTACCTACCTACCTACCTATCTCTATCAATCTACCTACCTACCTATCTCTATCTATCTATCTACCTACCTACATATCTGTATCTATATATCTACCTACCTACCTATCTATCTCTATCTATCTATCTACCTACCTACCTATCTCTATCTATCTATCTACCTACCTACCTATCTCTATCTATCTATCTACCTACCTACCTATCTGTATCTATCAATCTACCTACCTACCTATCTCTATCTATCTACCTACCTACCTACCTATCTCTATCTATCAATCTACCTACCTACCTATCTCTATCTATCTACCTACCTACCTATCTCTATCTATCTATCTGCCTACCTACCTATCTGTCTCTATCAATCTACCTACCTATCTATCTATCTCTATCGATCTACCTACCTACCTACCTATCTCTATCTCTCTACCTACCTACCTATCTCTATCTATCTATCTACCTACCTACCTATCTCTATCTATCTACCTACCTACCTACCTATCTGTATCTATCAATCTACCTACCTACCTATCTCTATCTATCTACCTACCTACCTACCTATCTCTATCTATCTATCTACCTACCTACCTATCTGTATCTATCTATCTACATACCTACCTATCTGTATCTATCAATCTACCTACCTACCTATCTCTATCTATCAATCTACCTACCTACCTATCTCTATCTATCTATCTACCTACCCACCTATCTGTATTTATCTATCTACCTACCTATCTGTATCTATCTACCTACCTACCTACCTACCTACCTATCTCTATCTATCTATCTACCTACCTACCTATCTCTATCTATCAATCTATCTACCTACCTATCTGTATCTATCAATCTACCTACCTACCTATCTCTATCTACCTACCTACCTACCTATCTGTCTCTATCAATCTACCTACCTACCTACCTATCTCTATCAATCTACCTACCTACCTATCTGTATCTATCTATCTACCTACCTACCTATCTGTATCTATCAATCTACCTACCTACCAATCTCTATCTATCTATCTACCTACCTACATATCTGTATCTATATATCTACCTACCTACCTATCTCTATCTATCTATCTATCTACCTACCTACCTATCTGTATCTATCTTTCTACCTACCTACCTATCTGTATCTATCAATCTACCTATCTACCTATCTCTATCTATCAATCTACCTACCTACCTATCTCTATCTATCTATCTACCTACCCACCTATCTGTATTTATCTATCTACCTACCTACCTATCTCTATCTATCTACCTACCTACCTATCTCTATCTATCTATCTACCTACCTACCTATCTGTATCTATATATCTACCTACCTACTTATCTGTATCTATCTATCTACCTATCTACCTATCTCTATCTACCTACCTACCTACCTATCTGTCTCTATCAATCTACCTACCTACCTACCTATCTCTATCAATCTACCTACCTACCTATCTGTATCTATCTATCTACCTACCTACCTATCTGTATCTATCAATCTACCTACCTACCAATCTCTATCTATCTATCTACCTACCTACATATCTGTATCTATATATCTACCTACCTACCTATCTCTATCTATCTATCTATCTACCTACCTACCTATCTGTATCTATCTTTCTACCTACCTACCTATCTGTATCTATCAATCTACCTATCTACCTATCTCTATCTATTAATCTACCTACCTACCTATCTCTATCTATCTATCTACCTACCCACCTATCTGTATTTATCTATCTACCTACCTACCTATCTCTATCTATCTACCTACCTACCTATCTCTATCTATCTATCTACCTACCTACCTATCTGTATCTATATATCTACCTACCTACTTATCTGTATCTATCTATCTACCTATCTACCTATCTCTATCTACCTACCTACCTATCTGTCTCTATCAATCTACCTACCTACCTACCTATCTCTATCAATCTACCTACCTACCTATCTGTATCTATCTATCTACCTACCTACCTATCTGTATCTATCAATCTATCTACCTACCTATCTCTATCTATCTACCTACCTACCTATCTCTATCTATCTACCTACCTACCTACATATCTGTATCTATATATCTACCTACCTACCTATCTGTATGTATCTATATACCTATCTACCTATCTCTATCTATCAATCTACCTACCTACCTATCTCTATCTATCTACCTACCCACCTATCTGTATTTATCTATTTACCTACCTATCTGTATCTATCTACCTACCTACCTACGTATCTCTATCTATCTATCTACCTACCTACATATCTGTATCTATATATCTACCTACCTACCTATCTCTATCTATCAATCTACCTACCTACCTATCTGTATCTATCTATCTACCAACCTACCTATCTGTATCTATCAATCTACCTACCTACATATCTGTATCTATCTATCTACCTATGTACCTATCTCTATCTATCAATCTACCTACCTACCTATCTCTATCTATCTATCTATCTACCTATCTACCTATCTCTATCTATCAATCTACCTACCTACCTATCTCTATCTATCTATCTACCTACCTACCTATCTGTATCTATCAATCTACCTACCTACCTATCTCTATCTATCTACCTACCTACCTACCTATCTCTATCTATCAATCTACCTACCTACCTATCTGTATCTATCTATCTACCTACCTACCTATCTGTATCTATCAATCTACCTACCTACCTATCTCTATCTATCTATTTACCTACCTACATATCTGTATCTATATATCTACCTACCTACCTATCTCTTTCTATCTATCTACCTACCTACCTATCTGTCTCTATCAATCTACCTACCTACCTATCTATCTCTATCTATCTATTTACCTACCTACCTACCTATCTCTATCTATCTACCTACCTACCTATCTGTATGTATCTATATACATATCTACCTATCTCTATCAATCTACCTACCTACCTATCTCTATCTATCTACCTACCCACCTATCTGTATTTATCTATTTACCTACCTATCTGTATCTATCTACCTACCTACCTACGTATCTCTATCTATCTATCTATCTATCTATCTATCTATCTATCTATCTATCTATCTATCTATCTATCTACCTACCTACCTATCTGTATCTATCAATCTACCTACCTACATATCTGTATCTATATATCTACCTACCTACCTACCTACCTACCTATGTCTTTCTATCTATCTACCTACCTACCTATCTGTCTCTATCAATCTACCTACCTACCTATCTATCTCTATCTATCTATTTACCTACCTACCTACCTATCTCTATCTATCTACCTACCTACCTATCTCTATCTATCTATCTACCTACCTACCTATCTCTATCTATCTATCTACCTACCTACCTATCTGTATCTATCAATCTACCTACCTACATATCTGTATCTATCTACCTACCTACCTACCTATCTGTATCTATCTATCTACCTACCTACATATCTGTATCTATATATATCTACCTACCTACCTATCTCTATCTATCAATCTACCTACCTACCTATCTCTATCTATCTACCTACCTACCTACCTATCTGTATCTATATATCTACCTACCTACCTATCTGTATCTATCTATCTACCTATCTACCTATCTCTATCTATCAATCTACCTACCTACCTATCTCTATCTATCTATCTACCTACCCACCTATCTGAATTTATCTATCTACCTACCTATCTGTATCTATCAATCTACCTACCTACCTATCTGTATCTATCTATCTACCTATCTACCTATCTCTACCTATCAATCTACCTACCTACCTATCTCTATCTATCTATCTACCTACCTACCTATCTGTATCTATCAATCTATCTACCTACCTATCTCTATCTATCTACCTACCTACCTATCTCTATCTATCAATCTACCTACCTACCTATCTGTATCTATCTATCTACCTACCTACCTATCTCTATCTATCAATCTACCTACCTACCTATCTCTATCTATCTATTTACCTACCTACATATCTGTATCTATATATCTACCTACCTACCTACCTATCTCTTTCTATTTATCTATCTACCTACCTATCTGTATCTATCAATCTACCTACCTACCTATCTGTATCTATCTATCTACCTATCTACCTATCTCTATCTATCAATCTACCTACCTACCTATCTCTATCTATCTATCTACCTACCTACCTATCTGTATCTATCAATCTACCTACCTACCTATCTCTATCTATCTACCTACCTACCTACCTATCTCTATCTATCAATCTACCTACCTACCTATCTCTATCTATCTATTTACCTACCTACATATCTGTATCTATATATCTACCTACCTACCTACCTATCTCTTTCTATCTATCTACCTACCTACATATCTGTCTCTATCAATCTACCTACCTACCTATCTATCTCTATCTATCTATTTACCTACCTACCTACCTATCTCTATCTATCTACCTACCTACCTATCTCTATCTATCTATCTATCTATCTATCTATCTACCTACCTACCTATCTCTATCTATCTATCTACCTACCTACCTATCTGTATCTATCAATCTACCTACCTACCTATCTCTATCTATCTACCTACCTACCTACATATCTGTATCTATATATCTACCTACCTACCTACCTATCTGTATGTATCTATATACATATCTACCTATCTCTATCTATCAATCTACCTACCTACCTATCTCTATCTATCTACCTACCCACCTATCTGTATTTATCTATTTACCTACCTATCTGTATCTATCTACCTACCTACCTACGTATCTCTATCTATCTATCTACCTACCTACCTATCTGTATCTATCAATCTACCTACCTACCTATCTCTATCTATCTACCTACCTACCTACCTACATATCTGTATCTATATATCTACCTACCTACTTATCTCTATCTATCAATCTACCTACCTACCTATCTGTATCTATCTATCTACCAACCTACCTATCTGTATCTGTCAATCTACCTACCTACATATCTGTATCTATCTATCTACCTATGTACCTATCTCTATCTATCAATCTACCTACCTACCTATCTCTATCTATCTACCTACCTACCTACCTATCTCTATCTATCAATCTACCTACCTACCTATCTCTATCTATCTATCTACCTACCTACCTATCTCTATCTATCTATCTACCTACCTACCTATCTCTATCAATCTACCTACCTACCTATCTCTATCAATCTACCTACCTACATACCTACCTATCTGTATCTATCAATCTACCTACCTACCTATCTCTATCTATCAATCTACCTACCTACCTATCTGTATCTATCTATCTACCTACCTACCTATCTGTATCTACCTACCTACCTATCTCTATCAATCTACCTACCTACCTATCTCTATCAATCTACCTACCTACCTACCTACCTATCTGTATCTATCAATCTACCTACCTACCTATCTCTATCTATCAATCTACCTACCTACCTATCTGTATCTATCTATCTACCTACCTACCTATCTGTATCTATCAATCTACCTACATACATATCTGTATCTATCTATCTACCTATCTACCTATCTCTATCTATCTATCTACCTACCTACCTATCTCTATCTATCTATCTACCTACCTACCTATCTCTATCAATCTACCTACCTACCTATCTCTATCAATCTACCTACCTACCTACCTACCTATCTGTATCTATCAATCTACCTACCTACCTATCTCTATCTATCAATCTACTTACCTACCTATCTGTATCTATCTATCTACCTACCTACCTATCTGTATCTATCAATCTACCTACATACATATCTGTATCTATCTATCTACCTATCTACCTATCTCTATCTATCAATCTACCTACCTACCTATCTCTATCTATCTATCTACCTACCTACCTATCTCTATCTATTTATCTACCTACCTATCTATCAACCTACCTACTACCTATCTGTATCTATCAATCTACCTAGGTACCTATCTGTATCTATCAATCTACCTACCTACCTATCTCTATCTATCTACCTACCTACCTACCTACCTATCTCTATCTATCTACCTACATACCTACCTATCTCTATCTATCAATCTACCTACCTACCTATCTGTATCTATCTATTTACCTACCTACCTATCTGTATCTATCAATCTACCTACCTACCTATCTCTATCTATCTATTTACCTACCTACATATCTGTATCTATATATCTACCTACCTACCTACCTACCTATCTCTTTCTATCTATCTACCTACCTACCTATCTGTCTCTATCAATCTACCTACCTACCTATCTCTATCTATCTATTTACCTACCTACCTACCTATCTCTATCTATCTACCTACCTACCTATCTCTATCTATCTATCTACCTACCTACTTATCTGTATCTATCAATCTACCTACCTACCTATCTCTATCTATCTACCTACCTACCTACATATCTGTATCTATATATCTACCTACCTACCTATCTGTATGTATCTATATACATATCTACCTATCTCTATCTATCAATCTACCTACCTACCTATCTCTATCTATCTACCTACCCACCTATCTGTATTTATCTATTTACCTACCTATCTGTATCTATCTACCTACCTACGTATCTCTATCTATCTATCTACCTACCTACCTATCTGTATCTATCAATCTACCTACCTACCTATCTCTATCTATCTACCTACCTACCTACCTACATATCTGTATCTATATATCTACCTACCTACCTATCTCTATCTATCAATCTACCTACCTACCTATCTGTATCTATCTATCTACCAACCTACCTATCTGTATCTATCAATCTACCTACCTACATATCTGTATCTATCTATCTACCTATGTACCTATCTCTATCTATCAATCTACCTACCTACCTATCTCTATCTATCTACCTACCTACCTACCTATCTCTATCTATCAATCTACCTACCTACCTATCTCTATCTATCTATCTACCTACCTACCTATCTCTATCTATCTATCTACCTACCTACCTATCTCTATCAATCTACCTACCTACCTATCTCTATCAATCTACCTACCTACCTACCTACCTATCTGTATCTATCAATCTACCTACCTACCTATCTCTATCTATCAATCTACCTACCTACCTATCTGTATCTATCTATCTACCTACCTACCTATCTGTATCTATCAATCTACCTACATACATATCTGTATCTATCTATCTACCTATCTACCTATCTCTATCTATCAATCTACCTACCTACCTATCTCTATCTATCTATCTACCTACCTACCTATTTCTATCTATTTACCTACCTACCTATCTATCAACCTACCTACTACCTATCTGTATCTATCAATCTACCTAGGTACCTATCTCTATCTATCTATCTACCTTCCTACCTATCTCTATCTATCTACCTACCTACCTACCTACCTACATATCTGTATCTATATATCTACCTACCTACCTACCTATCTCTATCTATCAATCTACCTAGCTACCTATCTCTATCTATCTACCTACCTACCTATCTCTATCTATCTACCTACCTACCTACCTACATATCTGTATCTATATATCTACCTACCTACCTACCTATCTCTATCTATCAATCTACCTACCTACCTATCTCTATCTATCTATCTACCTACTTACCTATCTCTATCTATCTATCTACCTACCTACCTATCTCTATCAATCTACCTACCTACCTATCTCTATCTATCTACCTACCTACCTACCTACCTATCTGTATTTATCAATCTACCTACCTACCTATCTCTATCTATCAATCTACCTACCTACCTATCTGTATCTATCTATCTACCTACCTACCTATCTGTATCTATCAATCTACCTACCTATCTGTATCTATCTATCTACCTATCTACTTATCTCTATCTATCAATCTACCTACCTACCTATCTCTATCTATCTATCTACCTACCTACCTATCTCTATCTATTTACCTACCTACCTATCTATCAATCTACCTACCTACCTATCTGTATCTATCAATCTACCTAGCTACCTATCTCGATCTATCTGTCTACCTACCTACCTATCTCTATCTATCTACCTACCTACCTACCTACATATCTGTATCTATATATCTACCTACCTACCTATCTCTATCTATCAAACTACCTACCTACCTATCTGTATCTATCTATCTACCTACCTACCTACCTATCTCTATCAATCTATCTACCTACCTATCTGTATCTATCTACCTACCTACCTACCTATCTCTATCTATCTTTCTACCTACCTACCTATCTCTATCTATCAATCTACCTACCTACCTATCTCTATCTATCTATCTACCCACCTACCTATCTCTATCTATTTATCTACCTACCTACCTATCTGTATCTATCTATCTACCTACTTACATATCTGTATCTATCTATCTACCTACCCACCTATCTGTATCTATCTATCTACCTACCTACCTATCTCTATCTATCTATCTACCTACCTACATATCTGTATCTATCTACCTACCTACCTACCTATCTGTATCTATCTATCTACCTACCTACATATCTGTATCTATATATCTACCTACCTACCTATCTGTATCTATCTATCTACCTACCTACCTATCTCTATCTATCTATCTACCTACCTACTTACCTATCTCTATCAATCTACCTACCTACCTACCTCTATCTATCTACCTACCTACCTACCTATCTCTATCTATCAATCTACCTACCTACCTATCTGTATCTATCTATCTACCTACCTACCTATCTCTATCTATCAATCTACCTACCTACCTATCTCTATCTATCTATCTACCTACCTACATATCTGTATCTATATATCTACCTACCTACCTATCTGTATCTATCTATCTACCTATCTACCTATCTCTATCTATCAATCTACCTACCTACCTATCTCTATCTATGTATATACCTACCCACCTATCTGTATTTATCTATCTACCTACCTATCTCTATCTATCAATCTACCTACCTACCTATCTGTATCTATCTATCTACCTATCTACCTATCTCTATCTATCAATCTACCTACCTACCTATCTGTATCTATCTATCTACCTACCTACATATCTGTATCTATATATCTACCTACCTACCTATCTCTATCTATCAATCTACCTACCTACCTATCTGTATCTATCTATCTACCTACCTACCTATCTGTATCTATCAATCTACCTACCTACCTATCTCTATCTATCTATCTACCTACCTACCTATCTGTATCTACCTACCTACCTACCTACCTATCTCTATCTATCAATCTACCTACCTACCTATCTGTATCTATCTATCTACCTACCTACCTATCTGTATGTATCTATCTACCTACCTACCTATCTCTATCTATCTATCAACCTACCTACTACCTATCTGTATCTATCAATCTACCTAGGTACCTATCTCTATCTATCTATCTACCTTCCTACCTATCTCTATCTATCTACCTACCTACCTACCTACCTACCTACATATCTGTATCTATATATCTACCTACCTACCTACCTATCTCTATCTATCAATCTACCTAGCTACCTATCTCTATCTATCTATCTACCTACCTACCTATCTCTATCTATCTGCCTACCTACCTACCTACATATCTGTATCTATATATCTACCTACCTACCTACCTATCTCTATCTATCAATCTACCTACCTACCTATCTCTATCTATCTATCTACCTACTTACCTATCTCTATCTATCTATCTACCTACCTATCTCTATCAATCTACCTACCTACCTATCTCTATCTATCTACCTACCTACCTACCTACCTATCTGTATTTATCAATCTACCTACCTACCTATCTTTATCTATCAATCTACCTACCTACCTATCTGTATCTATCTATCTACCTACCTACCTATCTGGATCTATCAATCTACCTACCTATCTGTATCTATCTATCTACCTATCTACCTATCTCTATCTATCAATCTACCTACCTACCTATCTCTATCTATCTATCTATCTACCTACCTACCTATCTCTATCTATTTACCTACCTACCTATCTATCAATCTACCTACCTACCTATCTGTATCTATCAATCTACCTAGCTACCTATCTCGATCTATCTATCTACCTACCTACCTATCTCTATCTATCTACCTACCTACCTACCTACATATCTGTATCTATATATCTACCTACCTACCTATCTCTATCTATCAAACTACCTACCTACCTATCTGTATCTATCTATCTAGCTACCTACCTACCTATCTCTATCAATCTATCTACCTACCTATCTGTATCTACCTACCTACCTACCTATCTCTATCTATCTATCTACCCACCTACCTATCTCTATCTATTTATCTACCTACCTACCTATCTGTATCTATCTATCTACCTACTTACATATCTGTATCTATCTATCTACCTACCCACCTATCTGGATCTATCTATCTACCTACCTACCTATCTCTATCTATCTATCTATCTACCTACCTACATATCTGTATCTATCTACCTACCTACCTACCTATCTGTATCTATCTATCTACCTCCCTACATATCTGTATCTATATATCTACCTACCTACCTATCTGTATCTATCTATCTACCTACCTACCTATCTCTATCTATCTATCTACCTACCTACTTACCTATCTCTATCAATCTACCTACCTACCTACCTCTATCTATCTACCTACCTACCTACCTATCTCTATCTATCAATCTACCTACCTACCTATCTCTATCTATCTATCTACCTACCTACCTATCTCTATCTATCAATCTACCTACCTACCTATCTCTATCTATCTATCTACCTACCTACATATCTGTATCTATATATCTATCTACCTACCTATCTGTATCTATCTATCTACCTATCTACCTATCTCTATCTATCAATCTACCTACCTACCTATTTCTATCTATGTATATACCTACCCACCTATCTGTATTTATCTAACTACCTACCTATCTCTATCTATCAATCTACCTACCTACCTATCTGTATCTATCTATCTACCTATCTACCTATCTCTATCTATCAATCTACCTACCTACCTATCTGTATCTATCTATCTACCTACCTACATATCTGTATCTATATATCTACCTACCTACCTATCTCTATCTATCAATCTACCTACCTACCTATCTGTATCTATCTACCTACCTAAATATCTGTATCTATCAATCTACCTACCTACCTATCTCTATCTATCTATCTACCTACCTACCTATCTGTATCTACCTACCTACCTACCTACCTATCTCTATCTATCAATCTACCTACCTACCTATCTGTATCTATCTATCTACCTACCTACCTATCTGTATCTATCTACCTACCTACCTACCTATCTCTATCTATCAATCTACCTACCTACCTATCTGTATCTATCTATCTACCTACCTACCTATCTGTATCTATCTATCTACCTACCTACCTATCTCTATCTATCTATCTACCTACCTACCTATCTCTATCTATCTATCTACCTACCTACCTATCTCTATCTATCTATCTACCTACCTACCTATCTCTATCTATCAATCTACCTACCTACCTATCTGTATCTATCAATCTACCTACCTACCTATCTCTATCTATCTATCTACCTACCTACCTATCTCTATCTATCAATCTACCTACCTACCTATCTGTATCTATCAATCTACCTACCTACCTATCTCTATCTATCTACCTACATATCTGTATCTATATATCTACCTACCTACCTATCTCTATCTATCTACCTACCTACCTAACTATCTCTATCTATCAATCTACCTACCTACCTATCTCTATCTATCTATCTACCTACCTACCTATCTCTATCTATCAATCTACCTACCTACCTATCTGTATCTATCAATCTACCTACCTACCTATCTCTATCTATCTATCTACCTACCTACCTATCTCTATCTATCAATCTACCTACCTACCTATCTGTATCTATCAATCTACCTACCTACCTATCTCTATCTATCTACCTACCTACCTACCTATCTCTATCAATCTACCTACCTACCTATCTCTATCTATCTATCTACCTACCTACCTATCTCTATCTATCTATCTACCTACCTACCTATCTCTATCTATCTATCTACCTACCTACCAATCTCTATCTATCAATCTACCTACCTACCTATCTGTATCTATCTATCTACCTACCCACCTATCTCTATCTATCTATCTACCTACCTACCTATCTGTATCTATCTATCTACCTATCTACCTATCTCTATCTATCTATCTATCTACCTACCTACCTATCTCTATCTATCAATCTACCTACCTACCTATCTGTATCTATCTATCTATCTACCTACCTACCTACCTATCTCTATCTATCAATCTACCTACCTTCCTATCTGTATCTATCAATCTACCTACCTACCTATCTCTATCTATCAATCTACCTACCTACCTATCTGTATCTATCAATCTACCTACCTACCTATATCTATCTATCTATCTACCTACCTACCTATCTGTACCTATCTGTCTACCTACCTACCTATCTGTATCTATCAATCTACCTATCTACCTATCTCTATCTATCTACCTACCCACCTACCTATCTCTATCAATCTACCTACCTACCTATCTCTATCTATCTACCTACCTACCTACCTACCTATCTCTATCTATCAATCTACCTACCTACCTATCTGTATCTATCTATCTACCTACCTACCTATCTGTATCTATCAATCTACCTACCTACCTATCTCTATCTATCTACCTAACTACCTACCTATCTCTATCTATCAATCTACCTACCTACCTATCTCTATCTATCTATCTACCTACGTACATATCTGTATCTATCTACCTACCTACCTACCTATCTGTATCTATCTATCTACCTACCTACCTATCTCTATCTATCTATCTACCTACTTACCTATCTCTATCTATCAATCTACCTACCTACCTATCTGTATCTATCAATCTACCTACCTACCTATCTCTATCTATCTACCTACATATCTGTATCTATATATCTACCTACCTACCTATCTCTATCTATCTACCTACCTACCTAACTATCTCTATCTATCAATCTACCTACCTACCTATCTCTATCTATCTATCTACCTACCTACATATCTCTATCTATCAATCTACCTACCTACCTATCTGTATCTATCAATCTACCTACCTACCAATCTCTATCTATCTATCTACCTACCTACCTATCTCTATCTATCAATCTACCTACCTACCTATCTGTATCTATCAATCTACCTACCTACCTATCTCTATCTATCTACCTACCTACCTATCTCTATCAATCTACCTACCTACCTATTTCTATCTATCTATCTACCTACCTACCTATCTCTATCTATCTATCTACCTACCTACCTATCTCTATCTATCTATCTACCTACCTACCAATCTCTATCTATCAATCTACCTACCTACCTATCTGTATCTATCTATCTACCTACCCACCTATCTCTATCTATCTATCTACCTACCTACCTATCTGTATCTATCTATCTACCTATCTACCTATCTCTATCTATCTATCTATCTACCTACCTACCTATCTCTATCTATCTATCTACCTACCTACCTATCTCTATCTATCAATCTACCTACCTACCTATCTGTATCTATCTATCTACCTACCTACCTATCTCTATCTATCAATCTACCTACCTTCCTATCTGTATCTATCAATCTACCTACCTACCTATCTCTATCTATCAATCTACCTACCTACCTATCTGTATCTATCAATCTACCTACCTACGTATCTCTATCTATCTACCTACCTACCTACCTATCTCTATCTATCTATCTACCTACGTACATATCTGTATCTATCTACCTACCTACCTACCTATCTGTATCTATCTATCTACCTACCTACCTATCTCTATCTATCTATCTACATACTTACCTATCTCTATCTATCTATCTACCTACCTACCTATCTGTATCTATCAATCTACCTACCTACCTATCTCTATCTATCTATCTACCTACCTACCTATCTCTATCTATCTACCTACCTACCTACCTATCTGTATCTATCTATCTACCTACCCACCTATCTGTATTTATCTATCTACCTACAATCTGTATCTATCTACCTACCTACCTACGTATCTCTATCTATCTATCTACCTACCTACCTATCTGTATCTATCAATCTACCTACCTACCTATCTGTATCTATCTATCTACCTACCTACCTATCTCTATCTATCTATCCACCTACCTACCTATCTCTATCTATCAATCTACCTAACTACCTATCTCTATCAATCTACCTACCTACCTATCTGTATCTATCTACCTACCTACCTATCTCTATCTATCTACCTACCTACCTACCTATCTCTATCTATCTATCTACCTACCTACCTATCTCTATCTATCTATCTACCTACCTACCTATCTCTATCTATCTATCTACCTACCTACCTCTCTCTATCTACCTACCTACCTACCTACCTATCTCTATCTATCAATCTACCTACCTACCTATCTGTATCTATCTACCTACCTACCTATCTGTCTCTATCAATCTACCTACCTACCTATCTATCTCTATCTATCTATCTACCTACCTACCTATCTCTATCTATCTATCTACCTACCTACCTATCTCTATCTATCTATCTACCTACCTACCTATCTCTATCTATCAATCTACCTACCTACCTATCTCTATCTATCTATCTACCTACCTACCTATCTGTATCTATCAATCTACCTACCTACCTATCTCTATCTATCTATCTACCTACCTACCTATCTGTATCTATCAATCTACCTACCTACCTATCTGTATCTATCAATCTACCTACCTACCTATCTCTATCTATCTACCTACCTACCTATCTGTCTCTATCAATCTACCTACCTACCTATCTATCTCTATCTATCTATCTACCTACCTACCTATCTCTATCTATCTATCTACCTACCTACCTATCTCTATCTATCTATCTACCTACCTACCTATCTCTATCTATCTATCTACCTACCTACCTATCTCTATCTATCAATCTACCTACCTACCTATCTCTATCTATCTATCTACCTACCTACCTATCTGTATCTATCAATCTACCTACCTACCTATCTGTATCTATCAATCTACCTACCTACCTATCTCTATCTATCTACCTACCTACCTACCTATCTCTATCAATCTACCTACCTACCTATCTCTATCTATCTATCTACCTACCTACCTATCTCTATCTATCTATCTACCTACCTACCTATCTCTATCTATCAATCTACCTACCTACCTATCTGTATCTCTCTATCTACCTACCTACCTATCTCTATCTATCAATCTACCTACCTACCTATCTCTATCTATCTACCTACCTACCTACCTATATCTATCAATCTACCTACCTACCTATCTGTATCTATCTACCTACCTACCTATCTGTCTATATCAATCTACCTACCTACCTATCTATCTCTATCTATCTATCTACCTACCTACCTACCCATCTCTATCTATCTACCTACCTACCTATCTCTATCTATCTATCTACCTACCTACCTATCTCTATCTATCTATCTACCTACCTACCTATCTGTATCTATCAATCTACCTACCTACCTATCTCTATCTATCTACCTACCTACCTAACTATCTGTATCTATCAATCTACCTACCTACCTATCTCTATCTATCTACCTACCTACCTACCTATCTCTATCTATCAATCTACCTACCTACCTATCTGTATCTATCTATCTACCTACCTACCTATCTGTATCTATCAATCTACCTACCTACCTATCTCTATCTATCAATCTACCTACCTACCTACCTATCTGTATCTATCTATCTACCTACCTACCTATCTCTATCTATCAATCTACCTACCTTCCTATCTGTATCTATCAATCTACCTACCTACCTATCTCTATCTATCAATCTACCTACCTACCTATCTGTATCTATCAATCTACCTACCTACCTATCTCTATCTATCTACCTACCTACCTACCTATCTCTATCTATCTATCTACCTACGTACATATCTGTATCTATCTACCTACCTACCTACCTATCTGTATCTATCTATCTACCTACTTACCTATCTCTATCTATCTATCTACCTACCTACCTATCTGTATCTATCAATCTACCTACCTACCTATCTCTATCTATCTATCTACCTACCTACCTATCTCTATCTATCTACCTACCTACCTATCTGTATCTATCTATCTACCTACCCACCTATCTGTATTTATCTATCTACCTACAATCTGTATCTATCTACCTACCTACCTACGTATCTCTATCTATCTATCTACCTACCTACCTATCTGTATCTATCAATCTACCTACCTACCTATCTGTATCTATCTATCTACCTACCTACCTATCTCTATCTATCTATCCACCTACCTACCTATCTCTATCTATCAATCTACCTAACTACCTATCTCTATCAATCTACCTACCTACCTATCTGTATCTATCTACCTACCTACCTATCTCTATCTATCTACCTACCTACCTACCTATCTCTATCTATCTACCTACCTACCTACCTATCTCTATCTATCTATCTACCTACCTACCTATCTCTATCTATCTATCTATCTACCTACCTATCTCTATCTATCTATCTACCTACCTACCTCTCTCTATCTACCTACCTACCTACCTACCTATCTCTATCTATCAATCTACCTACCTACCTATCTGTATCTATCTACCTACCTACCTATCTGTCTCTATCAATCTACCTACCTACCTATCTATCTCTATCTATCTATCTACCTACCTACCTATCTCTATCTATCTATCTACCTACCTACCTATCTCTATCTATCTATCTACCTACCTACCTATCTCTATCTATCTATCTACCTACCTACCTATCTCTATCTATCAATCTACCTACCTACCTATCTGTATCTATCTATCTACCTACCTACCTATCTGTATCTATCAATCTACCTACCTACCTATCTCTATCTATCTATCTACCTACCTACCTATCTGTATCTATCAATCTACCTACCTACCTATCTGTATCTATCAATCTACCTACCTACCTATCTCTATCTATCTACCTACCTACCTATCTGTCTCTATCAATCTACCTACCTACCTATCTATCTCTATCTATCTACCTACCTACCTATCTCTATCTATCTATCTACCTACCTACCTATCTCTATCTATCTATCTACCTACCTACCTATCTCTATCTATCTACCTTCCTACCTATCTCTATCTATCAATCTACCTACCTACCTATCTGTATCTATCTATCTACCTACCTACCTATCTGTATCTATCAATCTACCTACCTACCTATCTCTATCTATCTATCTACCTACCTACCTATCTGTATCTATCAATCTACCTACCTACCTATCTGTATCTATCAATCTACCTACCTACCTATCTCTATCTATCTACCTACCTACCTACCTATCTCTATCAATCTACCTACCTACCTATCTCTATCTATCTATCTACCTACCTACCTATCTCTATCTATCTATCTACCTACCTACCTATCTCTATCTATCAATCTACCTACCTACCTATCTGTATCTCTCTATCTACCTACCTACCTATCTCTATCTATCAATCTACCTACCTACCTATCTCTATCTATCTACCTACCTACCTACCTATATCTATCAATCTACCTACCTACCTATCTGTATCTATCTACCTACCTACCTATCTGTCTCTATCAATCTACCTACCTACCTATCTATCTCTATCTATCTACCTACCTACCTACCTACCTATCTCTATCTATCTACCTACCTACCTATCTCTATCTATCTATCTACCTACCTACCTATCTCTATCTATCTATCTACCTACCTACCTATCTGTATCTATCAATCTACCTACCTACCTATCTCTATCTATCTACCTACCTACCTAACTATCTGTATCTATCAATCTACCTACCTACCTATCTCTATCTATCTACCTACCTACCTACCTATCTCTATCTATCAATCTACCTACCTACCTATCTGTATCTATCTATCTACCTACCTACCTATCTGTATCTATCAATCTACCTACCTACCTATCTCTATCTATCAATCTACCTACCTAACTATCTGTATCTATCTATCTACCTACCTACCTATCTGTATCTATCAATCTACCTACCTACATATCTCTATCTATCAATCTACCTACCTACCTATCTGTATCTATCTATCTACCTACCTATCTATCTGTATCTATCAATCTACCTACCTACCTATCTCTATCTATCAATCTACCTACCTACCTATCTGTATCTATCTATCTACCTACCTACCTATCTGTATCTATCAATCTACCTACCTACCTATCTCTATCTATCTATCTACCTACCTACCTATCTCTATCTATCAATCTACCTACCTACCTATGTCTATCTATCTATCTACCTACCTACATATCTGTATCTATCTACCTACATACCTACCTATCTGTATCTATCTATCTACCTACCTACCTATCTCTATCTATCTATCTACCTACCTACCTATCTCTATCTATCTATCTACCTACCTACCTATCTGTATCTATCAATCTACCTACCTACCTATCTCTATCTATCTATCTACCTACCTACCTATCTCTATCTATCTACCTACCTACCTATCTCTATCTATAAATCTACCTACCTACCTATCTCTATCTATCTATCTACCTACCTACCTATCTCTATCAATCTACCTACCTACCTATCTCTATCTATCTACCTACCTACCTACCTATCTCTATCTATCTATCTACCTACCTACCTATCTCTATCTATCAATATACCTACCTACCTATCTCTATCTATCTACCTACCTACCTACATATCTCTATCTATCTATCTACCTACCTACCTATCTCTATCTATCTACCTACCTACCTATCTCTATCTATCAATCTACCTACCTACCTATCTCTATCTATCTATCTACCTACCTACCTATCTGTATCTATCAATCTACCTACCTACCTATCTCTATCTATCAATCTACCTACCTATCTGTATCTATCTATCTACCTACCTACCTATCTGTATGTATCAATCTACCTACCTACCTATCTCTATCTATCTATCTACCTACCTACCTATCTCTATCTATCTATCTACCTACCTACCTATCTCTATCTATCTATCTACCTACCTACCTATCTGTATATATCTATCTACCTATCTACCTATCTCTATCTATCAATCTACCTACCTACCTATCTCTATCTATCTATCTACCTTCCTACCTATCTCTATCTATCAATCTACCTACCTATCTGTATCTATCTACCTACCTACCTACCTATCTCTATCTATCTATCTACCTACCTACCTATCTCTATCAATCTACCTACCTACCTATCTGTATCTATCAATCTACCTACCTACCTATCTCTATCTATCTATCTACCTACCTACCTATCTCTATCTATCTATCTACCTACCTATCTGTATCTATCTACCTACCTACCTACCTATCTGTATCTATCAATCTACCTACCTACCTATCTCTATCTATCTATCTATCTATCTACCTACCTACCTATCTCTATCTATCTATCTACCTACCTACCTATCTCTATCTATCTATCTACCTAACTACCTATCTCTATCTATCTACCTACCTACCTATCTGTATCTATCAATCTACCTACCTACCTATCTCTATCTATCTCTCTATCTACCTACCTATCTCTATCTATCAATCTACCTACCTACCTATCTGTATCTATCAATCTACCTACCTACCTATCTCTATCTATCTACCTACATATCTGTATCTATATATCTACCTACCTACCTATCTCTATCTATCTACCTACCTACCTACCTATCTCTATCTATCAATCTACCTACCTACCTATCTCTATCTATCTATCTACCTACCTACCTATCTCTATCTATCACTCTACCTACCTACCTATCTGTATCTATCAATCTACCTACCTACCTATCTGTATCTATCAATCTACCTACCTACCTATCTCTATCTATCTACCTACCTACCTACCTAATTCTATCAATCTACCTACCTACCTATCTCTTTCTATCTACCTACCTACCGACCTATCTCTATCTATCAATCTACCTACCTACCTATCTGTATCTATCTATCTACCTACCTACCTGTCTGTATCTATCTATCTACCTACCTACCTATCTCTATCTATCTATCTACCTACCTACCTATCTCTATCTATCTATCTACCTACCTACCTATCTCTATCTATCTATCTACCTACCTACCTATCTGTATCTATCAATCTACCTACCTACCTATCTCTATCTATCTACCTACCTACCTATCTCTATCTATCTATCTACCTACCTACCTACCTACCTATCTCTATCTATCTATCTACCTAACTACCTATCTCTATCTATCTACCTACCTACCTACCTATCTCTATCAATCTACCTAGCTACCTATCTCTATCTATTTACCTACCTACCTACCTATCTGTATCTATCTATCTACCTACCTACCTATCTGTATCTATCAATCTACCTACCTACCTATCTCTATCTATCTCTCTACCTACCTACCTATCTCTATCTATCAATCTACCTACCTACCTATCTGTATCTATCAATCTACCTACCTACCTATCTCTATCTATCTACCTACATATCTGTATCTATATTTCTACCTACCTACCTATCTCTATCTATCTATCTACCTAACTACCTATCTCTATCTATCTACCTACCTACCTACCTATCTCTATCAATCTACCTACCGACCTATCTCTATCTATCAATCTACCTACCTACCTATCTGTATCTATCTATCTACCTACCTACCTGTCTGTATCTATCTATCTACCTACCTACCTATCTTTATCTATCTATCTACCTACCTACCTATCTCTATCTATCTATCTACCTACCTACCTATCTCTATCTATCTATCTACCTACCTACCTATCTGTATCTATCAATCTACCTACCTACCTATCTCTATCTATCTATCTACCTACCTACCTATCTCTATCTATCTATCTACCTACCTATCTGTATCTATCTACCTACCTACCTACCTATCTGTATCTATCAATCTACCTACCTACCTATCTCTATCTATCTATCTACCTACCTTCCTATCTCTATCTATCTATCTACCTACCTACCTACCTATCTCTATCTATCTATCTATCTATCTAAATACCTACCTACCTATCTGTATCTATCTACCTACCTACCTACCTCTCTCTATCTATCAATCTACCTACCTACCTATCTGTATCTATCTATCTACCTACCTACCTATCTGTATCTATCTATCTACCTACCTACCTATCTGTATCTATCTACCTACCTACCTATCTCTATCTATCTATCTACCTACCTACCTATCTCTATCTATCTATCTACCTACCTACCTATCTGTATCTATCTATCTACCTACATACCTATCTCTATCTATCTATCTACCTACCTATCTATCTCTATCTATCTACCTACCTACCTATCTCTATCTATCAATCTACCTACCTACCTATCTGTATCTATCAATCTACCTACCTACCTATCTCTATCTATCTCTCTACCTACCTACCTATCTCTATCTATCAATCTACCTACCTACCTATCTGTATCTATCAATCTACCTACCTACCTATCTCTATCTATCTACCTACATATCTGTATCTATATATCTACCTACCTATCTATCTCTATCTATCTACCTACCTACCTACCTATCTCTATCTATCAATCTACCTACCTACCTATCTCTATCTATCTATCTACCTACCTACCTATCTCTATCTATCAATCTACCTACCTACCTATCTGTATCTATCAATCTACCTACCTACCTATCTCTATCTATCTACCTACCTACCTACCTATCTCTATCTATCAATCTACCTACCTACCTATCTGTATCGATCAATCTACCTACCTACCTATCTCTATCTATCTACCTACCTACCTACCTATTTCTATCAATCTACCTACCTACCTATCTCTATCTATCTATCTACCTACCTACCTATCTCTATCTATCTATCTACCTACCCACCTATCTCTATCTATCTATCTACCTACCTACCTATCTGTATCTATCTATCTACCTATCTACCTATCTCTATATATCTATCTAGTTACCTACCTATCTCTATCTATCTATCTACCTACCTACCTATCTCTATCTATTAATCTACCTACCTACCTATCTGTATCTATCTATCTACCTACCTACCTATCTCTATCTATCAATCTACCTACCTACCTATCTCTATCTATCTATCTACCTACCTACCTATCTCTATCTATCAATCTACCTACCTACCTATCTGTATGTATCAAACTACCTACCTACCTATCTCTATCTATCTATCTACCTACCTACCTATCTGTATCTATCTATCTACCTACCTACCTATCTGTATCTATCAATCTACCTACCTACCTATCTCTATCTATCTACCTACCTACCTACCTATCTCTATCAATCTACCTACCTACCTATCTCTATCTATCTACCTACCTACCTACCTATCTCTATCTATCAAGCTACCTACCTACCTATCTATATCTATCTATCTACCTACCTACCTATCTCTATCTATCTACCTACCTACCTACCTATCTCTATCAATCTACCTACCTACCTATCTCTATCTACCTACCTACCTACCTATCTCTATCTATCAAGCTACCTACCTACCTATCTGTATCTATCTATCTACCTACCTACCTATCTGTATCTATCTATCTACCTACCTACCTATCTCTATCTATCTATCTACCTACCTACCTATCTCTATCTATCAATCTACCTACCTACCTATCTGTATCGATCAATCTACCTACCTACCTATCTCTATCTATCTACCTACCTACCTACCTATCTCTATCAATCTACCTACCTACCTATCTCTATCTATCTATCTACCTACCTACCTATCTCTATCTATCTATCTGCCTACCCACCTATCTCTATCTATGTATCTACCTACCTACCTATCTGTATCTATCTATCTACCTATCTACCTATCTCTATATATCTATCTAGTTACCTACCTATCTCTATCTATCTATCTACCTACCTACCTATCTCTATCTATTAATCTACCTACCTACCTATCTGTATCTATCTATCTACCTACCTACCTATCTCTATCTATCAATCTACCTACCTATCTGTATCTATCAATCTACCTACATACCTATCTCTATCTATCTACCTACATATCTGTATCTATATATCTACCTACCTATCTATCTCTATCTATCTACCTACCTACCTACCTATCTGTATCTATCTATCTACCTACCTACCTATCTGTATCTATCTATCTACCTACCTACCTATCTCTATCTACCTACCTACCTATCTGTATCTATCAATCTACCTACCTACCTATTTCTATCTATCTATCTACCTACCTACCTATCTCTATCTATCTACCTACCTACCTATCTGTATCTATCTATCTACCTACCTACCTATCTGTATCTATCTATCTACCTACCTATCTCTATCTATCTACCTACCTACCTACCTATCTGTATCTATCTATCTACCTACCTACATATCTGTATCTATATATCTACCTACCTACCTATCTGTATCTATCTATCTACTTACCTAACTATCTGTATCTATCAATCTACCTACCTACCTATCTCTATCTATCTACCTACCTACCTACCTATCTCTTTCTATCTATCTACCTACCTACCTATCTCTATCTATCTATCTACCTACCTACCTATCTCTATCTATCTATCTACCTACCTACCTATCTCTATCTATCTATCTACCTATCTACCTATCTCTATCTATCAATCTACCTACCTACCTATCTCTATCTATCTACCTACCTACCTATCTCTATCTATCAATCTACCTACCTATCTGTATTTATCTATCTACCTACCTACCTATCTCTATCTATCTATCTACCTACCTACCTATCTCTATCTATCAATCTACCTACCTACCTATCTGTATCTATCAATCTACCTACCTACCTACCTCTATCTATCTATCTACATACCTACCTATCTCTATCTATCAATCTACCTACCTACCTATCTGTATCTATCAATCTACCTACCTACCTATCTCTATCTATCTACCTACCTACCTACCTACCTATCTCTATCAATCTACCTACCTACCTATCTCTATCTATCTAGCTACCTACCTACCTATCTCTATCTATCAATCTACCTACCTACCTATCTGTATCTATCTATCTAGCTACCTACCTACCTATCTCTATCAATCTATCTACCTACCTACCTATCTCTATCTATCTACCTACCTACCTATCTGTATCTATCTACCTACCTACCTACCTATCTTTATCTATCTATCTACCTACCTACATATCTGTATCTATATATCTACCTACCTACCTATCTGTATCTATCTATCTACCTACCTATCTGTATCTATCAATCTATCTACCTACCTACCTATCTCTATCTATCTACCTACCTACCTACCTATCTCTATCAATCTACCTACCTACCTATATCTATCTACCTACCTACCTACCTATCTCTATCTATCAATCTACCTACCTACCTATCTCTATCTATCTATCTACCTACCTACATATCTGTATCTATCTACCTACCTACCTATCTCTATCTATCTATCTACCTACCTACCTATCTGTATCTATCTATCTACCTACCTACCTATCTCTATCTATCTATCTACCTACCTACCTATCTCTATCTATCTATCTACCTACCTACCTATCTCTATCTATCTATCTACCTATCTACCTATCTCTATCTATCAATCTACCTACCTACCTATCTCTATCTATCTACCTACCTACCTATCTCTATCTATCAATCTACCTACCTATCTGTATTTATCTATCTACCTACCTACCTATCTCTATCTATCTATCTACCTACCTACCTATCTCTATCTATCAATCTACCTACCTACCTATCTGTATCTATCAATCTACCTACCTACCTACCTCTATCTATCTATCTACATACCTACCTATCTCTATCTATCAATCTACCTACCTACCTATCTGTATCTATCAATCTACCTACCTACCTATCTCTATCTATCTACCTACCTACCTACCTACCTATCTCTATCAATCTACCTACCTACCTATCTCTATCTATCTAGCTACCTACCTACCTATCTCTATCTATCAATCTACCTACCTACCTATCTGTATCTATCTATCTAGCTACCTACCTACCTATCTCTATCAATCTATCTACCTACCTACCTATCTCTATCTATCTACCTACCTACCTATCTGTATCTATCTACCTACCTACCTACCTATCTTTATCTATCTATCTACCTACCTACATATCTGTATCTATATATCTACCTACCTACCTATCTGTATCTATCTATCTACCTACCTATCTGTATCTATCAATCTATCTACCTACCTACCTATCTCTATCTATCTACCTACCTACCTACCTATCTCTATCAATCTACCTACCTACCTATATCTATCTACCTACCTACCTACCTATCTCTATCTATCAATCTACCTACCTACCTATCTCTATCTATCTATCTACCTACCTACATATCTGTATCTATCTACCTACCTACCTATCTCTATCTATCTATCTACCTACCTACCTATCTGTATCTATCTATCTACCTACCTACCTATCTCTATCTATCTATCTACCTACCTACCTATCTGTATCTATCTACCTACCTACCTACCTATCTGTATCTATCTATCTACCTACCTACATATCTGTATCTATATATCTACCTACCTACCTACCTATCTGTATCTATCTATCTACCTACCTAACTATCTGTATCTATCAATCTACCTACCTACCTATCTCTATCTATCTACCTACCTACCTACCTATCTCTTTCTATCTATCTACCTACCTACCTATCTCTATCTATCTATCTACCTACCTACCTATCTCTATCTATCTACCTACCTACCTATCTCTATCTATCTATCTACCTACCTACCTATCTGTATCTATCTATCTACCTATCTACCTATCTCTATCTATCAATCTACCTACCTACCTATCTGTATCTATCTATCTACCTACCTACCTATCTCTATCTATCTACCTACCTACCTACCTACCTATATCTATCTATCTATCTATCTACCTACCTACCTATCTCTATCTATCTATCTACCTACCTACATATCTGTATCTATCAATCTACCTACCTACCTATCTCTATCTATCTATCTACCTACCTACCTATCTGTATCTATCTATCTATCTACCTACCTATCTGTATCTATCTATCTACCTACCTACCTATCTCTATCTACCTACCTACCTATCTTTATCTATCAATCTACCTACCTACCTATTTCTATCTATCTATCTACCTACCTACCTATCTCTATCTATCTACCTACCTACCTACCTATCTCTATCTATCTATCTACCTACCTACCTATCTCTATCTATCTATCTACCTACCTACCTATCTCTATCAATCTACCTACCTTCCTATCTCTATCTATCTACCTACCTACCTACCTATCTCTATCTATCAATCTACCTACCTACCTATCTCTATCTATCTATCTACCTACCTACATATCTCTATCTATCTACCTACCTACCTATCTGTATCTATCTATCTACCTACCTACCTATCTGTATCTATCTATCTACCTACCTATCTCTATCTATCTACCTACCTACCTACCTATC
The DNA here is from genome assembly GCA_024509115.1 of Crotalus helleri. Lineage (NCBI taxonomy): Eukaryota > Metazoa > Chordata > Lepidosauria > Squamata > Viperidae > Crotalus > Crotalus helleri. The sequence goes on from JAKSXO010000128.1 coordinate 203,456, forward strand.
TGTATCTATCTATCTACCTACCTACATATCTGTATCTATATATCTACCTACCTACCTATCTGTATCTATCTATCTACCTACCTAACTATCTGTATCTATCAATCTACCTACCTACCTATCTCTATCTATCTACCTACCTACCTACCTATCTCTTTCTATCTATCTACCTACCTACCTATCTCTATCTATCTATCTACCTACCTACCTATCTCTATCTATCTATCTACCTACCTACCTATCTGTATCTATCTATCTACCTATCTACCTATCTCTATCTATCAATCTACATACCTACCTATCTCTATGTATCTATCTACCTACCTACCTATCTCTATCTATCAATCTACCTACCTATCTGTATTTATCTACCTACCTACCTACCTATCTCTATCTATCTATCTACCTACCTACCTATCTCTATCTATCAATCTACCTACCTACCTATCTGTATCTATCAATCTACCTACCTACCTACCTCTATCTATTTATCTACTTACCTACCTATCTCTATCTATCAATCTACCTACCTACCTATCTGTATCTATCAATCTACCTACCTACCTATCTCTATCTATCTACCTACCTACCTACCTATCTCTATCAATCTACCTACCTACCTATCTCTATCTATCTAGCTACCTACCTACCTATCTCTATCTATCAATCTACCTACCTACCTATCTGTATCTATCTATCTAGCTACCTACCTACCTATCTCTATCAATCTATCTACCTACCTACCTATCTCTATCTATCTACCTACCTACCTATCTGTATCTATCTACCTACCTACCTACCTATCTGTATCTATCTATCTACCTACCTACATATCTGTATCTATATATCTACCTACCTACCTATCTGTATCTATCTATCTACCTACCTATCTGTATCTATCAATCTATCTACCTACCTACCTATCTCTATCTATCTACCTACCTACCTACCTATCTCTATCAATCTACCTACCTACCTATATCTATCTACCTACCTACCTACCTATCTCTATCTATCAATCTACCTACCTACCTATCTCTATCTATCTATCTACCTACCTACATATCTGTATCTATCTACCTACCTACCTATCTCTATCTATCTATCTACCTACCTACCTATCTGTATCTATCTATCTACCTACCTACCTATCTCTATCTATCTATCTACCTACCTACCTATCTGTATCTATCTACCTACCTACCTACCTATCTGTATCTATCTATCTACCTACCTACATATCTGTATCTATATATCTACCTACCTACCTACCTATCTGTATCTATCTATCTACCTACCTAACTATCTGTATCTATCAATCTACCTACCTACCTATCTCTATCTATCTACCTACCTACCTACCTATCTCTTTCTATCTATCTACCTACCTACCTATCTGTATCTATCTATCTACCTACCTATCTCTATCTATCTACCTACCTACCTACCTATCTGTATCTATCTATCTACCTACCTACATATCTGTATCTATATATCTACCTACCTACCTATCTGTATCTATCTATCTACTTACCTAACTATCTGTATCTATCAATCTACCTACCTACCTATCTCTATCTATCTACCTACCTACCTACCTATCTCTTTCTATCTATCTACCTACCTACCTATCTCTATCTATCTATCTACCTACCTACCTATCTCTATCTATCTATCTACCTACCTACCTATCTCTATCTATCTATCTACCTATCTACCTATCTCTATCTATCAATCTACCTACCTACCTATCTCTATCTATCTACCTACCTACCTATCTCTATCTATCAATCTACCTACCTATCTGTATTTATCTATCTACCTACCTACCTATCTCTATCTATCTATCTACCTACCTACCTATCTCTATCTATCAATCTACCTACCTACCTATCTGTATCTATCAATCTACCTACCTACCTACCTCTATCTATCTATCTACATACCTACCTATCTCTATCTATCAATCTACCTACCTACCTATCTGTATCTATCAATCTACCTACCTACCTATCTCTATCTATCTACCTACCTACCTACCTACCTATCTCTATCAATCTACCTACCTACCTATCTCTATCTATCTAGCTACCTACCTACCTATCTCTATCTATCAATCTACCTACCTACCTATCTGTATCTATCTATCTAGCTACCTACCTACCTATCTCTATCAATCTATCTACCTACCTACCTATCTCTATCTATCTACCTACCTACCTATCTGTATCTATCTACCTACCTACCTACCTATCTTTATCTATCTATCTACCTACCTACATATCTGTATCTATATATCTACCTACCTACCTATCTGTATCTATCTATCTACCTACCTATCTGTATCTATCAATCTATCTACCTACCTACCTATCTCTATCTATCTACCTACCTACCTACCTATCTCTATCAATCTACCTACCTACCTATATCTATCTACCTACCTACCTACCTATCTCTATCTATCAATCTACCTACCTACCTATCTCTATCTATCTATCTACCTACCTACATATCTGTATCTATCTACCTACCTACCTATCTCTATCTATCTATCTACCTACCTACCTATCTGTATCTATCTATCTACCTACCTACCTATCTCTATCTATCTATCTACCTACCTACCTATCTGTATCTATCTACCTACCTACCTACCTATCTGTATCTATCTATCTACCTACCTACATATCTGTATCTATATATCTACCTACCTACCTACCTATCTGTATCTATCTATCTACCTACCTAACTATCTGTATCTATCAATCTACCTACCTACCTATCTCTATCTATCTACCTACCTAACTACCTATCTCTTTCTATCTATCTACCTACCTACCTATCTCTATCTATCTATCTACCTACCTACCTATCTCTATCTATCTACCTACCTACCTATCTCTATCTATCTATCTACCTACCTACCTATCTGTATCTATCTATCTACCTATCTACCTATCTCTATCTATCAATCTACCTACCTACCTATCTGTATCTATCTATCTACCTACCTACCTATCTCTATCTATCTACCTACCTACCTACCTACCTATATCTATCTATCTATCTATCTATCTACCTACCTACCTATCTCTATCTATCTATCTACCTACCTACATATCTGTATCTATCAATCTACCTACCTACCTATCTCTATCTATCTATCTACCTACCTACCTATCTGTATCTATCTATCTATCTACCTACCTATCTGTATCTATCTATCTACCTACCTACCTATCTCTATCTACCTACCTACCTATCTTTATCTATCAATCTACCTACCTACCTATTTCTATCTATCTATCTACCTACCTACCTATCTCTATCTATCTACCTACCTACCTACCTATCTCTATCTATCTATCTACCTACCTACCTATCTCTATCTATCTATCTACCTACCTACCTATCTCTATCAATCTACCTACCTTCCTATCTCTATCTATCTACCTACCTACCTACCTATCTCTATCTATCAATCTACCTACCTACCTATCTCTATCTATCTATCTACCTACCTACATATCTCTATCTATCTACCTACCTACCTATCTGTATCTATCTATCTACCTACCTACCTATCTGTATCTATCTATCTACCTACCTATCTCTATCTATCTACCTACCTACCTACCTATCTGTATCTATCTATCTACCTACCTACATATCTGTATCTATATATCTACCTACCTACCTATCTGTATCTATCTATCTACCTACCTAACTATCTGTATCTATCAATCTACCTACCTACCTATCTCTATCTATCTACCTACCTACCTACCTATCTCTTTCTATCTATCTACCTACCTACCTATCTCTATCTATCTATCTACCTACCTACCTATCTCTATCTATCTATCTACCTACCTACCTATCTGTATCTATCTATCTACCTATCTACCTATCTCTATCTATCAATCTACATACCTACCTATCTCTATGTATCTATCTACCTACCTACCTATCTCTATCTATCAATCTACCTACCTATCTGTATTTATCTACCTACCTACCTACCTATCTCTATCTATCTATCTACCTACCTACCTATCTCTATCTATCAATCTACCTACCTACCTATCTGTATCTATCAATCTACCTACCTACCTACCTCTATCTATCTATCTACTTACCTACCTATCTCTATCTATCAATCTACCTACCTACCTATCTGTATCTATCAATCTACCTACCTACCTATCTCTATCTATCTACCTACCTACCTACCTATCTCTATCAATCTACCTACCTACCTATCTCTATCTATCTAGCTACCTACCTACCTATCTCTATCTATCAATCTACCTACCTACCTATCTGTATCTATCTATCTAGCTACCTACCTACCTATCTCTATCAATCTATCTACCTACCTACCTATCTCTATCTATCTACCTACCTACCTATCTGTATCTATCTACCTACCTACCTACCTATCTGTATCTATCTATCTACCTACCTACATATCTGTATCTATATATCTACCTACCTACCTATCTGTATCTATCTATCTACCTACCTATCTGTATCTATCAATCTATCTACCTACCTACCTATCTCTATCTATCTACCTACCTACCTACCTATCTCTATCAATCTACCTACCTACCTATATCTATCTACCTACCTACCTACCTATCTCTATCTATCAATCTACCTACCTACCTATCTCTATCTATCTATCTACCTACCTACATATCTGTATCTATCTACCTACCTACCTATCTCTATCTATCTATCTACCTACCTACCTATCTGTATCTATCTATCTACCTACCTACCTATCTCTATCTATCTATCTACCTACCTACCTATCTGTATCTATCTACCTACCTACCTACCTATCTGTATCTATCTATCTACCTACCTACATATCTGTATCTATATATCTACCTACCTACCTACCTATCTGTATCTATCTATCTACCTACCTAACTATCTGTATCTATCAATCTACCTACCTACCTATCTCTATCTATCTACCTACCTACCTACCTATCTCTTTCTATCTATCTACCTACCTACCTATCTCTATCTATCTATCTACCTACCTACCTATCTCTATCTATCTACCTACCTACCTATCTCTATCTATCTATCTACCTACCTACCTATCTGTATCTATCTATCTACCTATCTACCTATCTCTATCTATCAATCTACCTACCTACCTATCTGTATCTATCTATCTACCTACCTACCTATCTCTATCTATCTACCTACCTACCTACCTACCTATATCTATCTATCTATCTACCTACCTACCTATCTCTATCTATCTATCTATCTACCTACCTACATATCTGTATCTATCAATCTACCTACCTACCTATCTCTATCTATCTATCTACCTACCTACCTATCTGTATCTATCTATCTACCTACCTACCTATCTGTATCTATCTATCTACCTACCTACCTATCTCTATCTACCTACCTACCTATCTTTATCTATCAATCTACCTACCTACCTATTTCTATCTATCTATCTACCTACCTACCTATCTCTATCTATCTACCTACCTACCTACCTATCTCTATCTATCTATCTACCTACCTACCTATCTCTATCTATCTATCTACCTACCTACCTATCTCTATCAATCTACCTACCTTCCTATCTCTATCTATCTACCTACCTACCTACCTATCTCTATCTATCAATCTACCTACCTACCTATCTCTATCTATCTATCTACCTACCTACATATCTGTATCTATCTACCTACCTACCTATCTCTATCTATCTATCTACCTACCTACCTATCTGTATCTATCTATCTACCTACCTACCTATCTGTATCTATCTATCTACCTACCTACCTATCTCTATCTATCTACCTACCTACCTACCTATCTGTATCTATCTATCTACCTACCTACATATCTGTATCTATATATCTACCTACCTACCTATCTGTATCTATCTATCTACCTACCTAACTATCTGTATCTATCAATCTACCTACCTACCTATCTCTATCTATCTACCTACCTACCTATCTCTTTCTATCTATCTACCTACCTACCTATCTCTATCTATCCATCTACCTACCTACCTCTCTCTATCTATCTATCTACCTACCTACCTATCTGTATCTATCTATCTACCTATCTACCTATCTCTATCTATCAATCTACCTACCTACCTATCTCTATCTATCTATCTACCTACCTACCTATCTCTATCTATCAATCTACCTACCTATCTGTATTTATCTACCTACCTACCTACCTATCTCTATCTATCTATCTACCTACCTACCTATCTCTATCTATCAATCTACCTACCTACCTATCTGTATCTATCAATCTACCTACCTACCTACCTCTATCTATCTATCTACCTACCTACCTATCTCTATCTATCAATCTACCTACCTACCTATCTGTATCTATCAATCTACCTACCTACCTATCTCTATCTATCTACCTACCTACCTACCTACCTATCTCTATCAATCTACCTACCTACCTATCTCTATCTATCTACCTACCTACCTACCTATCTCTATCTATCAATCTACCTACCTACCTATCTGTATCTATCTATCTAGCTACCTACCTACCTATCTCTATCAATCTATCTACCTACCTACCTATCTCTATCTATCTACCTACCTACCTATCTGTATCTATCTACCTACCTACCTACCTATCTGTATCTATCTATCTACCTACCTACATATCTGTATCTATATATCTACCTACCTACCTATCTGTATCTATCTATCTACCTACCTATCTGTATCTATCAATCTATCTACCTACCTACCTATCTCTATCTATCTACCTACCTACCTACCTATCTCTATCAATCTACCTACCTACCTATATCTATCTACCTACCTACCTACCTATCTCTATCTATCAATCTACCTACCTACCTATCTCTATCTATCTATCTACCTACCTACATATCTGTATCTATCTACCTACCTACCTATCTCTATCTATCTATCTACCTACCTACCTATCTGTATCTATCTATCTACCTACCTACCTATCTCTATCTACCTACCTACCTATCTGTATCTATCTATCTACCTACCTACCTATCTGTATCTATCTATCTACCTACCTACCTATCTCTATCTATCTACCTACCTACCTACCTATCTGTATCTATCTATCTACCTACCTACATATCTGTATCTATATATCTACCTACCTACCTATCTGTATCTATCTATCTACCTACCTAACTATCTGTATCTATCAATCTACCTACCTACCTATCTCTATCTATCTACCTACCTACCTACCTACCTATCTCTTTCTATCTATCTACCTACCTACCTATCTCTATCTATCTATCTACCTACCTACCTATCTGTATCTATCTATCTACCTACCTACCTATCTGTATCTATCTATCTACCTATCTACCTATCTGTATCTATCAATCTACCTACCTACCTATCTCTATCTATCTATCTACCTACCTACCTATCTCTATCTATCAATCTACCTACCTATCTGTATTTATCTACCTACCTACCTACCTATCTCTATCTATCTATCTACCTACCTACCTATCTCTATCTATCAATCTACCTACCTACCTATCTGTATCTATCAATCTACCTACCTACCTATCTCTATCTATCTATCTACCTACCTACCTATCTCTATCTATCAATCTACCTACCTACCTATCTGTATCTATCAATCTACCTACCTACCTATCTCTATCTATCAATCTACCTACCTATCTGTATTTATCTACCTACCTACCTATCTCTATCTATCTATCTACCTACCTACCTATCTGTATCTATCAATCTACCTACCTACCTATCTCTATCTATCTATCTACCTACCTACCTATCTGTATCTATCTATCTACCTACCTACCTATCTCTATCTATCTATCTACCTACCTACCTATCTCTATCTATCAATCTACCTACCTACCTATCTGTATCTATCAATCTACCTACCTACCTATCTCTATCTATCAATCTACCTACCTATCTGTATTTATCTACCTACCTACCTACCTATCTCTATCTATCTATCTACCTACCTACCTATCTGTATCTATCAATCTACCTACCTACCTATCTCTATCTATCTATCTACCTACCTACCTATCTGTATCTATCTATCTACCTACCTACCTATCTCTATCTATCTATCTACCTACCTACCTATCTCTATCAATCTACCTACCTACCTATCTCTATCTATCTACCTACCTACCTATCTCTATCTATCTTTCTACCTACCTACATATCTGTATCTATCTACCTACCTACCTACCTACCTATCTGTATCTATCTATCTACCTACCTACCTATCTCTATCTATCTATCTACCTACCTACCTATCTCTATCTATCTATCTACCTACCTACCTATCTGTATCTATCAATCTACCTACCTACCTATCTCTATCTATCTATCTACCTACCTACCTATCTCTATCTATCCATCTACCTACCTACCTATCTCTATCTATCTATCTACCTACCTACCTATCTGTATCTATCTATCTACCTACCTACCTATCTCTATCTATCTATCTACATACCTACCTATCTCTATCAATCTACCTACCTACCTATCCCTATCTATCTATCTACCTACCTACCTACCTATCTCTATCTATCAATCTACCTACCTACCTACATATCTGTATCTATCTACCTACCTACCTATCTCTATCTATCTATCTACCTACCTACCTATCTGTATCTATCTACCTACCTACCTACCTATCTCTATCTATCAATCTACCTACCTACCTATCTGTATCTATCTATCTAGCTACCTACCTACCTATCTCTATCAATCTATCTACCTACCTACCTATCTCTATCTATCTACCTACCTACCTATCTCTATCTATCTACCTACCTACCTACCTATCTCTATCTATCAATCTACCTACCTACCTATCTGTATCTATCTATCTAGCTACCTACCTACCTATCTCTATCAATCTATCTACCTACCTACCTATCTCTATCTATCTACCTACCTACCTATCTGTATCTATCTACCTACCTACCTACCTATCTGTATCTATCTATCTACCTACCTACATATCTGTATCTATATATCTACCTACCTACCTATCTGTATCTATCTATCTACCTACTTATCTGTATCTATCAATCTATCTACCTACCTACCTATCTCTATCTATCTACCTACCTACCTACCTATCTCTATCAATCTACCTACCTACCTATATCTATCTACCTACCTACCTACCTATCTCTATCTATCAATCTACCTACCTACCTATTTCTATCTATCTATCTACCTACCTACATATCTGTATCTATCTACCTACCTACCTATCTCTATCTATCTATCTACCTACCTACCTATCTGTATCTATCTACCTACCTACCTACCTATCTGTATCTATCTATCTACCTACCTAACTATCTGTATCTATCAATCTACCTACCTACCTATCTCTATCTATCTACCTACCTACCTACCTACCTATCTCTTTCTATCTATCTACCTACCTACCTATCTCTATCTATCTATCTACCTACCTACCTATCTCTATCTATCTACCTACCTACCTATCTCTATCTATCTATCTACCTACCTACCTATCTGTATCTATCTATCTACCTATCTACCTCTCTATCTATCAATCTACCTACCTACCTATCTCTATCTATCTACCTACCTACCTATCTCTATCTATCAATCTACCTACCTATCTGTATTTATCTACCTACCTCCCTACCTATCTCTATCTATCTATCTACCTACCTACCTATCTCTATCTATCAATCTACCTACCTACCTATCTCTATCTATCAATCTACCTACCTACCTATCTCTATCTATCTATCTACCTACCTACCTAACTCTATCTATCAATCTACCTACCTACCTATCTGTATCTATCAATCTACCTACCTACCTATCTCTATCTATCAATCTACCTACCTCTCTGTATTTATCTACCTACCTACCTACCTATCTCTATCTATCTATCTACCTACCTACCTATCTGTATCTATCAATCTACCTACCTACCTATCTGTATCTATCTATCTACCTACCTACCTATCTCTATCTATCTATCTACCTACCTACCTATATCTATCTATCAATCTACCTACCTACCTATCTGTATCTATCTACCTACCTACCTACCTATCTGTATCTATCTATCTACCTACCTACATATCTGTATCTATATATCTACCTACCTACCTATCTGTATCTATCTATCTACCTACTTATCTGTATCTATCAATCTATCTACCTACCTACCTATCTCTATCTATCTACCTACCTACCTACCTATCTCTATCAATCTACCTACCTACCTATATCTATCTACCTACCTACCTACCTATCTCTATCTATCAATCTACCTACCTACCTATCTCTATCTATCTATCTACCTACCTACATATCTGTATCTATCTACCTACCTACCTATCTCTATCTATCTATCTACCTACCTACCTATCTGTATCTATCTATCTACCTACCTACCTATCTCTATCTATCTATCTACCTACCTACCTATCTGTATCTATCTACCTACCTACCTACCTATCTGTATCTATCTATCTACCTACCTACATATCTGTATCTATATATCTACCTACCTACCTACCTATCTGTATCTATCTATCTACCTACCTAAGTATCTGTATCTATCAATCTACCTACCTACCTATCTCTATCTATCTACCTACCTACCTACCTATCTCTTTCTATCTATCTACCTACCTACCTATCTCTATCTATCTATCTACCTACCTACCTATCTCTATCTATCTACCTACCTACCTATCTCTATCTATCTATCTACCTACCTACCTATCTGTATCTATCTATCTACCTATCTACCTCTCTATCTATCAATCTACCTACCTACCTATCTCTATCTATCTACCTACCTACCTATCTCTATCTATCAATCTACCTACCTATCTGTATTTATCTACCTACCTCCCTACCTATCTCTATCTATCTATCTACCTACCTACCTATCTCTATCTATCAATCTACCTACCTACCTATCTGTATCTATCAATCTACCTACCTACCTATCTCTATCTATCTATCTACCTACCTACCTATCTCTATCTATCAATCTACCTACCTACCTATCTGTATCTATCAATCTACCTACCTACCTATCTCTATCTATCAATCTACCTACCTATCTGTATTTATCTACCTACCTACCTACCTATCTCTATCTATCTATCTACCTACCTACCTATCTGTATCTATCAATCTACCTACCTACCTATCTGTATCTATCTATCTACCTACCTACCTATCTCTATCTATCTATCTACCTACCTACCTATATCTATCTATCAATCTACCTACCTACCTATCTGTATCTATCAATCTACCTACCTACCTATCTCTATCAATCTACCTACCTATCTGTATTTATCTACCTACCTACCTACCTATCTCTATCTATCTATCTACCTACCTACCTATCTGTATCTATCAATCTACCTACCAACCTATCTCTATCTATCTATCTACCTACCTACCTATCTGTATCTATCTATCTACCTACCTACCTATCTGTATCTATCTATCTACCTACCTACCTATCTCTATCTATCTATCTACCTACCTACCTATCTCTATCAATCTACCTACCTACCTATCTCTATCTATCTACCTACCTACCTATCTCTATCTATCTTTCTACCTACCTACCTATCTGTATCTATCTATCTACCTACCTACCTGTCTGTATCTATCTATCTACCTACCTACCTATCTCTATCTATCTACCTACCTACCTATCTGTATCTATCTACCTACCTACCTATCTATCTGTATCTATCTATCTACCTACCTACATATCTGTATATATATCTACCTACCTACCTATCTGTATCTATCTATCTACCTACCTAACTATCTGTATCTATCAATCTACCTACCTACCTATCTCTATCTATCTACCTACCTACCTACCTACCTATCTCTTTCTATCTATCTACCTACCTACCTATCTCTATCTATCTATCTATCTACCTACCTACCTATCTGTATCTATCTATCTACCTATCTACCTATCTCTATCTATCAATCTACCTACCTACCTATCTCTATCTATCTACCTACCTACCTATCTCTATCTATCAATCTACCTACCTATCTGTATTTATCTACCTACCTACCTACCTATCTCTATCTATCTATCTACCTACCTACCTATCTCTATCTATCAATCTACCTACCTACCTATCTGTATCTATCAATCTACCTACCTACCTATCTCTATCTATCTATCTACCTACCTACCTATCTCTATCAATCTACCTACCTACCTATCTGTATCTATCAATCTACCTACCTACCTATCTCTATCTATCAATCTACCTACCTATCTGTATTTATCTACCTACCTACCTATCTCTATCTATCTATCTACCTACCTACCTATCTGTATCTATCAATCTACCTACCTACCTATCTCTATCTATCTATCTACCTACCTACCTATCTGTATCTATCTATCTACCTACCTATCTCTATCTATCTATCTACCTACCTACCTATCTCTATCTATCAATCTACCTACCTACCTATCTGTATCTATCAATCTACCTACCTACCTATCTCTATCTATCTATCTACCTACCTACCTATCTGTATCTATCTATCTACCTACCTACCTATCTGTATCTATCTATCTACCTACCTACCTATCTCTATCTATCTATCTACCTACCTACCTATCTCTATCAATCTACCTACCTACCTATCTCTATCTATCTACCTACCTACCTATCTCTATCTATCTTTCTACCTACCTACATATCTGTATCTATCTACCTACCTACCTACCTACCTATCTGTATCTATCTATCTACCTACCTACCTATCTCTATCTATCTATCTATCTACCTACCTACCTATCTCTATCTATCTATCTATCTACCTACCTACCTATCTGTATCTATCAATCTACCTACCTACCTATCTCTATCTATCTATCTACCTACCTACCTATCTCTATCTATCCATCTACCTACCTACCTATCTCTATCTATCTATCTACCTACCTACCTATCTGTATCTATCTATCTACCTACCTACCTATCTCTATCTATCTATCTACATACCTACCTATCTCTATCAATCTACATACCTACCTATCCCTATCTATCTACCTACCTACCTACCTATCTCTATCTATCAATCTACCTACCTACCTACGTATCTGTATCTATCTACCTACCTACTTATCTCTATCTATCTTTCTACCTACCTACATATCTGTATCTATCTACCTACCTACCTACCTACCTATCTGTATCTATCTATCTACCTACCTACCTATCTCTATCTATCTATCTACCTACCTACCTATCTCTATCTATCTACCTACCTACCTATCTGTATCTATCAATCTACCTACCTACCTATCTCTATCTATCTATCTACCTACCTACCTATCTCTATCTATCCATCTACCTACCTACCTATCTGTATCTATCTATCTACCTACCTACCTATCTCTATCTATCTATCTACCTACCTACCTATCTCTATCTATCTACCTACCTACCTATCTTTATCTATCTACCTACCTACCTACCTATCTGTATCTATCTATCTACCTACCTACATATCTGTATCTATATATCTACCTACCTACCTATCTGTATCTATCTATCTACCTACCTAACTATCTGTATCTATCAATCTACCTACCTACCTATCTCTATCTATCTATCTACCTACCTACCTATCTGTATCTATCAATCTACCTACCTACCTATCTCTATCTATCTATCTTCCTACCTACCTATCTCTATCTATCTATCTACCTACCTACCTAACTGTATCTATCTATCTACCTACCTACCTATCTGTATCTATCTATCTACCTACCTACCTATCTCTATCTATCTATCTACCTACCTACCTATCTCTATCAATCTACCTACCTACCTATCTCTATCTATCTACCTACCTACCTACCTATCTCTATCAATCTACCTACCTACCTATCTCTATCTATCTATCTACCTACCTACCTATCTCTATCTATCAATCTACCTACCTACCTATCTGTATCTATCAATCTACCTACCTACCTATCTCTATCTATCTATCTACCTATCTACCTATCTGTATCTATCTATCTACCTACCTACCTATCTGTATCTATCAATCTACCTACCTACCTATCTCTATCTATCTACCTACCTACCTACCTATCTCTATCAATCTACCTACCTACCTATCTCTATCTATCTACCTACCTACCTACCTATCTCTATCTATCAATCTACCTACCTACCTATCTGTATCTATCTATCTACCTACCTAACTATCTCTATCTATCTATCAACCTACCTACCTACCTATCTCTATCTATCTATCTACCTACCTACCTATCTCTATCTATCTATCTACCTACCTACCTATCTCTATCAATCTACCTACCTACCTATCTCTATCTATCTACCTACCTACCTACCTATCTCTATCAATCTACCTACCTACCTATCTCTATCTATCTATCTACCTACCTACCTATCTCTATCTATCAATCTACCTACCTACCTATCTGTATCTATCAATCTACCTACCTACCTATCTCTATCTATCTATCTACCTATCTACCTATCTGTATCTATCTATCTACCTACCTACCTATCTGTATCTATCAATCTACCTACCTACCTATCTCTATCTATCTACCTACCTACCTACCTATCTCTATCAATCTACCTACCTACCTATCTCTATCTATCTACCTACCTACCTACCTATCTCTATCTATCAATCTACCTACCTACCTATCTGTATCTATCTATCTACCTACCTAACTATCTCTATCTATCTATCAACCTACCTACCTACCTATCTCTATCTATCTATCTACCTACCTACCTATCTCTATCTATCTATCTACCTACCTACCTATCTGTATCTATCAATCTACCTACCTACCTATCTCTATCTATCTATCTACCTACCTACCTATCTGTATCTATCTATCTACCTACCTACCTATCTCTATCTATCTATCTATCTACCTACCTACCTATCTCTATCTATCAATCTACCTACCTACCTATCTGTATCTATCAATCTACCTACCTACCTATCTCTATCTATCTATCTATCTACCTACCTATCTATCTGTATCTATCAATCTACCTACCTACCTATCTGTATCTATCAATCTACCTACCTACCTATCTCTATCTATCTACCTACCTACCTACCTATCTCTATCTATCTATCTACCTACCTACCTATCTGTATCTATCTATCTACCTACCCACCTATCTCTATCTATCTACCTACCTACCTATCTGTATCTATCTATCTACCTATCTCTATATATCTATCTACCTACCTACCTATCTCTATCTATCTATCTACCTACCTATCTCTATCTATTAATCTACCTACCTACCTATCTGTATCTATCTATCTACCTACCTACCTATCTCTATCTATCTATCTACCTACCTACCTATCTGTATCTATCTATCTACCTACCTACCTATCTCTATCTATCTATCTACCTACCTACCTATCTCTATCAATCTACCTACCTACCTATCCCTATCTATCTACCTACCTACCTACCTATCTCTATCTATCAATCTACCTACCTACCTACATATCTGTATCTATCTACCTACCTACCTATCTCTATCTATCTATCTACCTACCTACCTATCTGTATCTATCTATCTACCTACCTACCTATCTCTATCTATCTATCTACATACCTATCTATCTCTATCTATCTACATACCTACCTATCCCTATCTATCTACCTACCTACCTACCTATCTCTATCTATCAATCTACCTACCTACCTACGTATCTGTATCTATCTACCTACCTACCTATCTCTATCTATCTTTCTACCTACCTACATATCTGTATCTATCTACCTACCTACCTACCTACCTATCTGTATCTATCTATCTACCTACCTACCTATCTCTATCTATCTATCTACCTACCTACCTATCTCTATCTATCTATCTATCTACCTACCTACCTATCTGTATCTATCAATCTACCTACCTACCTATCTCTATCTATCTATCTACCTACCTACCTATCTCTATCTATCCATCTACCTACCTACCTATCTGTATCTATCTATCTACCTACCTACCTATCTCTATCTATCTATCTACCTACCTACCTATCTCTATCTATCTACCTACCTACCTATCTTTATCTATCTACCTACCTACCTACCTATCTGTATCTATCTATCTACCTACCTACATATCTGTATCTATATATCTACCTACCTACCTATCTGTATCTATCTATCTACCTACCTAACTATCTGTATCTATCAATCTACCTACCTACCTATCTCTATCTATCTATCTACCTACCTACCTATCTGTATCTATCAATCTACCTACCTACCTATCTCTATCTATCTATCTTCCTACCTACCTATCTCTATCTATCTATCTACCTACCTACCTAACTGTATCTATCTATCTACCTACCTACCTATCTGTATCTATCTATCTATCTACCTACCTACCTATCTCTATCTATCTATCTACCTACCTACCTATCTCTATCAATCTACCTACCTACCTATCTCTATCTATCTACCTACCTACCTACCTATCTCTATCAATCTACCTACCTACCTATCTCTATCTATCTATCTACCTACCTACCTATCTCTATCTATCAATCTACCTACCTACCTATCTGTATCTATCAATCTACCTACCTACCTATCTCTATCTATCTATCTACCTATCTACCTATCTGTATCTATCTATCTACCTACCTACCTATCTGTATCTATCAATCTACCTACCTACCTATCTCTATCTATCTACCTACCTACCTACCTATCTCTATCAATCTACCTACCTACCTATCTCTATCTATCTACCTACCTACCTACCTATCTCTATCTATCAATCTACCTACCTACCTATCTGTATCTATCTATCTACCTACCTACCTATCTCTATCTATCTATCAACCTACCTACCTACCTATCTCTATCTATCTATCTACCTACCTACCTATCTCTATCTATCTATCTACCTACCTACCTATCTGTATCTATCAATCTACCTACCTACCTATCTCTATCTATCTATCTACCTACCTACCTATCTGTATCTATCTATCTACCTACCTACCTATCTCTATCTATCTATCTATCTACCTACCTACCTATCTCTATCTATCAATCTACCTACCTACCTATCTGTATCTATCAATCTACCTACCTACCTATCTCTATCTATCTATCTACCTACCTATCTATCTGTATCTATCAATCTACCTACCTACCTATCTGTATCTATCAATCTACCTACCTACCTATCTCTATCTATCTACCTACCTACCTACCTATCTCTATCTATCTATCTACCTACCTACCTATCTGTATCTATCTATCTACCTACCCACCTATCTCTATCTATCTACCTACCTACCTATCTGTATCTATCTATCTACCTATCTCTATATATCTATCTACCTACCTACCTATCTCTATCTATCTATCTACCTACCTATCTCTATCTATTAATCTACCTACCTACCTATCTGTATCTATCTATCTACCTACCTACCTATCTCTATCTATCTATCTACCTACCTACCTATCTGTATCTATCTATCTACCTACCTACCTATCTCTATCTATCTATCTACCTACCTACCTATCTCTATCAATCTACCTACCTACCTATCCCTATCTATCTACCTACCTACCTACCTATCTCTATCTATCAATCTACCTACCTACCTACATATCTGTATCTATCTACCTACCTACCTATCTCTATCTATCTATCTACCTACCTACCTATCTGTATCTATCTATCTACCTACCTACCTATCTCTATCTATCTATCTACCTACCTACCTATCTCTATCTATCTACCTACCTACCTATCTGTATCTATCTACCTACCTACCTACCTATCTGTATCTATCTATCTACCTACCTACATATCTGTATCTATATATCTACCTACCTACCTATCTGTATCTATCTACCTACCTAACTATCTGTATCTATCAATCTACCTACCTACCTATCTCTATCTATCTATCTACCTACCTACCTATCTGTATCTATCAATCTACCTACCTACCTATCTCTATCTATCTATCTACCTACCTACCTATCTCTATCTATCTATCTACCTACCTACCTACCTAACTGTATCTATCTATCTACCTACCTACCTATCTGTATCTATCTATCTACCTACCTACCTATCTCTATCTATCTATCTACCTACCTACCTATCTCTATCAATCTACCTACCTACCTATCTCTATCTATCTACCTACCTACCTACCTATCTCTATCAATCTACCTACCTACCTATCTCTATCTATCTACCTACCTACCTACCTATCTCTATCTATCAATCTACCTACCTACCTATCTGTATCTATCAATCTACCTACCTACCTATCTCTATCTATCTATCTACCTACCTACCTATCTCTATCTATCTATCTACCTACCTACCTATCTCTATCTATCTATCTACCTACCTACCTATCTCTATCTATCTATCTACATACCTACCTATCTCTATCAATCTACCTACCTACCTATCCCTATCTATCTACCTACCTACCTACCTATCTCTCTCTATCAATCTACCTACCTACCTACATATCTGTATCTATCTACCTACCTACCTATCTCTATCTATCTATCTACCTACCTACCTACCTATCTGTATCTATCTACCTACCTACCTATCTCTATCTATCTACCTACCTACCTATCTGTATCTATCTACCTACCTACCTACCTATCTGTATCTATCTATCTACCTACCTACATATCTGTATCTATATATCTACCTACCTACGTATCTGTATCTATCTATCTACCTACCTAACTATCTGTATCTATCAATCTACCTACCTACCTATCTCTATCTATCTATCTACCTATTTACCTATCTGTATCTATCAATCTACCTACCTACCTATCTCTATCTATCTATCTACCTACCTACCTATCTCTATCTATCAATCTACCTACCTACCTACATATCTGTATCTATCTACCTACCTACCTATCTCTATCTATCTACCTACCTACCTATCTGTATCTATCTATCTACCTACCCACCTATCTCTATCTATCTACCTACCTACCTATCTGTATCTATCTACCTATCTCTATATATCTATCTACCTACCTACCTATCTCTATGTATCTATCTACCTACCTACCTATCTCTATCTATTAATCTACCTACCTACCTATCTGTATCTATCTATCTACCTACCTACCTATCTCTATCTATCTATCTATCTACCTACCTACCTATCTGTATCTATCTATCTACCTACCTACCTATCTCTATCTATCTATCTACCTACCTACCTACCTATCTCTATCTATCTATCTACCTACCTACCTATCTCTATCTATCTACCTACCTACCTATCTGTATCTATCAATCTACCTACCTACCTATCTCTATCTATCTATCTACCTACCTACCTATCTCTATCTATCTATCTACCTACCTACCTATCTGTATCTATCTATCTACCTACCTACCTATCTGTATCTATCTATCTACCTACCTACCTATCTCTATCTATCTATCTACCTACCTACCTATCTCTATCAATCTACCTACCTACCTATCTCTATCTATCTACCTACCTACCTACCTATCTCTATCTATCAATCTACCTACCTACCTATCTCTATCTATCTATCTACCTACCTACATACCTACATATCTGTATCTATCAATCTACCTACCTACCTATCTCTATCTATCTATCTACCTACCTACCTATCTGTATCTATCTATCTACCTACCTACCTATCTCTATCTATCTATCTATCTACCTACCTACCTATCTCTATCTATCAATCTACCTACCTACGCTATCTGTATCTATCAATCTACCTACCTACCTATCTCTATCTATCTACCTACCTACCTACCTATCTGTATCTATCAATCTACCTACCTACCTATCTGTATCTATCAATCTACCTACTACCTATCTCTATCTATCTACCTACCTACCTACCTATCTCATCAATCTACCTACCTATCTCTATCTATCTATCTACCTACCTACCTATCTCTATCTATCTATCTACCTACCTACCTATCTGTATCTATCTATCTACCTACCCACCTATCTCTAAATATCTACCTACCTACCTATCTGTATCTCTATCTATCTCATATATCTATCTACCTACCTACCTATCTCTATCTATCTATCTACCTACCTACCTATCTCTATCTATCTATCTACCTACCTACCTATCTGTATCTATCTATCTACCTACCCACCTATCTCTAAATATCTACCTACCTACCTATCTCTATCTATCTATCTACCTGCCTACCAATCTCTATCTATCAATCTACCTACCTACCTATCTGTATCTATCAATCTACTACCTACCTATCTCTTCTATCTATCTATCTATCTACCTACCTATCTGTATCTATCATCTACCTACTACCTATCTCTATCTATCTATCTACCTACCTACCTATCTCTATCTATCAATCTACCTACCTACCTATCTGTATCTATCCTATCTACCTACCTACCTATCTCTATCTATCAATCTACCTACTATCTGTATTTATCTATCTACCTACCTACCTATCTCTATCTATCTACTACCTACCTACCTATCTCTATCTATCTATCTACCTACCTACCTATCTGTATCTATCTATCTACCTATCTACCTATCTCTATCTATCAATCTACCTACCTACCTATCTCTATCTATCTACCTACCTACCTATCTCTATCTATCAATCTACCTACCTATCTGTATTTATCTACCTACCTACCTACCTATCTCTATCTATCTGCCTACCTACCTATCTCTATCTATCAATCTACCTACCTACCTATCTGTATCTATCAATCTACCTACCTACCTATCTCTATCTATCTATCTACCTACCTACCTATCTCTATCTATCAATCTACCTACCTACCTATCTGTATCTATCAATCTACCTACCTACCTATCTCTATCTATCTATCTACCTACCTACCTATCTGTATCTATCTATCTACCTACCTACCTATCTGTATCTATCTATCTACCTACCTACCTATCTCTATCTATCTATCTACCTACCTACCTATCTCTATCAATCTACCTACCTACCTATCTCTATCTATCTACCTACCTACCTACCTATCTCTATCTATCAATCTACCTACCTACCTATCTCTATCTATCTATCTACCTACCTACATATCTGTATCTATCAATCTACCTACCTACCTATCTCTATCTATCTATCTACCTACCTACCTATCTGTATCTATCTATCTACCTACCTACCTATCTCTATCTATCTATCTATCTACCTACCTACCTATCTCTATCTATCAATCTACCTACCTACCTATCTGTATCTATCAATCTACCTACCTACCTATCTCTATCTATCTATCTACCTACCTACCTATCTGTATCTATCAATCTACCTTCCTACCTATCTGTATCTATCAATCTACCTACCTACCTATCTCTATCTATCTACCTACCTACCTACCTATCTCTATCAATCTACCTACCTATCTCTATCTATCTATCTACCTACCTACCTATCTCTATCTATCTGTCTACCTACCTACCTATCTGTATCTATCTATCTACCTACCCACCTATCTCTAAATATCTACCTACCTACCTATCTGTATCTATCTATCTACCTATCTCTATATATCTATCTACCTACCTACCTATCTCTATCTATCTATCTACCTACCTACCTATCTCTATCTATCTATCTACCTACCTACCTATCTGTATCTATCTATCTACCTACCCACCTATCTCTAAATATCTACCTACCTACCTATCTCTATCTATCTATCTACCTGCCTACCAATCTCTATCTATCAATCTACCTACCTACCTATCTGTATCTATCAATCTACCTACCTACCTATCTCTATCTATCTATCTACCTACCTATCTGTATCTATCAATCTACCTACCTACCTATCTCTATCTATCTATCTACCTACCTACCTATCTCTATCTATCAATCTACCTACCTACCTATCTGTATCTATCAATCTACCTACCTACCTATCTCTATCTATCAATCTACCTACCTATCTGTATTTATCTATCTACCTACCTACCTATCTCTATCTATCTATCTACCTACCTACCTATCTCTATCTATCTATCTACCTACCTACCTATCTGTATCTATCTATCTACCTATCTACCTATCTCTATCTATCAATCTACCTACCTACCTATCTCTATCTATCTACCTACCTACCTATCTCTATCTATCAATCTACCTACCTATCTGTATTTATCTACCTACCTACCTACCTATCTCTATCTATCTGCCTACCTACCTATCTCTATCTATCAATCTACCTACCTACCTATCTGTATCTATCAATCTACCTACCTACCTATCTCTATCTATCTATCTACCTACCTACCTATCTCTATCTATCAATCTACCTACCTACCTATCTGTATCTATCAATCTACCTACCTACCTATCTCTATCTATCAATCTACCTACCTATCTGTATTTATCTACCTACCTACCTACCTATCTCTATCTATCTATCTACCTACCTACCTATCTGTATCTATCAATCTACCTACCTACCTATCTCTATCTATCTATCTACCTACCTACCTATCTGTATCTATCTATCTACCTACCTACCTAACTCTATCTATCTATCTACCTACCTACCTATCTCTATCTATCAATCTACCTACCTACCTATCTGTATCTATCAATCTACCTACCTACCTATCTCTATCTATCAATATACCTACCTATCTGTATTTATCTACCTACCTACCTACATATCTCTATCTATCTATCTACCTACCTACCTATCTGTATCTATCAATCTACCTACCTACCTATCTCTATCTATCTATCTACCTACCTACCTACCTATCTGTATCTATCTATCTACCTACCTACCTATCTGTATCTATCTTTCTACCTACCTACCTATCTCTATCTATCTATCTACCTACCTACCTATCTCTATCAATCTACCTACCTACCTATCTCTATCTATCTACCTACCTACCTATCTCTATCTATCTTTCTACCTACCTACATATCTGTATCTATCTACCTACCTACCTACCTATCTGTATCTATCTATCTACCTACCTACCTATCTCTATCTATCTATCTACCTACCTACCTATCTCTATCTATCTATCTACCTACCTACCTATCTGTATCTATCAATCTACCTACCTACCTATCTGTATCTATCAATCTACCTACCTACCTATCTCTATCTATCCATCTACCTACCTACCTATCTCTATCTATCTATCTACCTACCTACCTATCTGTATCTATCTATCTACCTACCTACCTATCTCTATCTATCTATCTACATACCTACCTATCTCTATCAATCTACCTACCTACCTATCCCTATCTATCTACCTACCTACCTACCTATCTCTATCTATCAATCTACCTACCTACCTACATATCTGTATCTATCTACCTACCTACCTATCTCTATCTATCTATCTACCTACCTACCTATCTGTATCTATCTATTTACCTACCTACCTATCTCTATCTATCTATCTACCTACCTACCTATCTCTATCTATCTACCTACCTACCTATCTGTATCTATCTACCTACCTACCTACCTATCTGTATCTATCTATCTACCTACCTGCATATCTGTATCTATATATCTACCTACCTACCTATCTGTATCTATCTATCTACCTACCTAACTATCTGTATCTATCAATCTACCTACCTACCTATCTCTATCTATCTACCTACCTACCTATCTGTATCTATCAATCTACCTACCTACCTATCTCTATCTATCTACCTACCTACCTACCTATCTCTATCTATCTATCTACCTACCTACCTAACTGTATCTATCTATCTACCTACCTACCTATCTGTATCTATCTATCTACCTACCTACCTATCTCTATCTATCTATCTACCTACCTACCTATCTCTATCAATCTACCTACCTACCTATCTCTATCTATCTACCTACCTACCTACCTATCTCTATCAATCTACCTACCTACCTATCTCTATCTATCTATCTACCTACCTACCTATCTCTATCTATCAATCTACCTACCTACCTATCTGTATCTATCAATTTACCTACCTACCTATCTCTATCTATCTATCTACCTATCTACCTATCTGTATCTATCTATCTACCTACCTACCTATCTGTATCTATCAATCTACCTACCTACCTATCTCTATCTATCTATCTACCTACCTACCTATCTCTATCAATCTACCTACCTACCTATCTCTATCTATCTACCTACCTACATACCTATCTCTATCTATCAATCTACCTACCTACCTATCTGTATCTATCTATCTACCTACCTACCTATCTCTATCTATCTATCTACCTACCTACCTACCTATCTCTATCTATCTATCTACCTACCTACCTATCTCTATCTATCTATCTACCTACCTACCTATCTGTATCTATCAATCTACCTACCTACCTATCTCTATCTATCTATCTACCTACCGACCTATCTCTATCTATCTATCTACCTACCTACCTATCTGTATCTATCTATCTACCTACCTACCTATTTGTATCTATCTATCTACCTACCTACCTATCTCTATCTATCTATCTACCTACCTACCTACCTATCTCTATCAATCTACCTACCTACCTATCTCTATCTATCTACCTACCTACCTACCTATCTCTATCTATCAATCTACCTACCTACCTATCTCTATCTATCTATCTACCTACCTACATATCTGTATCTATCTACCTACCTACCTACCTATCTGTATCTATCTATCTACCTACCTACCTATCTCTATCTATCTATCTACCTACCTACCTATCTCTATCTATCTATCTACCTACCTACCTATCTGTATCTATCAATCTACCTACCTACCTATCTCTATCTATCTATCTACCTACCTACCTATCTGTATCTATCTATCTACCTACCTACCTATCTCTATCTATCTATCTACCTACCTACCTATCTCTATCTATCAATCTACCTACATACCTATCTGTATCTATCAATCTACCTACCTACCTATCTCTATCTATCTATCTACCTACCTACCTATCTGTATCTATCAATCTACCTACCTACCTATCTGTATCTATCAATCTACCTACCTATCTCTATCTATCTACCTACCTACCTACCTATCTCTATCAATCTACTTACCTATCTCTATCTATCTATCTATCTACCTACCTACCTATCTCTATCTATCTATCTACCTACCTACCTATCTGTATCTATCTATCTACCTACCCACCTATCTCTATCTATCTACCTACCTACCTATCTGTATCTATCTATCTACCTATCTCTATATATCTATCTACCTACCTACCTATCTCTATCTATCTATCTACCTACCTACCTATCTCTATCTATTAATCTACCTACCTACCTATCTGTATCTATCTATCTACCTACCTACCTATCTCTATCTATTTATCTACCTACCTACCTATCTGTATCTATCTATCTACCTACCTACCTATCTCTATCTATCTATCTACCTACCTACCTATCTCTATCAATCTACCTACCTACCTATCCCTATCTACCTACCTACCTACCTACCTATCTCTATCTATCAATCTACCTACCTACCTACATATCTGTATCTATCTACCTACCTACCTATCTCTATCTATCTATCTACCTACCTACCTATCTGTATCTATCTATCTACCTACCTACCTATCTCTATCTATCTATCTACCTACCTACCTATCTCTATCTATCTATCTATCTATCTACCTACCTACCCATCTGTATCTATCTACCTACCTACCTACCTATCTGTATCTATCTATCTACCTACCTACATACCTGTATCTATATATCTACCTACCTACCTATCTGTATCTATCTATCTACCTACCTAACTATCTGTATCTATCAATCTACCTACCTACCTATCTCTATCTATCTATCTACCTACCTACCTATCTGTATCTATCAATCTACCTACCTACCTATCTCTATCTATCTATCTACCTACCTACCTATCTCTATCTATCTATCTACCTACCTACCTAACTGTATCTATCTATCTACCTACCTACCTATCTGTATCTATCTACCTACCTACCTATCTCTATCTATCTATCTACCTACCTACCTACCTATCTGTATCTATCTACCTACCTACCTATCTGTATCTATCTATCTACCTACCTACCTATCTCTATCTATCTACCTACCTACCTATCTCTATCTATCAATCTACCTACCTACCTAACTGTATCTATCTATCTACCTACCTATCTATCTGTATCTATCTATCTACCTACCTACCTATCTGTATCTATCTATCTACCTACCTACCTATCTCTATCTATCTATCTACCTACCTACCTATCTCTATCAATCTACCTACCTACCTATCTCTATCTATCTACCTACCTACCTATCTCTATCTATCTTTCTACCTACCTACATATCTGTATCTATCTACCTACCTACCTACCTATCTGTATCTATCTATCTACCTACCTACCTATCTCTATCTATCTATCTACCTACCTACCTATCTCTATCTATCTATCTACCTACCTACCTATCTGTATCTATCAATCTACCTACCTACCTATCTCTCTATCTATCTACCTACCTACCTATCTCTATCTATCCATCTACCTACCTACCTATCTCTATCTATCTATCTACCTACCTACCTATCTGTATCTATCTATCTACCTACCTACCTATCTCTATCTATCTATCTACATACCTACCTATCTCTATCAATCTACCTACCTACCTATCCCTATCTATCTACCTACCTACCTACCTATCTCTATCTATCAATCTACCTACCTACCTACATATCTGTATCTATCTACCTACCTACCTATCTCTATCTATCTATCTACCTACCTACCTATCTGTATCTATCTATTTACCTAACTACCTATCTCTATCTATCTATCTACCTACCTACCTATCTCTATCTATCTACCTACCTACCTATCTGTATCTATCTACCTACCTACCTACCTATCTGTATCTATCTATCTACCTACCTGCATATCTGTATCTATATATCTACCTACCTACCTATCTGTATCTATCTATCTACCTACCTAACTATCTGTATCTATCAATCTACCTACCTACCTATCTCTATCTATCTATCTACCTACCTACCTATCTGTATCTATCAATCTACCTACCTACCTATCTCTATCTATCTACCTACCTACCTACCTATCTCTATCTATCTATCTACCTACCTACCTAACTGTATCTATCTATCTACCTACCTACCTATCTGTATCTATCTATCTACCTACCTACCTATCTCTATCTATCTATCTACCTACCTACCTATCTCTATCAATCTACCTACCTACCTATCTCTATCTATCTACCTACCTACCTACCTATCTCTATCAATCTACCTACCTACCTATCTCTATCTATCTATCTACCTACCTACCTATCTCTATCTATCAATCTACCTACCTACCTATCTGTATCTATCAATTTACCTACCTACCTATCTCTATCTATCTATCTACCTATCTACCTATCTGTATCTATCTATCTACCTACCTACCTATCTGTATCTATCAATCTACCTACCTACCTATCTCTATCTATCTACCTACCTACCTACCTATCTCTATCAATCTACCTACCTACCTATCTCTATCTATCTACCTACCTACATACCTATCTCTATCTATCAATCTACCTACCTACCTATCTGTATCTATCTATCTACCTACCTACCTATCTCTATCTATCTATCTACCTACCTACCTACCTATCTCTATCTATCTATCTATCTACCTACCTACCTATCTCTATCTATCTATCTACCTACCTACCTATCTGTATCTATCAATCTACCTACCTACCTATCTCTATCTATCTATCTACCTACCGACCTATCTCTATCTATCTATCTACCTACCTACCTATCTGTATCTATCTATCTACCTACCTACCTATCTGTATCTATCTATCTACCTACCTACCTATCTCTATCTATCTATCTACCTACCTACCTACCTATCTCTATCAATCTACCTACCTACCTATCTCTATCTATCTACCTACCTACCTACCTATCTCTATCTATCAATCTACCTACCTACCTATCTCTATCTATCTATCTACCTACCTACATATCTGTATCTATCTACCTACCTACCTACCTATCTGTATCTATCTATCTACCTACCTACCTATCTCTATCTATCTATCTACCTACCTACCTACCTATCTGTATCTATCAATCTACCTACCTACCTATCTCTATCTATCTATCTACCTACCTACCTATCTGTATCTATCTATCTACCTACCTACCTATCTCTATCTATCTATCTACCTACCTACCTATCTCTATCTATCAATCTACCTACATACCTATCTGTATCTATCAATCTACCTACCTACCTATCTCTATCTATCTATCTACCTACCTACCTATCTGTATCTATCAATCTACCTACCTACCTATCTGTATGTATCAATCTACCTACCTATCTCTATCTATCTACCTACCTACCTACCTATCTCTATCAATCTACTTACCTATCTCTATCTATCTATCTATCTACCTACCTACCTATCTCTATCTATCTATCTACCTACCTACCTATCTGTATCTATCTATCTACCTACCCACCTATCTCTATCTATCTACCTACCTACCTATCTGTATCTATCTATCTACCTATCTCTATATATCTATCTACCTACCTACCTATCTCTATCTATCTATCTACCTACCTACCTATCTCTATCTATTAATCTACCTACCTACCTATCTGTATCTATCTATCTACCTACCTACCTATCTCTATCTATTTATCTACCTACCTACCTATCTGTATCTATCTATCTACCTACCTACCTATCTCTATCTATCTATCTACCTACCTACCTATCTCTATCAATCTACCTACCTACCTATCCCTATCTACCTACCTACCTACCTACCTACCTATCTCTATCTATCAATCTACCTACCTACCTACATATCTGTATCTATCTACCTACCTACCTATCTCTATCTATCTATCTACCTACCTACCTATCTGTATCTATCTATCTACCTACCTACCTATCTCTATCTATCTATCTACCTACCTACCTATCTCTATCTATCTATCTATCTACCTACCTACCCATCTGTATCTATCTACCTACCTACCTACCTATCTGTATCTATCTATCTACCTACCTACATACCTGTATCTATATATCTACCTACCTACCTATCTGTATCTATCTATCTACCTACCTAACTATCTGTATCTATCAATCTACCTACCTACCTATCTCTATCTATCTATCTACCTACCTACCTATCTGTATCTATCAATCTA
The DNA here is from genome assembly GCA_024509115.1 of Crotalus helleri. Classification (NCBI taxonomy): domain Eukaryota; kingdom Metazoa; phylum Chordata; class Lepidosauria; order Squamata; family Viperidae; genus Crotalus; species Crotalus helleri. The sequence continues at coordinate 232,879 of JAKSXO010000128.1, forward strand.
CCTACCTACCTATCTCTATCTATCTATCTACCTACCTACCTATCTCTATCTATCTATCTACCTACCTACCTAACTGTATCTATCTATCTACCTACCTACCTATCTGTATCTATCTACCTACCTACCTATCTCTATCTATCTATCTACCTACCTACCTAACTCTATCAATCTACCTACCTACCTATCTCTATCTATCTACCTACCTACCTACCTACCTATCTCTATCAATCTACCTACCTACCTATCTCTATCTATCTACCTACCTACCTACCTATCTGTATCTATCAATCTACCTACCTACCTATCTGTATCTATCTATCTACCTACCTACCTATCTCTATCTACCTATCTACCTACCTACCTATCTCTATCTATCTATCTACCTACCTACCTATCTCTATCTATCTATCTACATACCTACCTATCTCTATCAATCTACCTACCTACCTATCCCTATCTATCTACCTACCTACCTACCTATCTCTCTCTATCAATCTACCTACCTACCTACATATCTGTATCTATCTACCTACCTACCTATCTCTATCTATCTATCTACCTACCTACCTATCTGTATCTATCTATCTACCTACCTACCTATCTCTATCTATCTATCTACCTACCTACCTATCTCTATCTATCTATCTACCTACCTACCTATCTGCATCTATCAATCTACCTACCTACCTATCTCTATCTATCTATCTACCTACCTACCTATCTCTATCTATCCATCTACCTACCTACCTATCTCTATCTATCTATCTACCTACCTACCTATCTGTATCTATCTATCTACCTACCTACCTATCTCTATCTATCTATCTATCTACATACCTACCTATCTCTATCAATCTACCTACCTACCTATCCCTATCTATCTACCTACCTACCTACCTATCTCTATCTATCAATCTACCTACCTACCTACATATCTGTATCTATCTACCTACCTACCTATCTCTATCTATCTATCTACCTACCTATCTGTATCTATCTATCTACCTACCTACCTATCTCTATCTATCTATCTACCTACCTACCTATCTCTATCTATCTACCTACCTACCTATCTGTATCTATCTACCTACCTACCTACCTATCTGTATCTATCTATCTACCTACCTGCATATCTGTATCTATATATCTACCTACCTACCTATCTGTATCTATCTACCTACCTACCTACCTATCTGTATCTATCAATCTACCTACCTACCTATCTCTATCAATCTACCTACCTACCTATCTCTATCTATCTACCTACCTACCTACCTATCTGTATCTATCAATCTACCTACCTACCTATCTGTATCTATCAATCTACCTACCTACCTATCTCTATCTATCTATCTACCTACCTACCTATCTCTATCTATCTATCTACCTACCTACCTATCTCTATCTATCAATCTACCTACCTACCTATCTCTATCTATCTATCTACCTACCGACCTATCTCTATCTATCTATCTACCTACCTACCTATCTGTATCTATCAATCTACCTACCTACCTATCTCTATCTATCTATCTACCTACCTACCTATCTCTATCTATCAATCTACCTACCTACATATCTGTATCTATCTATCTACCTACCTACCTATCTGTATCTATCAATCTACCTACCTACCTATCTGTATCTATCTATCTATCTACCTACCCACCTATCTGTACTTATCTATCTACCTACCTATCTGTATCTATCTACCTACCTACCTACCTATCTGTATCTATAAATCTACCTACCTACCTATCTCTATCTATCAATCTACCTACCTGCCTATCTCTATCTATCTACCTACCCACCTATCTGTATTTATCTATCTACCTACCTATCTGTATCTATCTACCTACCTACCTACCTATCTCTATCTATCTATCTACCTACCTACCTATCTGTACTTATCTATCTACCTACCTATCTGTATCTATCTACCTACCTACCTACCTATCTGTATCTATCAATCTACCTACCTACCTATCTCTATCTATCAATCTACCTACCTGCCTATCTCTATCTATCTACCTACCCACCTATCTGTATTTATCTATCTACCTACCTATCTGTATCTATCTACCTACCTACCTACCTATCTGTATCTATCAATCTACCTACCTACCTATCTGTATCTATCTATCTACCTACCTACCTATCTCTATCTATCTATCTATCTACCTACCTACCTATCTCTATCTATCTATCTACCTACCTACCTATCTGTATCTATCTATCTATCTACCTACCTATCTGTATCTACCTACCTACCTACCTACCTATCTGTATCTATCAATCTACCTACCTACCTATCTGTATCTATCTATCTACCTACCTACCTATCTCTATCTATCTATCTACCTACCTACCTATCTGTATCTATCTATCTACCTACCTACCTATCTGTACCTATCTATCTACCTACCTACCTATCTCTATCTATCTATCTACCTACCTACCTACCTATCTCTATCAATCTACCTACCTACCTATCTCTATCTATCTATATACCTACCTACCTACCTATCTCTATCTATCTATCTACCTACCTACATATCTGTATCTATATATCTACCTACCTACCTATCTCTATTTATCAATCTACCTACCTACCTATCTCTATCTATAAATCTACCTACCTACCTATCTCTATCTATCAATCTACCTACATACCTATCTCTATCTATCAATCTACCTACCTACCTATCTCTATCTATCTATCTACCTACCTACCTATTTCTATCTATCCATCTACCTACCTATCTCTATCTATCTATCTACCTACCTACCTATCTGTATCTATCTATCTACCTACCTACCTATCTCTATCTATCTATCTACATACCTACCTATCTCTATCAATCTACCTACCTACCTATCCCTATCTATCTACCTACCTACCTACCTATCTCTATCTATCAATCTACCTACCTACCTACATATCTGTATCTATCTACCTACCTACCTATCTCTATCTATCTATCTACCTACCTACCTATCTGTATCTATCTATCTACCTACCTACCTATCTCTATCTATCTATCTACCTACCTACCTATCTCTATCTATCTACCTACCTACCTATCTGTATCTATCTACCTACCTACCTACCTATCTATATCTATCTATCTACCTACCTGCATATCTGTACCTATATATCTACCTACCTACCTATCTGTATCTATCTATCTACCTACCTAACTATCTGTATCTATCAATCTACCTACCTACCTATCTCTATCTATATATCTACCTACCTACCTATCTGTATCTATCAATCTACCTACCTACCTATCTCTATCTATCTATCTACCTACCTACCTATCTCTATCTATCTATCTACCTACCTACCTAACTGTATCTATCTATCTACCTACCTACCTATCTGTATCTATCTACCTACCTACCTATCTCTATCTATCTATCTACCTACCTACCTAACTCTATCAATCTACCTACCTACCTATCTCTATCTATCTACCTACCTACCTACCTATCTCTATCAATCTACCTACCTACCTATCTCTCTCTATCTACCTACCTACCTACCTATCTGTATCTATCAATCTACCTACCTACCTATCTGTATCTATCTATCTACCTACCTACCTATCTCTATCTACCTATCTACCTACCTACCTATCTCTATCTATCTATCTACCTACCTACCTATCTCTATCTATCTATCTACATACCTACCTATCTCTATCAATCTACCTACCTACCTATCTCTATCTATCTACCTACCTACCTACCTATCTCTATCAATCTACCTACCTACCTATCTCTATCTATCTACCTACCTACATACCTATCTCTATCTATCAATCTACCTACCTACCTATCTGTATCTATCTATCTACCTACCTACCTATCTCTATCTATCTACCTACCTACCTACCTACCTATCTCTATCTATCTATCTACCTACCTACCTATCTCTATCTATCTATCTACCTACCTACCTATCTGTATCTATCAATCTACCTACCTACCTATCTCTATCTATCTATCTACCTACCTACCTATCTGTATCTATCTATCTACCTACCTACCTATCTCTATCTATCTATCTACCTACCTATCTCTATTTATCTACCTACCTACCTACCTATCTCTATCTATCTATCTACCTACCTACCTATCTGTATCTATCAATCTACCTACCTACCTATCTGTATCTATCAATCTACCTACCTACCTATCTCTAACTATCTACCTACCTACCTACCTATCTCTATCAATCTACCTACCTACCTATCTCTATCTATCTACCTACCTACCTATCTCTATCTATCAATCTACCTTCCTACCTATCTGTATCTATCTATCTACCTACCTACCTATCTGTATCTATCTATCTACCTACCTACCTATCTGTATCTATCTATCTACCTACCTATCTCTATTTATCTACCTACCTACCTACCTATCTCTATCTATCTACCTACCTACCTACCTATCTGTATCTATCAATCTACCTACCTACCTATCTGTATCTTTCAATCTACCTACCTACCTATCTCTATCTATCTACGTACCTACCTATCTCTATCTATCTATCTACCTACCTACCTATCTCTATCTATCAATCTACCTACCTACCTATCTGTATCTATCAATCTACCTACCTACCTATCTCTAACTATCTACCTACCTACCTACCTATCTCTATCAATCTACCTACCTACCTATCTCTATCTATCTATCTACCTAGCTATCTCTATCTATCAATCTACCTACCTACCTATCTGTATCTATCTATCTACCTACCTACCTATCTCTATCTATCTATCTACCTACCTACCTATCTCTATCTATCTATCTACCTACCCACCTATCTCTATCTATCAATCTACCTACCTACCTATCTGTATCTATCTATCTACCTACCTACCTATCTCTATCTATCTATCTACCTACCTATCTCTATTTATCTACCTACCTACCTACCTATCTCTATCTATCTATCTACCTACCTACCTATCTGTATCTATCAATCTACCTACCTACCTATCTGTATCTATCAATCTACCTACCTACCTATCTCTATCTATCTATCTACCTACCTACCTATCTCTATCTATCTATCTACCTACCTACCTATCTCTATCTATCAATCTACCTACCTACCTATCTCTATCTATCTATCTACCTACCGACCTATCTCTATCTATCTATCTACCTACCTACCTATCTGTATCTATCAATCTACCTACCTACCTATCTCTATCTATCTATCTACCTACCTACCTATCTCTATCTATCAATCTACCTACCTACATATCTGTATCTATCTATCTACCTACCTACCTATCTGTATCTATCAATCTACCTACCTACCTATCTGTATCTATCTATCTATCTACCTACCCACCTATCTGTACTTATCTATCTACCTACCTATCTGTATCTATCTACCTACCTACCTACCTATCTGTATCTATAAATCTACCTACCTACCTATCTCTATCTATCAATCTACCTACCTGCCTATCTCTATCTATCTACCTACCCACCTATCTGTATTTATCTATCTACCTACCTATCTGTATCTATCTACCTACCTACCTACCTATCTCTATCTATCTATCTACCTACCTACCTATCTGTACTTATCTATCTACCTACCTATCTGTATCTATCTACCTACCTACCTACCTATCTGTATCTATCAATCTACCTACCTACCTATCTCTATCTATCAATCTACCTACCTGCCTATCTCTATCTATCTACCTACCCACCTATCTGTATTTATCTATCTACCTACCTATCTGTATCTATCTACCTACCTACCTACCTATCTGTATCTATCAATCTACCTACCTACCTATCTGTATCTATCTATCTACCTACCTACCTATCTCTATCTATCTATCTATCTATCTACCTACCTACCTATCTCTATCTATCTATCTACCTACCTACCTATCTGTATCTATCTATCTATCTACCTACCTATCTGTATCTACCTACCTACCTACCTACCTATCTGTATCTATCAATCTACCTACCTACCTATCTGTATCTATCTATCTACCTACCTACCTATCTCTATCTATCTATCTACCTACCTACCTATCTGTATCTATCTATCTACCTACCTACCTATCTGTACCTATCTATCTATCTACCTACCTACCTATCTCTATCTATCTATCTACCTACCTACCTACCTACCTATCTCTATCAATCTACCTACCTACCTATCTCTATCTATCTATATACCTACCTACCTACCTATCTCTATCTATCTATCTACCTACCTACATATCTGTATCTATATATCTACCTACCTACCTATCTCTATTTATCAATCTACCTACCTACCTTTCTCTATCTATAAATCTACCTACCTACCTATCTCTATCTATCAATCTACCTACATACCTATCTCTATCTATCTATCTACCTACCTACATATCTGTATCTATATATCTACCTACCTACCTATCTCTATCTATCTACCTACCTACCTACCTATCTGTATCTATCTATCTACCTACCTACCTATCTGTACCTATCTATCTACCTACCTACCTATCTCTATCTATCTATCTACCTACCTACCTATCTCTATCAATCTACCTACCTACCTATCTCTATCTATCTATATACCTACCTACCTACCTATCTCTATCTATCTATCTACCTACCTACATATCTGTATCTATATATCTACCTACCTACCTATCTCTATCTATCAATCTACCTACCTACCTATCTCTATCTATAAATCTACCTACCTACCTATCTCTATCTATCAATCTACCTACCTATCTGTATTTATCTACCTACCTACCTACATATCTCTATCTATCTATCTACCTACCTACCTATCTGTATCTATCAATCTACCTACCTACCTATCTCTATCTATCTATCTACCAACCTACCTATCTGTATCTATCTATCTACCTACCTACCTATCTGTATCTATCTATCTACCTACCTACCTATCTCTATCTATCTATCTACCTACCTACCTATCTCTATCAATCTACCTACCTACCTATCTCTATCTATCTACCTACCTACCTATCTCTATCTATCTTTCTACCTACCTACATATCTGTATCTATCTACCTACCTACCTACCTATCTGTATCTATCTATCTACCTACCTACCTATCTCTATCTATCTATCTACCTACCTACCTATCTCTATCTATCTATCTACCTACCTACCTATCTGTATCTATCAATCTACCTACCTACCTATCTCTATCTATCTATCTACCTACCTACCTATCTCTATCTATCCATCTACCTACCTATCTCTATCTATCTATCTACCTACCTACCTATCTGTATCTATCTATCTACCTACCTACCTATCTCTATCTATCTATCTACATACCTACCTATCTCTATCAATCTACCTACCTACCTATCCCTATCTATCTACCTACCTACCTACCTATCTCTATCTATCAATCTACCTACCTACCTACATATCTGTATCTATCTACCTACCTACCTATCTCTATCTATCTATCTACCTACCTACCTATCTGTATCTATCTATCTACCTACCTACCTATCTCTATCTATCTATCTACCTACCTACCTATCTCTATCTATCTACCTACCTACCTATCTGTATCTATCTACCTACCTACCTACCTATCTATATCTATCTATCTACCTACCTGCATATCTGTACCTATATATCTACCTACCTACCTATCTGTATCTATCTATCTACCTACCTAACTATCTGTATCTATCAATCTACCTACCTACCTATCTCTATCTATATATCTACCTACCTACCTATCTCTATCTATCTATCTACCTACCTACCTATCTCTATCTATCAATCTACCTACCTACCTATCTCTATCTATCTATCTACCTACCGACCTATCTCTATCTATCTATCTACCTACCTACCTATCTGTATCTATCAATCTACCTACCTACCTATCTCTATCTATCTATCTACCTACCTACCTATCTCTATCTATCAATCTACCTACCTACATATCTGTATCTATCTATCTACCTACCTACCTATCTGTATCTATCAATCTACCTACCTACCTATCTGTATCTATCTATCTATCTACCTACCCACCTATCTGTACTTATCTATCTACCTACCTATCTGTATCTATCTACCTACCTACCTACCTATCTGTATCTATAAATCTACCTACCTACCTATCTCTATCTATCAATCTACCTACCTGCCTATCTCTATCTATCTACCTACCCACCTATCTGTATTTATCTATCTACCTACCTATCTGTATCTATCTACCTACCTACCTACCTATCTCTATCTATCTATCTACCTACCTACCTATCTGTACTTATCTATCTACCTACCTATCTGTATCTATCTACCTACCTACCTACCTATCTGTATCTATCAATCTACCTACCTACCTATCTCTATCTATCAATCTACCTACCTGCCTATCTCTATCTATCTACCTACCCACCTATCTGTATTTATCTATCTACCTACCTATCTGTATCTATCTACCTACCTACCTACCTATCTGTATCTATCAATCTACCTACCTACCTATCTGTATCTATCTATCTACCTACCTACCTATCTCTATCTATCTATCTATCTATCTACCTACCTACCTATCTCTATCTATCTATCTACCTACCTACCTATCTGTATCTATCTATCTATCTACCTACCTATCTGTATCTACCTACCTACCTACCTACCTATCTGTATCTATCAATCTACCTACCTACCTATCTGTATCTATCTATCTACCTACCTACCTATCTCTATCTATCTATCTACCTACCTACCTATCTGTATCTATCTATCTACCTACCTACCTATCTGTACCTATCTATCTACCTACCTACCTATCTCTATCTATCTATCTACCTACCTACCTACCTACCTATCTCTATCAATCTACCTACCTACCTATCTCTATCTATCTATATACCTACCTACCTACCTATCTCTATCTATCTATCTACCTACCTACATATCTGTATCTATATATCTACCTACCTACCTATCTCTATTTATCAATCTACCTACCTACCTTTCTCTATCTATAAATCTACCTACCTACCTATCTCTATCTATCAATCTACCTACATACCTATCTCTATCTATCTATCTACCTACCTACATATCTGTATCTATATATCTACCTACCTACCTATCTCTATCTATCTACCTACCTACCTACCTATCTGTATCTATCTATCTACCTACCTACCTATCTGTACCTATCTATCTACCTACCTACCTATCTCTATCTATCTATCTACCTACCTACCTATCTCTATCAATCTACCTACCTACCTATCTCTATCTATCTATATACCTACCTACCTACCTATCTCTATCTATCTATCTACCTACCTACATATCTGTATCTATATATCTACCTACCTACCTATCTCTATCTATCAATCTACCTACCTACCTATCTCTATCTATAAATCTACCTACCTACCTATCTCTATCTATCAATCTACCTACCTATCTGTATTTATCTACCTACCTACCTACATATCTCTATCTATCTATCTACCTACCTACCTATCTGTATCTATCAATCTACCTACCTACCTATCTCTATCTATCTATCTACCAACCTACCTATCTGTATCTATCTATCTACCTACCTACCTATCTGTATCTATCTATCTACCTACCTACCTATCTCTATCTATCTATCTACCTACCTACCTATCTCTATCAATCTACCTACCTACCTATCTCTATCTATCTACCTACCTACCTATCTCTATCTATCTTTCTACCTACCTACATATCTGTATCTATCTACCTACCTACCTACCTATCTGTATCTATCTATCTACCTACCTACCTATCTCTATCTATCTATCTACCTACCTACCTATCTCTATCTATCTATCTACCTACCTACCTATCTGTATCTATCAATCTACCTACCTACCTATCTCTATCTATCTATCTACCTACCTACCTATCTCTATCTATCCATCTACCTACCTATCTCTATCTATCTATCTACCTACCTACCTATCTGTATCTATCTATCTACCTACCTACCTATCTCTATCTATCTATCTACATACCTACCTATCTCTATCAATCTACCTACCTACCTATCCCTATCTATCTACCTACCTACCTACCTATCTCTATCTATCAATCTACCTACCTACCTACATATCTGTATCTATCTACCTACCTACCTATCTCTATCTATCTATCTACCTACCTACCTATCTGTATCTATCTATCTACCTACCTACCTATCTCTATCTATCTATCTACCTACCTACCTATCTCTATCTATCTACCTACCTACCTATCTGTATCTATCTACCTACCTACCTACCTATCTATATCTATCTATCTACCTACCTGCATATCTGTACCTATATATCTACCTACCTACCTATCTGTATCTATCTATCTACCTACCTAACTATCTGTATCTATCAATCTACCTACCTACCTATCTCTATCTATATATCTACCTACCTACCTATCTGTATCTATCAATCTACCTACCTACCTATCTCTATCTATCTATCTACCTACCTACCTATCTCTATCTATCTATCTACCTACCTACCTAACTGTATCTATCTATCTACCTACCTACCTATCTGTATCTATCTATCTACCTACCTACCTATCTCTATCTATCTATCTACCTACCTACCTATCTCTATCAATCGACCTACCTACCTATCTCTATCTATCTACCTACCTACCTACCTATCTCTATCAATCTACCTACCTACCTATCTCTATCTATCTATCTACCTACCTACCTATCTCTATCTATCAATCTACCTACCTACCTATCTGTATCTATCAATTTACCTACCTACCTATCTCTATCTATCTATCTACCTATCTACCTATCTGTATCTATCTATCTACCTACCTACCTATCTGTATCTATCAATCTACCTACCTACCTATCTCTATCTATCTACCTACCTACCTACCTATCTCTATCAATCTACCTACCTACCTATCTCTATCTATCTACCTACCTACATACCTATCTCTATCTATCAATCTACCTACCTACCTATCTGTATCTATCTATCTACCTACCTACCTATCTCTATCTATCTACCTACCTACCTACCTACCTATCTCTATCTATCTATCTACCTACCTACCTATCTCTATCTATCTATCTACCTACCTACCTATCTGTATCTATCAATCTACCTACCTACCTATCTCTATCTATCTATCTACCTACCGACCTATCTCTATCTATCTATCTACCTACCTACCTATCTGTATCTATCTATCTACCTACCTACCTATCTGTATCTATCTATCTACCTACCTACCTATCTCTATCTATCTATCTACCTACCTACCTACCTATCTCTATCAATCTACCTACCTACCTATCTCTAACTATCTACCTACCTACCTACCTATCTCTATCAATCTACCTACCTACCTATCTCTATCTATCTATCTACCTACCTATCTCTATCTATCAATCTACCTACCTACCTATCTGTATCTATCTATCTACTTACCTACCTATCTGTATCTATCTATCTACCTATCTACCTATCTCTTACTATCAATCTACCTACCTACCTATCTCTATCTATCTATCTACCTACCTACCTATCTCTATCTATCAATCTACCTACCTATCTGTATTTATCTACCTACCTACCTACCTATCTCTATCTATCTACCTACCTACCTATCTCTATCTATCAATCTACCTACCTACCTATCTGTATCTATCAATCTACCTACCTACCTAACTCTATCTATCTACCTACCTACCTACCTATCTCTATCTATCAATCTACCTACCGACCTATCTGTATCTATCTATCTACCTACCTACCTATCTCTATCTATCTATCTACCTACCTATCTCTATTTATCTACCTACCTACCTACCTATCTCTATCTATCTATCTACCTACCTACCTATCTGTATCTATCAATCTACCTACCTACCTATCTGTATCTATCAATCTACCTACCTACCTATATCTAACTATCTACCTACCTACCTACCTATCTCTATCAATCTACCTACCTACCTATCTCTATCTATCTACCTACCTACCTATCTCTATCTATCAATCTACCTTCCTACCTATCTGTATCTATCTATCTATCTACCTACCTACCTATCTGTATCTATCTATCTACCTACCTACCTTTCTCTATCTATCTATCTACCTACCTATCTCTATTTATCTACCTACCTACCTACCTATCTCTATCTATCTACCTACCTACCTACCTATCTGTATCTATCAATCTACCTACCTACCTATCTGTATCTACCTACCTACCTATCTCTATCTATCTACGTACCTACCTATCTCTATCTATCTATCTACCTACCTACCTATCTCTATCTATCAATCTACCTACCTACCTATCTGTATCTATCAATCTACCTACCTACCTATCTCTAACTATCTACCTACCTACCTACCTATCTCTATCAATCTACCTACCTACCTATCTCTATCTATCTATCTACCTAGCTATCTCTATCTATCAATCTACCTACCTACCTATCTGTATCTATCTATCTACCTACCTACCTATCTCTATCTATCTATCTACCTACCTACCTATCTCTATCTATCTATCTACCTACCCACCTATCTCTATCTATCAATCTACCTACCTACCTATCTGTATCTATCTATCTACCTACCTACCTATCTCTATCTATCTATCTACCTACCTATCTCTATTTATCTACCTACCTACCTACCTATCTCTATCTATCTATCTACCTACCTACCTATCTGTATCTATCAATCTACCTACCTACCTATCTGTATCTATCAATATACCTACCTACCTATCTCTATCTATCTATCTACCTACCTACCTATCTCTATCTATCTATCTACCTACCTACCTATCTCTATCTATCAATCTACCTACCTACCTATCTCTATCTATCTATCTACCTACCGACCTATCTCTATCTATCTATCTACCTACCTACCTATCTGTATCTATCAATCTACCTACCTACCTATCTCTATCTATCTACCTACCTACCTATCTCTATCTATCAATCTACCTACCTACATATCTGTATCTATCTATCTACCTACCTACCTATCTGTATCTATCAATCTACCTACCTACCTATCTGTATCTATCTATCTATCTACCTACCCACCTATCTGTACTTATCTATCTACCTACCTATCTGTATCTATCTACCTACCTACCTACCTATCTGTATCTATAAATCTACCTACCTACCTATCTCTATCTATCAATCTACCTACCTGCCTATCTCTATCTATCTACCTACCCACCTATCTGTATTTATCTATCTACCTACCTATCTGTATCTATCTACCTACCTACCTACCTATCTCTATCTATCTATCTACCTACCTACCTATCTGTACTTATCTATCTACCTACCTATCTGTATCTATCTACCTACCTACCTACCTATCTGTATCTATCAATCTACCTACCTACCTATCTCTATCTATCAATCTACCTACCTGCCTATCTCTATCTATCTACCTACCCACCTATCTGTATTTATCTATCTACCTACCTATCTGTATCTATCTACCTACCTACCTACCTATCTGTATCTATCAATCTACCTACCTACCTATCTGTATCTATCTATCTACCTACCTACCTATCTCTATCTATCTATCTATCTACCTACCTACCTATCTCTATCTATCTATCTACCTACCTACCTATCTGTATCTATCTATCTATCTACCTACCTATCTGTATCTACCTACCTACCTACCTACCTATCTGTATCTATCAATCTACCTACCTACCTATCTGTATCTATCTATCTACCTACCTACCTATCTCTATCTATCTATCTACCTACCTACCTATCTGTATCTATCTATCTACCTACCTACCTATCTGTACCTATCTATCTACCTACCTACCTATCTCTATCTATCTATATACCTACCTACCTACCTATCTCTATCAATCTACCTACCTACCTATCTCTATCTATCTATATACCTACCTACCTACCTATCTCTATCTATCTATCTACCTACCTACATATCTGTATCTATATATCTACCTACCTACCTATCTCTATTTATCAATCTACCTACCTACCTATCTCTATCTATAAATCTACCTACCTACCTATCTCTATCTATCAATCTACCTACATACCTATCTCTATCTATCTACCTACCTACCTATCTGTATCTATCTATCTACCTACCTACCTATCTGTACCGATCTATCTACCTACCTACCTATCTCTATCTATCTATCTACCTACCTACCTATCTCTATCAATCTACCTACCTACCTATCTCTATCTATCTATATACCTACCTACCTACCTATCTCTATCTATCTATCTACCTACCTACATATCTGTATCTATATATCTACCTACCTACCTATCTCTATCTATCAATCTACCTACCTACCTATCTCTATCTATAAATCTACCTACCTACCTATCTCTATCTATCAATCTACCTACCTATCTGTATTTATCTACCTACCTACCTACATATCTCTATCTATCTATCTACCTACCTACCTATCTGTATCTATCAATCTACCTACCTACCTATCTCTATCTATCTATCTACCAACCTACCTATCTGTATCTATCTATCTACCTACCTACCTATCTGTATCTATCTATCTACCTACCTACCTATCTCTATCTATCTATCTACCTACCTACCTATCTCTATCAATCTACCTACCTACCTATCTCTATCTATCTACCTACCTACCTATCTCTATCTATCTTTCTACCTACCTACATATCTGTATCTATCTACCTACCTACCTACCTATCTGTATCTATCTATCTACCTACCTACCTATCTCTATCTATCTATCTACCTACCTACCTATCTCTATCTATCTATCTACCTACCTACCTATCTGTATCTATCAATCTACCTACCTACCTATCTCTATCTATCTATCTACCTACCTACCTATCTCTATCTATCCATCTACCTACCTATCTCTATCTATCTATCTACCTACCTACCTATCTGTATCTATCTATCTACCTACCTACCTATCTCTATCTATCTATCTACATACCTACCTATCTCTATCAATCTACCTACCTACCTATCCCTATCTATCTACCTACCTACCTACCTATCTCTATCTATCAATCTACCTACCTACCTACATATCTGTATCTATCTACCTACCTACCTATCTCTATCTATCTATCTACCTACCTACCTATCTGTATCTATCTATCTACCTACCTACCTATCTCTATCTATCTATCTACCTACCTACCTATCTCTATCTATCTACCTACCTACCTATCTGTATCTATCTACCTACCTACCTACCTATCTATATCTATCTATCTACCTACCTGCATATCTGTACCTATATATCTACCTACCTACCTATCTGTATCTATCTATCTACCTACCTAACTATCTGTATCTATCAATCTACCTACCTACCTATCTCTATCTATATATCTACCTACCTACCTATCTGTATCTATCAATCTACCTACCTACCTATCTCTATCTATCTATCTACCTACCTACCTATCTCTATCTATCTATCTACCTACCTACCTAACTGTATCTATCTATCTACCTACCTACCTATCTGTATCTATCTATCTACCTACCTACCTATCTCTATCTATCTATCTACCTACCTACCTATCTCTATCAATCTACCTACCTACCTATCTCTATCTATCTACCTACCTACCTACCTATCTCTATCAATCTACCTACCTACCTATCTCTATCTATCTATCTACCTACCTACCTATCTCTATCTATCAATCTACCTACCTACCTATCTGTATCTATCAATTTACCTACCTACCTATCTCTATCTATCTATCTACCTATCTACCTATCTGTATCTATCTATCTACCTACCTACCTATCTGTATCTATCAATCTACCTACCTACCTATCTCTATCTATCTACCTACCTACCTACCTATCTCTATCAATCTACCTACCTACCTATCTCTATCTATCTACCTACCTACATACCTATCTCTATCTATCAATCTACCTACCTACCTATCTGTATCTATCTATCTACCTACCTACCCATCTCTATCTATCTACCTACCTACCTACCTACCTATCTCTATCTATCTATCTACCTACCTACCTATCTCTATCTATCTATCTACCTACCTACCTATCTGTATCTATCAATCTACCTACCTACCTATCTCTATCTATCTATCTACCTACCGACCTATCTCTATCTATCTATCTACCTACCTACCTATCTGTATCTATCTATCTACCTACCTACCTATCTGTATCTATCTATCTACCTACCTACCTATCTCTATCTATCTATCTACCTACCTACCTACCTATCTCTATCAATCTACCTACCTACCTATCTCTATCTATCTACCTACCTACCTACCTATCTCTATCTATCAATCTACCTACCTACCTATCTCTATCTATCTATCTACCTACCTACATATCTGTATCTATCTACCTACCTACCTACCTATCTGTATCTATCTATCTACCTACCTACCTATCTCTATCTATCTATCTACCTACCTACCTATCTCTATCTATCTATCTACCTACCTACCTATCTGTATCTATCAATCTACCTACCTACCTATCTCTATCTATCTATCTACCTACCTACCTATCTGTATCTATCTACCTACCTACCTATCTCTATCTATCTATCTACCTACCTACCTATCTCTATCTATCAATCTACCTACATACCTATCTGTATCTATCAATCTACCTACCTACCTATCTCTATCTATCTATCTACCTACCTACCTATCTGTATCTATCAATCTATCTACCTACCTATCTGTATCTATCAATCTACCTACCTATCTCTATCTATCTACCTACCTACCTACCTATCTCTATCAATCTACTTACCTATCTCTATCTATCTATCTATCTACCTACCTACCTATCTCTATCTATCTATCTACCTACCTACCTATCTGTATCTATCTATCTACCTACCCACCTATCTCTATCTATATACCTACCTACCTATCTGTATCTATCTATCTACCTATCTCTATATATCTATCTACCTACCTACCTATCTCTATCTATCTATCTACCTACCTACCTATCTCTATCTATTAATCTACCTACCTACCTATCTGTATCTATCTATCTACCTACCTACCTATCTCTATCTATTTATCTACCTACCTACCTATCTGTATCTATCTATCTACCTACCTACCTATCTCTATCTATCTATCTACCTACCTACCTATCTCTATCAATCTACCTACCTACCTATCCCTATCTACCTACCTACCTACCTACCTATCTCTATCTATCAATCTACCTACCTACCTACATATCTGTATCTATCTACCTACCTACCTATCTCTATCTATCTATCTACCTACCTACCTATCTGTATCTATCTATCTACCTACCTACCTATCTCTATCTATCTATCTACCTACCTACCTATCTCTATCTATCTATCTACCTACCTACCCATCTGTATCTATCTACCTACCTACCTACCTATCTGTATCTATCTATCTACCTACCTACATACCTGTATCTATATATCTACCTACCTACCTATCTGTATCTATCTATCTACCTACCTAACTATCTGTATCTATCAATCTACCTACCAACCTATCTCTATCTATCTATCTACCTACCTACCTATCTGTATCTATCAATCTACCTACCTACCTATCTCTATCTATCTATCTACCTACCTACCTATCTCTATCTATCTATCTACCTACCTACCTAACTGTATCTATCTATCTACCTACCTACCTATCTGTATCTATCTACCTACCTACCTATCTCTATCTATCTATCTACCTACCTACCTAACTCTATCAATCTACCTACCTACCTATCTCTATCTATCTACCTACCTACCTACCTATCTCTATCAATCTACCTACCTACCTATCTCTATCTATCTACCTACCTACCTACCTATCTGTATCTATCAATCTACCTACCTACCTATATGTATCTATCAATCTACCTACCTACCTATCTCTATCTATCTATCTATCTACCTACCTACCTATCTCTATCTACCTATCTACCTACCTACCTATCTCTATCTATCTATCTACCTACCTACCTATCTGTATCTATCTATCTACCTACCTACCTATCTCTATCTATCTATCTACATACCTACCTATCTCTATCAATCTACCTACCTACCTATCCCTATCTATCTACCTACCTACCTACCTATCTGTATCTATCTATCTACCTACCTAACTATCTGTATCTATCAATCTACCTACCTACCTATCTCTATCTATCTATCTACCTATTTACCTATCTGTATCTATCAATCTACCTACCTACCTATCTCTATCTATCTATCTACCTACCTACCTATCTCTATCTATCAATCTATCTACCTACCTACATATCTGTATCTATCTACCTACCTACCTATCTCTATCTATCTACCTACCTACCTATCTGTATCTATCTATCTACCTACCCACCTATCTCTATCTATCTACCTACCTACCTATCTGTATCTATCTATCTACCTATCTCTATATATCTATCTACCTACCTACCTATCTCTATCTATCTATCTACCTACCTACCTATCTCTATCTATTAATCTACCTTCCTACCTATCTGTATCTATCTATCTACCTACCTACCTATCTCTATCTATCTATCTACCTACCTACCTATCTGTATCTATCTATCTACCTACCTACCTATCTCTATCTATCTATCTACCTACCTACCTACCTATCTCTATCTATCTATCTACCTACCTACCTATCTCTATCTATCTATCTACCTACCTACCTATCTGTATCTATCAATCTACCTACCTACCTATCTCTATCTATCTATCTACCTACCTATCTCTATCTATCTATCTACCTACCTACCTATCTGTATCTATCTATCTACCTACCTACCTACCTATCTGTATCTATCTATCTACCTACCTACCTATCTCTATCTATCTATCTACCTACCTACCTATCTCTATCAATCTACCTACCTACCTATCTCTATCTATCTACCTACCTACCTACCTATCTCTATCTATGAATCTACCTACCTACCTATCTCTATCTATCTATCTACCTACCTACATATCTGTATCTATCTACCTACCTACCTACCTATCTGTATCTATCTATCTACCTACCTACCTATCTCTATCTATCTATCTACCTACCTACCCATCTCTATCTATCTATCTACCTACCTACCTATCTGTATCTATCAATCTACCTACCTACCTACCTATCTCTATCTATCTATCTACCTACCTACCTATCTGTATCTATCTATCTACCTACCTACCTATCTCTATCTATCTATCTATCTACCTACCTACCTATCTGTATCTATCAATCTACCTACCTACCTATCTGTATCTATCAATCTACCTACCTACCTATCTCTATCTATCTATCTACCTACCTACCTATCTGTATCTATCAATCTACCTACCTACCTATCTGTATCTATCAATCTACCTACCTACCTATCTCTATCTATCTACCTACCTACCTACCTATCTCTATCAATCTACCTACCTATCTCTATCTATCTATCTACCTACCTACCTATCTCTATCTATCTATCTACCTACCTATCTGTATCTATCTATCTACCTACCCACCTTTCTCTATCTATCTACCTACCTACCTATCTGTATCTATCTATCTACCTATCTCTATATATCTATCTACCTACCTACCTATCTCTATCTATCTATCTACCTACCTACCTATCTGTATCTATTAATCTACCTACCTACCTATCTGTATCTATCTATCTACCTACCTACCTATCTCTATCTATCAATCTACCTACCTACCTATCTCTATCTATCTATCTACCTGCCTACCTATCTCTATCTATCAATCTACCTACCTACCTATCTGTATCTATCAATCTACCTACCTACCTATCTCTATCTATCTATCGATCTACCTACCTATCTGTATCTATCTATCTACCTACCTACCTATCTGTTTCTATCAATCTACCTACCTACCTATCTCTATCTATCTACCTACCTACCTATCTCTATCAATCTACCTACCTACCTATCTCTATCTATCTACCTACCTACCTACCTATCTCTATCTATCAATCTACCTACCTACCTATCTCTATCTATCTATCTACCTACCTACCTATCTCTATCTATCTATCTACCTACCTACCTATCTGTATCTATCTATCTACCTACCTACCTATCTGTATCTATCTATCTACCTACCTACCTATCTCTATCTATCTATCTACCTACCTACCTATCTCTATCTATCTACCTACCTACCTACCTATCTCTATCTATCAATCTACCTACCTACCTATCTGTATCTATTTATCTACCTACCTACCTATCTCTATCTATCTATCTATCTACCTACCTACCTATCTCTATCTATCTATCTACCTACCTACCTATCTCTATCTATCTATCTACCTACCTACCTATCTGTATCTATCAATCTACCTACCTACCTATCTCTATCTATCTACCTACCTACCTATCTCTATCTATCAATCTACCTACCTATCTGTATTTATCTACCTACCTACCTACCTATCTCTATCTATCTATCTACCTACCTACCTATCTCTATCTATCTATCTACCTACCTACCTATCTGTATCTATCAATCTACCTACCTACCTATCTCTATCTATCTATCTACCTACCTACCTATCTGTATCTATCTACCTACCTACCTATCTGTATCTATCTATCTACCTACCTACCTATCTCTATCTATCTACCTACCTACCTATCTCTATCAATCTACCTACCTATCTCTATCAATCTACCTACCTACCTATCTCTATCTATCTACCTACCTACCTATCTCTATCTATCTTTCTACCTACCTACATATCTGTATCTATCTACCTACCTACCTACCTATCTGTATCTATCTATCTACCTACCTACCTATCTCTATCTATCTATCTACCTACCTACCTATCTCTATCTATCTATCTACTTACCTACCTATCTGTATCTATCAATCTACCTACCTACCTATCTCTATCTATCTATCTACCTACCTACCTATCTCTATCTATCTATCTACCTACCTACCTATCTCTATCTATCTATCTACCTACCTACCTATCTGTATCTATCTATATACCTACCTACCTATCTCTATCTATCTATCTACCTACCTACCTATCTCTATCAATCTACCTACCTACCTATCCCTATCTATCTACCTACCTACCTACCTATCTCTATCTATCAATCTACCTAAATACCTACATATCTGTATCTATCTACCTACCTACCTACCTCTATCTATCTACTTACCTACCTACCTATCTGTATCTATCTATCTACCTACCTACCTATCTCTATCTATCTATCTACCTACCTACCTATCTCTATCTATCTACCTACCTACCTATCTGTATCTACCTACCTACCTACCTATCTGTATCTATCTATCTAACTACCTACATATCTGTATCTATATATCTACCTACCTACCTATCTGTATCTATCTATCTACCTACCTAAATATCTGTATCTATCAATCTACCTACCTACCTATCTCTATCTATCTATCTACCTACCTACCTACCTCTTTCTATCTATCTCTCTAGCTACCTATCTGTGTCTATCTATCTACCTACCTACCTATCTGTGTCTATCAATCTACCTACCTACCTATCTCTATCTATCTATCTACCTACCTACCTATCTCTATCTATCTATCTACCTACCTACCTATCTCTATCTATCTATCTACCTACCTACCTATCTGTATCTATCTATCTACCTATCTACCTATCTCTATCTGTCAATCTACCTACCTACCTATCTCTATCTATCTACCTACCTACCTACCTATCTCTATCTATCAATCTACCTACCTATCTGTATTTATCTACCTACCTACCTACCTATCTCTATCTATCTACCTACCTACCTATCTCTATCTATCAATCTACCTACCTACCTATCTGTATCTATCAATCTACCTACCTACCTATCTCTATCTATCTACCTACCTACCTACCTACCTATCTCTATCAATCTACCTACCTACCTATCTCTATCTATCTACCTACCTACCTACCTATCTCTATCTATCAATCTACCTACCTACCTATCTGTATCTATCTATCTACCTACCTACCTATCTCTATCTATCTATCTACCTACCTATCTCTATTTATCTACCTACCTACATACCTATCTCTATCTATCTATCTACCTACCTACCTATCTGTATCTATCAATCTACCTACCTACCTATGTGTATCTATAAATCTACCTACCTACCTATCTCTAATTATCTACCTACCTACCTACCTATCTCTATCAATCTACCTACCTACCTATCTCTATCTATATACCTACCTACCTATCTCTATCTATCAATCTACCTACCTACCTATCTGTATCTATCTATCTACCTACCTACCTATCTGTATCTATCTATCTACCTACCTACCTATCTCTATCTATCTATCTACCTACCTATCTCTATTTATCTACCTACCTACCTACCTATCTCTATCTATCTATCTACCTACCTACCTATCTGTATCTATCAATCTACCTACCTACCTATCTGTATCTATCAATCTACCTACCTACCTATCTCTATCTATCTACCTACCTACCTATCTCTATCTATCTATCTACCTACCTACCTATCTCTATCTATCAATCTACCTACCTACCTATCTGTATCTATCAATCTACCTACCTACCTATCTCTAACTATCTACCTACCTACCTACCTATCTCTATCAATCTACCTACCTACCTATCTCTATCTATCTATCTACCTACCTATCTCTATCTATCAATCTACCTACCTACCTATCTGTATCTATCTATCTACCTACCTACATATCTGTATCTATCTATCTACCTATCTACCTATCTCTATCTATCAATCTACCTACCTACCTATCTCTATCTATCTATCTACCTACCTACCTATCTCTATCTATCAATCTACCTACCTATCTGTATTTATCTACCTACCTACCTACCTATCTCTATCTATCTACCTACCTACCTATCTCTATCTATCAATCTACCTACCTACCTATCTGTATCTATCAATCTACCTACCTACCTAACTCTATCTATCTACCTACCTACCTACCTATCTCTATCAATCTACCTACCTACCTATCTCTATCTATCTACCTACCTACCTACCTATCTCTATCTATCAATCTACCTACCTACCTATCTGTATCTATCTATCTACCTACCTACCTATCTCTATCTATCTATCTACCTACCTATCTCTATTTATCTACCTACCTACCTACCTATCTCTATCTATCTATCTACCTACCTACCTATCTGTATCTATCAATCTACCTACCTACCTATCTGTATCTATCAATCTACCTACCTACCTATCTCTAACTATCTACCTACCTACCTACCTATCTCTATCAATCTACCTACCTACCTATCTCTATCTATCTACCTACCTACCTATCTCTATCTATCAATCTACCTACCTACCTATCTGTATCTATCTATCTACCTACCTACCTATCTGTATCTATCTATCTACCTACCTACCTATCTCTATCTATCTATCTACCTACCTATCTCTATTTATCTACCTACCTACCTACCTATCTCTATCTATCTACCTACCTACCTACCTATCTGTATCTATCAATCTACCTACCTACCTATCTGTATCTATCAATCTACCTACCTACCTATCTCTATCTATCTACGTACCTACCTATCTCTATCTATCTATCTACCTACCTACCTATCTCTATCTATCAATCTACCTACCTATCTGTATCTATCAATCTACCTACCTACCTATCTCTAACTATCTACCTACCTACCTACCTACCTATCTCTATCAATCTACCTACCTACCTATCTCTATCTATCTATCTACCTAGCTATCTCTATCTATCAATCTACCTACCTACCTATCTGTATCTATCTATCTACCTATCTACCTATCTCTATCTATCTATCTACCTACCTACCTATCTCTATCTATCTATCTACCTACCCACCTATCTCTATCTATCAATCTACCTACCTACCTATCTGTATCTATCTATCTACCTACCTACCTATCTCTATCTATCTATCTACCTACCTATCTCTATTTATCTACCTACCTACCTACCTATCTCTATCTATCTATCTACCTACCTCCCTATCTGTATCTATCAATCTACCTACCTACCTATCTGTATCTATCAATCTACCTACCTACCTATCTCTATCTATCTATCTACCTACCTACCTATCTCTATCTATCTATCCACCTACCTACCTATCTCTATCTATCAATCTACCTACCTACCTATCTGTATCTATCAATCTACCTACCTACCTATCTCTAACTATCTACCTACCTACCTACCTATCTCTATCAATCTACCTACCTACCTATCTCTATCTATCTACCTACCTACCTATCTCTATCTATCAATCTACCTACCTACCTATCTGTATCTATCTATCTACCTACCTACCTATCTGTATCTATCTATCTACCTACCTACCTATCTCTATCTATCTATCTACCTACCTACCTATCTCTATCTATCTATCTACCTACCTACCTATCTGTATCTATCAATCTACCTACCTACCTATCTCTATCTATCTATCTACCTACCTACCTATCTCTATCTATCAATCTACCTACCTACATATCTGTATCTATCTATCTACCTACCTACCTATCTGTATCTATCAATCTACCTACCTACCTATCTGTATCTATCTATCTACCTACCCACCTATCTGTACTTATCTATCTACCTACCTATCTGTATCTATCTACCTACCTACCTACCTATCTGTATCTATAAATCTACCTACCTACCTATCTCTATCTATCAATCTACCTACCTGCCTATCTCTATCTATCTACCTACCTACCTATCTCTATCTATCTACCTACCTACCTATCTCTATCTATCAATCTACCTACCTACCTATCTGTATCTATCTATCTACCTACCTACCTATCTGTATCTATCTATCTACCTACCTACCTATCTCTATCTATCTATCTACCTACCTACCTATCTCTATCTATCTATCTACCTACCTACCTATCTGTATCTATCAATCTACCTACCTACCTATCTCTATCTATCTATCTACCTACCTACCTATCTCTATCTATCAATCTACCTACCTACATATCTGTATCTATCTATCTACCTACCTACCTATCTGTATCTATCAATCTACCTACCTACCTATCTGTATCTATCTATCTACCTACCCACCTATCTGTACTTATCTATCTACCTACCTATCTGTATCTATCTACCTACCTACCTACCTATCTGTATCTATAAATCTACCTACCTACCTATCTCTATCTATCAATCTACCTACCTGCCTATCTCTATCTATCTACCTACCCACCTATCTGTATTTATCTATCTACCTACCTATCTGTATCTATCTACCTACCTACCTACCTATCTGTATCTATCAATCTACCTACCTACCTATCTGTATCTATCTATCTACCTACCTACCTATCTCTATCTATCTATCTACCTACCTACCTATCTCTATCTATCTACCTACCTACCTATCTGTATCTATCTATCTATCTACCTACCTATCTGTATCTACCTACCTACCTACCTACCTATCTGTATCTATCAATCTACCTACCTACCTATCTGTATCTATCTATCTACCTACCTACCTATCTCTATCTATCTACCTACCTACCTATCTGTATCTATCTATCTACCTACCTACCTATCTGTACCTATCTATCTACCTACCTACCTATCTCTATCTATCTATCTACCTACCTACCTATCTCTATCAATCTACCTACCTATCTCTACCTATCTATATACCTACCTACCTACCTATCTCTATCTATCTATCTACCTACCTACATATCTGTATCTATATATCTACCTACCTACCTATCTCTATCTATCAATCTACCTACCTACCTATCTCTATCTATAAATCTACCTACCTACCTATCTCTATCTATCAATCTACCTACATACCTATCTCTATCTATCTATCTACCTACCTACATATCTGTATCTATATATCTACCTACCTACCTATCTCTATCTATCTACCTACCTACCTATCTGTACCTATCTATCTACCTACCTACCTATCTCTATCTATCTATCTATCTACCTACCTACCTATCTCTATCAATCTACCTACCTACCTATCTCTATCTATCAATCTACCTACCTACCTATCTCTATCTATCTATCTACCTACCTACCTATCTCTATCTATCTATCTACCTACCTACCTATCTGTATCTATCTATCTACCTACCTACCTATCTCTATCTATCTATCTACCTACCTACCTATCTCTATCTATCTATCTACCTACCGACCTATCTCTATCTATCTATCTACCTACCTACCTATCTGTATCTATCAATCTACCTACCTACCTATCTCTATCTATCTATCTATCTACCTACCTACCTATCTCTATCTATCAATCTACCTACCTACATATCTGTATCTATCTATCTACCTACCTACCTATCTGTATCTATCAATCTACCTACCTACCTACCTGTATCTATCTATCTACCTACCCACCTATCTGTACTTATCTATCTACCTACCTATCTGTATCTATCTACCTACCTACCTACCTATCTATATCTATAAATCTACCTACCTACCTATCTCTATCTATCAATCTACCTACCTGCCTATCTCTATCTATCTACCTACCCACCTATCTGTATTTATCTATCTACCTACCTATCTGTATCTATCTACCTACCTACCTACCTATCTGTATCTATCAATCTACCTACCTACCTATCTATCTATCTACCTACCTACCTATCTCTATCTATCTATCTACCTACCTACCTATCTCTATCTATCTATCTACCTACCTACCTATCTGTATCTATCTATCTATCTACCTACCTATCTGTATCTACCTACCTACCTACCTACCTACCTATCTGTATCTATCAATCTACCTACCTACCTATCTGTATCTATCTATCTACCTACCTACTTATCTCTATCTATCTATCTACCTACCTACCTATCTGTATCTATCTATCTACCTACCTACCTATCTGTACCTATCTATCTACCTACCTACCTATCTCTATCTATCTATCTACCTACCTACCTATCTCTATCAATCTACCTACCTACCTATCTCTACCTATCTATATACCTACCTACCTACCTATCTCTATCTATCTATCTACCTACCTACATATCTGTATCTATATATCTACCTACCTACCTATCTCTATCTATCAATCTACCTACCTACTTATCTCTATCTATAAATCTACCTACCTACCTATCTCTATCTATCAATCTACCTACATACCTATCTCTATCTATCTATCTACCTACCTACATATCTGTATCTATATATCTATCTACCTACCTATCTCTATCTATCTACCTACCTACCTATCTGTATCTATCTATCTACCTACCTACCTATCTGTACCTATCTATCTACCTACCTACCTATCTCTATCTATCTATCTACCTACCTACCTATCTCTATCAATCTACCTACCTACCTATCTCTATCTATCTATATACCTACCTACCTACCTATCTCTATCTATCTATCTACCTACCTACATATCTGTATCTATATATCTACCTACCTACCTATCTCTATCTATCAATCTACCTACCTACCTATCTCTATCTATAAATCTACCTACCTACCTATCTCTATCTATCAATCTACCTACATACCTATCTCTATCTATCTATCTACCTACCTACATATCTGTATCTATATATCTACCTACCTACCTATCTCTATCTATCAATCTACCTACCTACCTATCTCTATCTATCAATCTACCTACCTACCTATCTGTATCTATCTATCTACCTACCTACCTATCTGTATCTATCAATCTACCTACCTACCTATCTCTGTCTATCAATCTACCTACCTACCTATCTGTATCTATCTATCTACCTACCTACCTATCTGTATCTATAAATCTACCTCCCTACCTATATCTATCTATCTACCTACCTACATATCTGTATCAATATATCTACCTACTTACCTATCTGTATCTATCTATCTACCTACCTACATATCTGTATCTATATATCTACCTACCTACCTATCTCTATCTATCAATCTACCTACCTACCTATCTGTATCTATCTATCTACCTACCCACCTATCTGTATTTATCTATCTACCTAGCTATCTGTATCTATCTACCTACCTACGTATCTCTATCTATCTATCGACCTACCTACCTATCTGTATCTATCAATCTACCTACCTACCTATCTGTATCTATCTATCTACCTACCTACATATCTGTATCTATATATCTACCTACCTACCTATCTCTATCTATCAGTCTACCTACCTACCTATCTGTATCTATCTATCTACCTACCTATCTGTATCTATCAATCTACCTACCTACATATCTGTATCTATCTATCTACCTATCTACCTATCTCTATCTATCAATCTACCTACCTACATATCTCTATCTATCTATCTACCTACCTACCTATCTCTATCTATCTACCTACCTACCTACCTATCTGTATCTATCAAGCTACCTACCTACCTATCTCTATCTATCTATCTACCTACCTACCTATCTGTATCTATCAATCTACCTACCTACCTATCTCTATATATCAATCTACCTACCTACCTATCTCTATCTATCTATCTACCTACCTACCTATCTCTATCTATCAATCTACCTACCTACCTATCTGTATCTATCAATCTACCTACCTACCTCTCTATCTACCTACCTACCTACGTATCTCTATCAATCTACCTACCTACCTATCTCTATCTATCTAACTACCTACCTACCGATCTCTATCTATCTATCTACCTACCTACCTACCTATCTGTATCTATCTATCTACCTACCTACCTATCTCTATCTATCTACCTACCTACCTATCTGTATCTATCTATCTACCTACCTACATATCTGTATCTATATATCTACCTACCTACCTATCTGTATCTATCTATCTACCTACCTACCTATCTCTATCTATCAGTCTACCTACCTACCTATCTGTATCTATCTATCTACCTACCTACCTATCTGTATCTATCAATCTACCTACCTACATATCTCTATCTATCTATCTACCTACCTACCTAGCTCTATCTATCTACCTACCTACATACCTATCTCTATCTATCAATCTACCTACCTACCTATCTCTATCTATCTATCTACCTACCTACCTATCTGTATCTATCAATCTACCTACCTACCTATCTCTATCTATTTGTCTACCTACCTACCTATCTCTATCTATCTATCTATCTATCTATCTACCTACCTACCTATCATTATCTATCTATCTACCTACCTACCTATCTCTATCTATCAATCTACCTACCTATCTGTATCTATCTACCTACCTACCTACCTATCTCTATCTATCTATCTACCTACCTACCTATCTCTATCTATCAATCTACCTACCTACCTATCTGTATCTATCAATCTATCTACCTACCTATCTCTATCTATCTATCTACCTACCTACCTATCTCTATCTATCAATCTACCTACCTACCTATCTGTATCTATCAATCTACCTACCTACCTCTCTATCTATCAATCTACCTACCTACCTATCTCTGTCTATCAATCTACCTACCTACCTATCTGTATCTATCTATCTACCTACCTACCTATCTGTATCTATAAATCTACCTACCTACCTATCTCTATCTATCTATCTACCTACCTACATATCTGTATCAATATATCTACCTACCTACCTATCTTATCTATCTATCTACCTACCTACATATCTGTATCTATATATCTACCTACCTACCTATCTCTATCAATCAATCTACCTACCTACCTATCTGTATCTATCTATCTACCTACCTATCTCTATCTATCTATATACCTACCTACCTACCTATCTCTATCTATCTATCTACCTACCTACATATCTGTATCTATATATCTACCTACCTACCTATCTCTATCTATCAATCTACCTACCTACCTATCTCTATCTATAAATCTACCTACCTACCTATCTCTATCTATCAATCTACCTACATACCTATCTCTATCTATCTATCTACCTACCTACATATCTGTATCTATATATCTACCTACCTACCTATCTCTATCTATCTACCTACCTACCTATCTGTATCTATCTATCTACCTACCTACCTATCTGTACCTATCTATCTACCTACCTACCTATCTCTATCTATCTACCTACCTACCTATCTCTATCTATCTATATACCTACCTACCTACCTATCTCTATCTATCTATCTACCTACCTACATATCTGTATCTATATATCTACCTACCTACCTATCTCTATCTATCAATCTACCTACATACCTATCTCTATCTATCTATCTACCTACCTACATATCTGTATCTATATATCTACCTACCTACCTATCTCTATCTATCAATCTACCTACCTACCTATCTGTATCTATCAATCTACCTACCTACCTATCTGTATCTATCAATCTACCTACCTACCTATCTCTGTCTATCAATCTACCTACCTACCTATCTGTATCTATCTATCTACCTACCTACCTATCTGTATCTATAAATCTACCTACCTACCTATCTCTATCTATCTATCTACCTACCTACATATCTGTATCAATATATCTACCTACTTACCTATCTGTATCTATGTATCTACCTACCTACATATCTGTATCTATATATCTACCTACCTACCTATCTCTATCTATCAATCTACCTACCTACCTATCTGTATCTATCTATCTACCTACCCACCTATCTGTATTTATCTATCTACCTACCTATCTGTATCTATCTACCTACCTACGTATCTCTATCTATCTATCGACCTACCTACCTATCTGTATCTATCAATCTACCTACCTACCTATCTGTATCTATCTATCTACCTACCTACATATCTGTATCTATATATCTACCTACCTACCTATCTCTATCTATCAGTCTACCTACCTACCTATCTGTATCTATCTATCTACCTACCTATCTGTATCTATCAATCTACCTACCTACATATCTGTATCTATCTATCTACCTATCTACCTATCTCTATCTATCAATCTACCTACCTACATATCTCTATCTATCTACCTACCTACCTATCTCTATCTATCTACCTACCTACCTACCTATCTGTATCTATCAATCTCCCTACCTACTTATATCTATCTATCTATCTACCTACCTACCTATCTGTATCTATCAATCTACCTACCTACCTATCTCTATCTATCAATCTACCTACCTACCTATCTGTATCTATCAATCTACCTACCTACCTATCTCTATCTATCTATCTACCTACCTACCTATCTCTATCTATCAATCTACCTACCTACCTATCTGTATCTATCAATCTACCTACCTACCTCTCTATCTACCTACCTACCTACGTATCTCTATCAATCTACCTACCTACCTATCTCTATCTATCTAACTACCTACCTACCTATCTCTATCTATCTATCTACCTACCTACCTATCTGTATCTATCTACCTACCTACCTATCTCTATCTATCTATCTACCTACCTACCTATCTCTATCTATCTACCTACCTACCTATCTGTATCTATCTATCTACCTACCTACATATCTGTATCTATATACCTACCTACCTACCTATCTGTATCTATCAATCTACCTACCTACATATCTCTATCTATCTATCTACCTACCTACCTATCTCTATCTATCTACCTACCTACATACCTATCTCTATCTATCAATCTACCTACCTACCTATCTCTATCTATCTATCTATCTATCTATCTACCTACCTACCTATCTGTATCTATCAATCTACCTACCTACCTATCTCTATCTATTTGTCTACCTACCTACCTATCTCTATCTATCTATCTATCTACCTACCTACCTATCTGTATCTATCTATCTACCTACCTACCTATCTCTATCTATCAATCTACCTACCTATCTGTATCTATTTACCTACCTACCTATCTCTATCTATCTACCTACCTACCTATCTCTATCTATCAATCTACCTACCTACCTATCTGTATCTATCAATCTATCTACCTACCTATCTCTATCTATCTATCTACCTACCTACCTATCTCTATCTATCAATCTACCAACCTACCTATCTGTATCTATCAATCTACCTACCTAACTCTCTATCTATCTACCTACCTACCTACCTATCTCTATCAATCTACCTACCTACCTATCTCTATCTATCTACCTACCTACCTATCTGTATCTATCTATCTACCTACCTACCTATCTGTACCTATCTATCTACCTACCTACCTATCTCTATCTATCTACCTACCTACCTATCTCTATCTATCTATATACCTACCTACCTACCTATCTCTATCTATCTATCTATCTACCTACCTACATATCTGTATCTATATATCTACCTACCTACCTATCTCTATCTATCAATCTACCTACATACCTATCTCTATCTATCTATCTACCTACCTACATATCTGTATCTATATATCTACCTACCTACCTATCTCTATCTATCAATCTACCTACCTACCTATCTGTATCTATCAATCTACCTACCTACCTATCTGTATCTATCAATCTACCTACCTACCTATCTCTGTCTATCAATCTACCTACCTACCTATCTGTATCTATCTATCTACCTACCTACCTATCTGTATCTATAAATCTACCTACCTACCTATCTCTATCTATCTATCTACCTACCTACATATCTGTATCAATATATCTACCTACTTACCTATCTGTATTTATGTATCTACCTACCTACATATCTGTATCTATATATCTACCTACCTACCTATCTCTATCTATCAATCTACCTACCTACCTATCTGTATCTATCTATCTACCTACCCACCTATCTGTATTTATCTATCTACCTACCTATCTGTATCTATCTACCTACCTACGTATCTCTATCTATCTATCGACCTACCTACCTATCTGTATCTATCAATCTACCTACCTACCTATCTGTATCTATCTATCTACCTACCTACATATCTGTATCTATATATCTACCTACCTACCTATCTCTATCTATCAGTCTACCTACCTACCTATCTGTATCTATCTATCTACCTACCTATCTGTATCTATCAATCTACCTACCTACATATCTGTATCTATCTATCTACCTATCTACCTATCTCTATCTATCAATCTACCTACCTACATATCTCTATCTATCTACCTACCTACCTATCTCTATCTATCTACCTACCTACCTACCTATCTGTATCTATCAATCTCCCTACCTACTTATCTCTATCTATCTATCTACCTACCTACCTATCTGTATCTATCAATCTACCTACCTACCTATCTCTATCTATCAATCTACCTACCTACCTATCTGTATCTATCAATCTACCTACCTACCTATCTCTATCTATCTATCTACCTACCTACCTATCTCTATCTATCAATCTACCTACCTACCTATCTGTATCTATCAATCTACCTACCTACCTCTCTATCTACCTACCTACCTACGTATCTCTATCAATCTACCTACCTACCTATCTCTATCTATCTAACTACCTACCTACCTATCTCTATCTATCTATCTACCTACCTACCTATCTGTATCTATCTACCTACCTACCTATCTCTATCTATCTACCTACCTACCTATCTCTATCTATCTACCTACCTACCTATCTGTATCTATCTATCTACCTACCTACATATCTGTATCTATATATCTACCTACCTACCTATCTGTATCTATCTATCTACCTACCTACCTATCTCTATCTATCAGTCTACCTACCTACCTATCTGTATCTATCTATCTACCTACCTACCTACCTATCTGTATCTATCAATCTACCTACCTACATATCTCTATCTATCTATCTACCTACCTACCTATCTCTATCTATCTACCTACCTACATACCTATCTCTATCTATCAATCTACCTACCTACCTATCTCTATCTATCTATCTATCTACCTACCTACCTATCTGTATCTATCAATCTACCTACCTACCTATCTCTTTCTATTTGTCTACCTACCTACCTATCTCTATCTATCTATCTATCTACCTACCTACCTATCTGTATCTATCTATCTACCTACCTACCTATCTCTATCTATCAATCTACCTACCTATCTGTATCTATTTACCTACCTACCTATCTCTATCTATCTATCTACCTACCTACCTATCTCTATCTATCAATCTACCTACCTACCTATCTGTATCTATCAATCTATCTACCTACCTATCTCTATCTATCTATCTACCTACCTACCTATCTCTATCTATCAATCTACCAACCTACCTATCTGTATCTATCAATCTACCTACCTAACTCTCTATCTATCTACCTACCTACCTACCTATCTCTATCAATCTACCTACCTACCTATCTCTATCTATCTACCTACCTACCTACCTATCTCTATCTATCAATCTACCTACCTACCTATCTGTATCTATCTATCTACCTACCTACCTATCTGTATCTATCTACCTACCTACCTATCTCTATCTATCTAGCTACCTACCTACCTATCTCTATCTATCTATCTACCTACCTACCTATATCTATCTATCTACCTACCTACCTATCTCTATCTATCTATCTACCTACCTACCTATCTCTATCTATCTATCTACCTACCTACCTATCTCTATCTATCAATCTACCTACTTACCTATCTGTATCTATCTATCTACCTACCTACCTATCTGTATCTATCAATCTACCTACCTTCCTATCTCTATCTATCTATCTACCTACCCACCTATCTGTATTTATCTATCTCCCTACCTATCTGTATCTATCTACCTACCTACCTACCTATCTGTATCTATCAATCTACCTACCTACCTATCTCTATCTATCAATCTACCTACCTACCTATCTCTATCTATCTATCCACGTAGCCACTATCTGTATTTATCTATCTACCTACCTATCTGTATCTATCTACCTACCTACCTACCTATCTCTATCTATCAATCTACCTACCTACCTATCTCTATCTATCAATCTACCTACCTACCTATCTCTATCTATCAATCTACCTACCTACCTATCTGTATCTATCTATCTACCTACCTATCTCTATCTATCTATCTACCTACCTACCTATCTCTATCTATCTATCTACCTACATATCTGTATCTATATATCTACCTACCTACCTATCTCTATCTATCTACCTACAAATCTGTATCTATATATCTACCTACCTACCTATCTCTATCTATCTACCTACCTACCTACCTATCTCTATCTATCAATCTACCTACCTACCTATCTCTATCTATCTATCTACCTACCTACCTATCTCTATCTATCAATCTACCTACCTACCTATCTGTATCTATCAATCTACCTACCTACCTATCTCTATCTATCTATCTACCTACCTACATATCTCTATCTATCAATCTACCTACCTACCTCTCTGTATCTATCAATCTACCTACCAACCTATCTCTATCTATCTACCTACCTACCTATCTATCTCTATCAATCTACCTACCTACCTATCTCTAACTATCTATCTACCTACCTACCTATCTCTATCTATCAATCTACCTACCTACCTCTCTGTATCTATCTACCTACCTACCTACCTATCTCTATCTATCAATCTACCTACCTACCTATCTCTATCTATCTATCTACCTACCTACCTATCTCTATCTATCAATCTACCTACCTATCTGTATTTATCTACCTACCTACCTACCTATCTGTATCTATCAATCTACCTACCTACCTATCTCTATCTATCTATCTACCTACCTACCTATCTGTATCTATCTATCTACCTACCTACCTATCTGTATCTGTCTATCTACCTACCTACCTATCTCTATCTATCTATCTACCTACCTACCTATCTCTATCAATCTACCTACCTACCTATCTCTATCTATCTACCTACCTACCTATCTCTATCTATCTTTCTACCTACCTACATATCTGTATCTATCTACCTACCTACCTACCTATCTGTATCTATCTATCTACCTACCTACCTATCTCTATCTATCTATCTATCTACCTACCTACCTATCTGTATCTATCAATCTACCTACCTACCTATCTCTATCTATCTATCTACCTACCTACCTATCTCTATCTATCTATCTACCTACCTACCTATCTGTATCTATCTATCTACCTACCTACCTATCTCTATCTATCAATCTACCTACCTATCTGTATCTATCTACCTACCTACCTACCTATCTCTATCTATCTATCTACCTACCTACCTATCTCTATCTATCAATCTACCTACCTACCTATCTGTATCTATCAATCTATCTACCTACCTATCTCTATCTATCTATCTACCTACCTACCTATCTCTATCTATCAATCTACCTACCTACCTATCTGTATCTATCTATCTACCTACCTACCTATCTCTATCTATCTAGCTACCTACCTACCTATCTCTATCTATCTATCTACCTACCTACCTATATCTATCTATCTACCTACCTACCTATCTCTATCTATCTACCTACCTACCTATCTCTATCTATCTATCTACCTACCTACCTATCTCTATCTATCAATCTACCTACCTACCTATCTGTATCTATCAATCTACCTACCTACCTATCTGTATCTATCAATCTACCTACCTACCTATCTCTATCTATCTATCTACCTACCCACCTATCTGTATTTATCTATCTACCTACCTATCTGTATCTATCTACCTACCTACCTACCTATCTGTATCTATCAATCTACCTACCTACCTATCTCTATCTATCAATCTACCTACCTACCTATCTCTATCTATCTATCTACCTACCCACCTATCTATATTTATCTATCTACCTACCTATCTGTATCTATCTACCTACCTACCTAACTATCTGTATCTATCAATCTACCTACCTACCTATCTGTATCTATCTATCTGCCTACCTACCTATCTCTATCTATCTATCTACCTACCTACCTATCTGTATCTATCAATCTATCTACCTACCTATCTCTATCTATCTATCTACCTACCTACCTATCTCTATCTATCAATCTACCTACCTACCTATCTGTATCTATCAATCTACCTACCTACCTCTCTATCTATCTACCTACCTACCTACCTATCTCTATCAATCTACCTACCTACCTATCTCTATCTATCTACCTACCTACCTATCTCTATCTATCAATCTACCTACCTACCTATCTGTATCTATCTACCTACCTACCTATCTCTATCTATCTAGCTACCTACCTACCTATCTCTATCTATCTATCTACCTACCTACCTATATCTATCTATCTACCTACCTACCTATCTCTATCTATCTATCTACCTACCTACCTATCTCTATCTATCTATCTACCTACCTACCTATCTCTATCTATCAATCTACCTACTTACCTATCTGTATCTATCTATCTACCTACCTACCTATCTGTATCTATCAATCTACCTACCTACCTATCTCTATCTATCTATCTACCTACCCACCTATCTGTATTTATCTATCTACCTACCTATCTGTATCTATCTACCTACCTACCTACCTATCTGTATCTATCAATCTACCTACCTACCTATCTCTATCTATCAATCTACCTACCTACCTATCTCTATCTATCTATCTACCTACCCACCTATCTGTATTTATCTATCTACCTACCTATCTGTATCTATCTACCTACCTACCTACCTATCTGTATCTATCAATCTACCTACCTACCTATCTGTATCTATATATCTACCTACCTACCTATCTCTATCTATCTATCTACCTACCTACCTATCTCTATCTATCTACCTACCTACCTATCTCTATCTATCTATCTACCTACCTACCTATCTGTATCTATCTACCTACCTACCTACCTACCTATCTCTATCTATCTATCTATCTATCGACCTACCTACCTACCTATCTCTATCTATCAATCTACCTACCTACCAATCTCTATCTATCTATCTACCTACCTATCTATCTGTATCTATCTACCTACCTACCTACCTTTCTCTATCTATCTATCTACCTACCTACCTATCTGTATCTATCAATCTACCTACCTACCTATCTCTATCTATCTATCTATCTATCTACCTACCTACCTATCTCTATCTATCTATCTACCTACCTATCTCTATCTATCAATATACCTACCTACCTATCTGTATCTATCTATCTACCTACCTATCTATCTGTATCTATCTATCTACCTACCTACCTATCTCTATCTATCTATCTACCTACCTACCTATCTCTATCTATCTATCTACCTACCTACCTATCTGTATCTATCAATCTACCTACCTACCTATCTCTATCTATCTATCTACCTACCTACCTATCTCTATCTATCTATCTACCTACCTATCTCTATCTATCAATCTACCTACCTACCTATCTGTATCTATCTTTCTACCTACCTACCTATCTGTATCTATCAATCTACCTACCTACCTATCTCTATCTATCTATCTACCTACCCACCTATCTGTATTTATCTATCTCCCTACCTTTCTGTATCTATCTACCTACCTACCTACCTATCTGTATCTATCAATCTACCTACCTACCTATCTCTATCTATCAATCTACCTACCTACCTATCTCTATCTATCTATCCACGTAGCCACCTATCTGTATTTATCTATCTACCTACCTATCTGTATCTATCTACCTACCTACCTACCTATCTGTATCTATCAATCTACCTACCTACCTATCTCTATCTATCAATCTACCTACCTACCTATCTCTATCTATCAATCTACCTACCTACCTATCTGTATCTATCTATCTACCTACCTATCTCTATCTATCTATCTACCTACCTACCTATCTCTATCTATCTATCTACCTACATATCTGTATCTATATATCTACCTACCTACCTATCTCTATCTATCTACCTACATATCTGTATCTATATATCTAACTACCTACCTATCTCTATCTATCTACCTACCTACCTACCTATCTCTATCTATCAATCTACCTACCTACCTATCTCTATCTATCTATCTACCTACCTACCTATCTCTATCTATCAATCTACCTACCTACCTATCTGTATCTATCTATCTACCTACCCACCTATCTGTATTTATCTATCTACCTACCTATCTGTATCTATTTGTCTACCTACCTACCTATCTCTATCTATCTATCTATCTATCTATCTACCTACCTACCTATCTGTATCTATCTATCTACCTACCTACCTATCTCTATCTATCAATCTACCTACCTATCTGTATCTATCTACCTACCTACCTACCTATCTCTATCTATCTATCTACCTACCTACCTATCTCTATCTATCAATCTACCTACCTACCTATCTGTATCTATCAATCTATCTACCTACCTATCTCTATCTATCTATCTATCTACCTACCTACCTATCTCTATCGATCAATCTACCTACCTACCTATCTGTATCTATCAATCTACCTACCTACCTCTCTATCTATCTACCTACCTACCTACCTATCTCTATCAATCTACCTACCTACCTATCTCTATCTATCTACCTACCTACCTACCTATCTCTATCTATCAATCTACCTACCTACCTATCTGTATCTATCTATCTACCTACCTACCTATCTGTATCTATCTACCTACCTACCTATCTCTATCTATCT
The DNA here is from genome assembly GCA_024509115.1 of Crotalus helleri. NCBI lineage: Eukaryota > Metazoa > Chordata > Lepidosauria > Squamata > Viperidae > Crotalus > Crotalus helleri. The sequence goes on from JAKSXO010000128.1 coordinate 272,556, forward strand.
ATCTACCTACCTATCTATCTGTATCTATCTACCTACCTACCTACCTTTCTCTATCTATCTATCTACCTACCTACCTATCTGTATCTATCAATCTACCTACCTACCTATCTCTATCTATCTATCTATCTATCTACCTACCTACCTATCTCTATCTATCTATCTACCTACCTATCTCTATCTATCAATATACCTACCTACCTATCTGTATCTATCTATCTACCTACCTATCTATCTGTATCTATCTATCTACCTACCTACCTATCTCTATCTATCTATCTACCTACCTACCTATCTCTATCTATCTATCTACCTACCTACCTATCTGTATCTATCAATCTACCTACCTACCTATCTCTATCTATCTATCTACCTACCTACCTATCTCTATCTATCTATCTACCTACCTATCTCTATCTATCAATCTACCTACCTACCTATCTGTATCTATCTTTCTACCTACCTACCTATCTGTATCTATCAATCTACCTACCTACCTATCTCTATCTATCTATCTACCTACCCACCTATCTGTATTTATCTATCTCCCTACCTTTCTGTATCTATCTACCTACCTACCTACCTATCTGTATCTATCAATCTACCTACCTACCTATCTCTATCTATCAATCTACCTACCTACCTATCTCTATCTATCTATCCACGTAGCCACCTATCTGTATTTATCTATCTACCTACCTATCTGTATCTATCTACCTACCTACCTACCTATCTGTATCTATCAATCTACCTACCTACCTATCTCTATCTATCAATCTACCTACCTACCTATCTCTATCTATCAATCTACCTACCTACCTATCTGTATCTATCTATCTACCTACCTATCTCTATCTATCTATCTACCTACCTACCTATCTCTATCTATCTATCTACCTACATATCTGTATCTATATATCTACCTACCTACCTATCTCTATCTATCTACCTACATATCTGTATCTATATATCTAACTACCTACCTATCTCTATCTATCTACCTACCTACCTACCTATCTCTATCTATCAATCTACCTACCTACCTATCTCTATCTATCTATCTACCTACCTACCTATCTCTATCTATCAATCTACCTACCTACCTATCTGTATCTATCTATCTACCTACCCACCTATCTGTATTTATCTATCTACCTACCTATCTGTATCTATTTGTCTACCTACCTACCTATCTCTATCTATCTATCTATCTATCTATCTACCTACCTACCTATCTGTATCTATCTATCTACCTACCTACCTATCTCTATCTATCAATCTACCTACCTATCTGTATCTATCTACCTACCTACCTACCTATCTCTATCTATCTATCTACCTACCTACCTATCTCTATCTATCAATCTACCTACCTACCTATCTGTATCTATCAATCTATCTACCTACCTATCTCTATCTATCTATCTATCTACCTACCTACCTATCTCTATCGATCAATCTACCTACCTACCTATCTGTATCTATCAATCTACCTACCTACCTCTCTATCTATCTACCTACCTACCTACCTATCTCTATCAATCTACCTACCTACCTATCTCTATCTATCTACCTACCTACCTACCTATCTCTATCTATCAATCTACCTACCTACCTATCTGTATCTATCTATCTACCTACCTACCTATCTGTATCTATCTACCTACCTACCTATCTCTATCTATCTAGCTACCTATCTCTATCTATCTATCTACCTACCTACCTATATCTATCTATCTACCTACCTACCTATCTCTATCTATCTATCTACCTACCTACCTATCTCTATCTATCTATCTACCTACCTACCTATCTCTATCTATCAATCTACCTACTTACCTATCTGTATCTATCTATCTACCTACCTACCTATCTGTATCTATCAATCTACCTACCTTCCTATCTCTATCTATCTATCTACCTACCCACCTATCTGTATTTATCTATCTCCCTACCTATCTGTATCTATCTACCTACCTACCTACCTATCTGTATCTATCAATCTACCTACCTACCTATCTCTATCTATCAATCTACCTACCTACCTATCTCTATCTATCTATCCACGTAGCCACCTATCTGTATTTATCTATCTACCTACCTATCTGTATCTATCTACCTACCTACCTACCTATCTGTATCTATCAATCTACCTACCTACCTATCTCTATCTATCAATCTACCTACCTACCTATCTCTATCTATCAATCTACCTACCTACCTATCTGTATCTATCTATCTACCTACCTATCTCTATCTATCTACCTACCTACCTATCTCTATCTATCTATCTACCTACATATCTGTATCTATATATCTACCTACCTACCTATCTCTATCTATCTACCTACATATCTGTATCTATATATCTACCTACCTACCTATCTCTATCTATCTACCTACCTACCTACCTATCTCTATCTATCAATCTACCTACCTACCTATCTCTATCTATCTATCTACCTACCTACCTATCTCTATCTATCAATCTACCTACCTACCTATCTGTATCTATCAATCTACCTACCTACCTATCTCTATCTATCTATCTACCTACCTACATATCTCTATCTATCAATCTACCTACCTACCTCTCTGTATCTATCAATCTACCTACCAACCTATCTCTATCTATCTACCTACCTACCTATCTATCTCTATCAATCTACCTACCTACCTATCTCTAACTATCTATCTACCTACCTACCTATCTCTATCTATCAATCTACCTACCTACCTATCTGTATCTATCTATCTACCTACCCACCTATCTATCTATCAATCTACCTACCTACCTCTCTGTATCTATCTACCTACCTACCTACCTATCTCTATCTATCAATCTACCTACCTACCTATTTCTATCTATCTATCTACCTACCTACCTATCTCTATCTATCAATCTACCTACCTATCTGTATTTATCTACCTACCTACCTACCTATCTCTATCTATCTATCTACCTACCTACCTATCTCTATCTATCTATCTACCTACCTACCTATCTGTATCTATCAATCTACCTACCTACCTATCTCTATCTATCTATCTACCTACCTACCTATCTGTATCTATCTATCTACCTACCTACCTATCTGTATCTGTCTATCTACCTACCTACCTATCTCTATCTATCTATCTACCTACCTACCTATCTCTATCAATCTACCTACCTACCTATCTCTATCTATCTACCTACCTACCTATCTCTATCTATCTTTCTACCTACCTACATATCTGTATCTATCTACCTACCTACCTATCTGTATCTATCTATCTACCTACCTACCTATCTCTATCTATCTATCTATCTACCTACCTACCTATCTGTATCTATCAATCTACCTACCTACCTATCTCTATCTATCTATCTACCTACCTACCTATCTCTATCTATCTATCTACCTACCTACCTATCTGTATCTATCTATCTACCTACCTACCTATCTCTATCTATCAATCTACCTACCTATCTGTATCTATCTACCTACCTACCTACCTATCTCTATCTATCTATCTACCTACCTACCTATCTCTATCTATCAATCTACCTACCTACCTATCTGTATCTATCAATCTATCTACCTACCTATCTCTATCTATCTATCTACCTACCTACCTATCTCTATCTATCAATCTACCTACCTACCTATCTGTATCTATCTATCTACCTACCTACCTATCTCTATCTATCTAGCTACCTACCTACCTATCTCTATCTATCTATCTACCTACCTACCTATATCTATCTATCTACCTACCTACCTATCTCTATCTATCTACCTACCTACCTATCTCTATCTATCTATCTACCTACCTACCTATCTCTATCTATCAATCTACCTACCTACCTATCTGTATCTATCAATCTACCTACCTACCTATCTGTATCTATCAATCTACCTACCTACCTATCTCTATCTATCTATCTACCTACCCACCTATCTGTATTTATCTATCTACCTACCTATCTGTATCTATCTACCTACATACCTACCTATCTGTATCTATCAATCTACCTACCTACCTATCTCTATCTATCAATCTACCTACCTACCTATCTCTATCTATCTATCTACCTACCCACCTATCTGTATTTATCTATCTACCTACCTATCTGTATCTATCTACCTACCTACCTAACTATCTGTATCTATCAATCTACCTACCTACCTATCTGTATCTATCTATCTACCTACCTACCTATCTCTATCTATCTATCTACCTACCTACCTATCTGTATCTATCAATCTATCTACCTACCTATCTCTATCTATCTATCTACCTACCTACCTATCTCTATCTATCAATCTATCTACCTACCTATCTGTATCTATCAATCTACCTAACTACCTCTCTATCTATCTACCTACCTACCTACCTATCTCTATCAATCTACCTACCTACCTATCTCTATCTATCTACCTACCTACCTATCTCTATCTATCAATCTACCTACCTACCTATCTATATCTATCTACCTACCTACCTATCTCTATCTATCTAGCTACCTACCTACCTATCTCTATCTATCTATCTACCTACCTACCTATATCTATCTATCTACCTACCTACCTATCTCTATCTATATATCTACCTACCTACCTATCTCTATCTATCTATCTACCTACCTACCTATCTCTATCTATCAATCTACCTACTTACCTATCTGTATCTATCTATCTACCTACCTACCTATCTGTATCTATCAATCTACCTACCTACCTATCTCTATCTATCTATCTACCTACCCACCTATCTGTATTTATCTATCTACCTACCTATCTGTATCTATCTACCTACCTACCTACCTATCTGTATCTATCAATCTACCTACCTACCTATCTCTATCTATCAATCTACCTACCTACCTATCTCTATCTATCTACCTACCCACCTATCTGTATTTATCTATCTACCTACCTATCTGTATCTATCTACCTACCTACCTACCTATCTGTATCTATCAATCTACCTACCTACCTATCTGTATCTATCTATCTACCTACCTACCTATCTCTATCTATCTATCTACCTACCTACCTATCTGTATCTATCTACCTACCTACCTACCTACCTATCTCTATCTATCTATCTATCTACCTACCTACCTACCTACCTATCTCTATCTATCAATCTACCTACCTACCAATCTCTATCTATCTATCTACCTACCTACCTATCTGTATCTATCTACCTACCTACCTACCTTTCTCTATCTATCTATCTACCTACCTACCTATCTGTATCTATCAATCTACCTACCTACCTATCTCTATCTATCTATCTATCTACCTTCCTACCTATCTCTATCTATCTATCTACCTACCTATCTCTATCTATCAATATACCTACCTACCTATCTGTATCTATCTATCTACCTACCTATCTATCTGTATCTATCTATCTACCTACCTACCTATCTCTATCTATCTATCTACCTACCTACCTATCTCTATCTATCTACCTACCTACCTATCTGTATCTATCAATCTACCTACCTACCTATCTCTATCTATCTATCTACCTACCTACCTATCTCTATCTATCTATCTACCTACCTATCTCTATCTATCAATCTACCTACCTACCTATCTGTATCTATCTTTCTACCTACCTACCTATCTGTATCTATCAATCTACCTACCTACCTATCTCTATCTATCTATCTACCTACCCACCTATCTGTATTTATCTATCTCCCTACCTTTCTGTATCTATCTACCTACCTACCTACCTATCTGTATCTATCAATCTACCTACCTACCTATCTCTATCTATCAATCTACCTACCTACCTATCTCTATCTATCTATCCACGTAGCCACCTATCTGTATTTATCTATCTACCTACCTATCTGTATCTATCTACCTACCTACCTACCTATCTGTATCTATCAATCTACCTACCTACCTATCTCTATCTATCAATCTACCTACCTACCTATCTCTATCTATCAATCTACCTACCTACCTATCTGTATCTATCTATCTACCTACCTATCTCTATCTATCTACCTACCTACCTACCTATCTCTATCTATCTATCTACCTACATATCTGTATCTATATATCTACCTACCTACCTATCTCTATCTATCTACCTACATATCTGTATCTATATATCTAACTACCTACCTATCTCTATCTATCTACCTACCTACCTACCTATCTCTATCTATCAATCTACCTACCTACCTATCTCTATCTATCTATCTACCTACCTACCTATCTCTATCTATCTTTCTACCTACCTACATATCTGTATCTATCTACCTACCTACCTACCTATCTGTATCTATCTATCTACCTACCTACCTATCTCTATCTATCTATCTATCTACCTACCTACCTATCTGTATCTATCAATCTACCTACCTACCTATCTCTATCTATCTATCTACCTACCTACCTATCTCTATCTATCTATCTACCTACCTACCTATCTGTATCTATCTATCTACCTACCTACCTATCTCTATCTATCAATCTACCTACCTATCTGTATCTATCTACCTACCTACCTACCTATCTCTATCTATCTATCTACCTACCTACCTATCTCTATCTATCAATCTACCTACCTACCTATCTGTATCTATCAATCTATCTACCTACCTATCTCTATCTATCTATCTACCTACCTACCTATCTCTATCTATCAATCTACCTACCTACCTATCTGTATCTATCTATCTACCTACCTACCTATCTCTATCTATCTAGCTACCTACCTACCTATCTCTATCTATCTATCTACCTACCTACCTATATCTATCTATCTACCTACCTACCTATCTCTATCTATCTACCTACCTACCTATCTCTATCTATCTATCTACCTACCTACCTATCTCTATCTATCAATCTACCTACCTACCTATCTGTATCTATCAATCTACCTACCTACCTATCTGTATCTATCAATCTACCTACCTACCTATCTCTATCTATCTATCTACCTACCCACCTATCTGTATTTATCTATCTACCTACCTATCTGTATCTATCTACCTACATACCTACCTATCTGTATCTATCAATCTACCTACCTACCTATCTCTATCTATCAATCTACCTACCTACCTATCTCTATCTATCTATCTATCTACCTACCCACCTATCTGTATTTATCTATCTACCTACCTATCTGTATCTATCTACCTACCTACCTAACTATCTGTATCTATCAATCTACCTACCTACCTATCTGTATCTATCTATCTACCTACCTACCTATCTCTATCTATCTATCTACCTACCTACCTATCTGTATCTATCAATCTATCTACCTACCTATCTCTATCTATCTATCTACCTACCTACCTATCTCTATCTATCAATCTACCTACCTACCTATCTGTATCTATCAATCTACCTAACTACCTCTCTATCTATCTACCTACCTACCTACCTATCTCTATCAATCTACCTACCTACCTATCTCTATCTATCTACCTACCTACCTATCTCTATCTATCAATCTACCTACCTACCTATCTATATCTATCTACCTACCTACCTATCTCTATCTATCTAGCTACCTACCTACCTATCTCTATCTATCTATCTACCTACCTACCTATATCTATCTATCTACCTACCTACCTATCTCTATCTATCTATCTACCTACCTACCTATCTCTATCTATCTATCTACCTACCTACCTATCTCTATCTATCAATCTACCTACTTACCTATCTGTATCTATCTATCTACCTACCTACCTATCTGTATCTATCAATCTACCTACCTACCTATCTCTATCTATCTATCTACCTACCCACCTATCTGTATTTATCTATCTACCTACCTATCTGTATCTATCTACCTACCTACCTACCTATCTGTATCTATCAATCTACCTACCTACCTATCTCTATCTATCAATCTACCTACCTACCTATCTCTATCTATCTACCTACCCACCTATCTGTATTTATCTATCTACCTACCTATCTGTATCTATCTACCTACCTACCTACCTATCTGTATCTATCAATCTACCTACCTACCTATCTGTATCTATCTATCTACCTACCTACCTATCTCTATCTATCTATCTACCTACCTACCTATCTCTATCTATCTACCTACCTACCTATCTCTATCTATCTATCTACCTACCTACCTATCTGTATCTATCTACCTACCTACCTACCTACCTATCTCTATCTATCAATCTACCTACCTACCAATCTCTATCTATCTATCTACCTACCTACCTATATGTATCTATCTACCTACCTACCTACCTTTCTCTATCTATCTATCTACCTACCTACCTATCTGTATCTATCAATCTACCTACCTACCTACCTATCTCTATCTATCTATCTATCTATCTACCTACCTACCTATCTCTATCTATCTATCTACCTACCTATCTCTATCTATCAATATACCTACCTACCTATCTGTATCTATCTATCTACCTACCTATCTATCTGTATCTATCTATCTACCTACCTACCTATCTCTATCTATCTATCTACCTACCTACCTATCTCTATCTATCTATCTACCTACCTACCTATCTGTATCTATCAATCTACCTACCTACCTATCTCTATCTATCTATCTACCTACCTACCTATCTCTATCTATCTATCTACCTACCTATCTCTATCTATCAATCTACCTACCTACCTATCTCTATCTATCTTTCTACCTACCTACCTATCTGTATCTATCAATCTACCTACCTACCTATCTCTATCTATCTATCTACCTACCCACCTATCTGTATTTATCTATCTCCCTACCTTTCTGTATCTATCTACCTACCTACCTACCTATCTGTATCTATCAATCTACCTACCTACCTATCTCTATCTATCAATCTACCTACCTACCTATCTCTATCTATCTATTCACGTAGCCACCTATCTGTATTTATCTATCTACCTACCTATCTGTATCTATCTACCTACCTACCTACCTATCTGTATCTATCAATCTACCTACCTACCTATCTCTATCTATCAATCTACCTACCTACCTATCTCTATCTATCAATCTACCTACCTACCTATCTGTATCTATCTATCTACCTACCTATCTCTATCTATCTACCTACCTACCTACCTATCTCTATCTATCTATCTACCTACATATCTGTATCTATATATCTACCTACCTACCTATCTCTATCTATCTACCTACATATCTGTATCTATATATCTAACTACCTACCTATCTCTATCTATCTACCTACCTACCTACCTACCTATCTCTATCTATCAATCTACCTACCTACCTATCTCTATCTATCTATCTACCTACCTACCTATCTCTATCTATCAATCTACCTACCTACCTATCTGTTTCTATCAATCTACCTACCTACCTATCTCTATCTATCTATCTACCTACCTACATATCTCTATCTATCAATCTACCTACTTACCTCTCTGTATCTATCAATCTACCTACCAACCTATCTCTATCTATCTACCTACCTACCTATCTATCTCTATCAATCTACCTACCTACCTATCTCTATCTATCTATCTACCTACCTACCTATCTCTATCTATCAATCTACCTACCTACCTATCTGTATCTATCTATCTACCTACCCACCTATCTATCTATCAATCTACCTACCTACCTCTCTGTATCTATCTACCTACCTACCTACCTATCTCTATCTATCAATCTACCTACCTACCTATCTCTATCTATCTATCTACCTACCTACCTATCTCTATCTATCAATCTACCTACCTATCTGTATTTATCTACCTACCTACCTACCTACCTATCTCTATCTATCTATCTACCTACCTACCTACCTATCTCTATCTATCTATCTACCTACCTACCTATCTGTATCTATCAATCTACCTACCTACCTATCTCTATCTATCTATCTACCTACCTACCTATCTGTATCTATCTACCTACCTACCTACCTACCTATCTGTATCTATCTATCTACCTACCTACCTATCTCTATCTATCTATCTACCTACCTACCTATCTCTATCTACCTATCTACCTACCTACCTATCTGTATCTATCAATCTACCTACCTACCTATCTCTATCTATCTATCTACCTACCTACCTATCTCTATCTATCTATCTACCTACCTACCTATTTCTATCTATCTATCTACCTACCTACCTATCTGTATCTATCTATCTACCTACCTACCTATCTCTATCTATCTATCTACCTACCTACCTATCTCTATCAATCTACCTACCTACCTATCCCTATCTATCTACCTACCTACCTACCTATCTCTATCTATCAATCTACCTACCTACCTACATATCTGTATCTATCTACCTACCTACCTATCTCTATCTATCTATCTACCTACCTACCTATCTGTATCTATCTATCTACCTACCTACCTATCTCTATCTATCTATCTACCTACCTACCTATCTCTATCTACCTACCTACCTATCTGTATCTACCTACCTACCTACCTACCTACCTATCTGTATCTATCTATCTAACTACCTACATATCTGTATCTATATATCTACCTACCTACCTATCTGTATCTATCTATCTATCTACCTACCTAACTATCTGTATCTATCAATCTACCTACCTACCTATATCTATCTATCTACCTACCTACCTATCTCTTTCTATCTATCTCTCTACCTACCTATCTGTATCTATCTATCTACCTACCTACCTATCTGTATCTATCAATCTACCTACCTACCTATCTCTATCTATCTATCTACCTACCTACCTATCTCTATCTATCTATCTACCTACCTACCTATCTCTATCTATCTATCTACCTACCTACCTATCTGTATCTATCTATCTACCTATCTACCTATCTCTATCTATCAATCTACCTACCTACCTACCTCTATCTATCTACCTACCTACCTACCTATCTGTATCTATCTACCTACCTACCTATCTCTATCTATCTATCTACCTACCTACCTATCTCTATCTATCAATCTACCTACCTATCTCTATTTATCTACCTACCTACCTATCTCTATCTATCTATCTACCTACCTACCTATCTGTATCTATCAATCTACCTACCTACCTATCTGTATCTATCAATCTACCTACCTACCTATCTCTATCTATCTATCTACCTACCTACCTATCTCTATCTATCTATCTACCTACCTACCTATCTCTATCTATCAATCTACCTACCTACCTATCTGTATCTATCAATCTACCTACCTACCTATCTCTACCTATCTACCTACCTACCTACCTATCTCTATCAATCTACCTACCTACCTATCTCTATCTATCTACCTACCTACCTACCTACCTATCTCTATCTATCAATCTACCTACCTACCTATCTGTATCTATCTATCTACCTACCTTCCTATCTCTATCTATCTATCTACCTACCTACCTATCTCTATCTATCTATCTACCTACCTATCTCTATCTATCAATCTACCTACCTACCTATCTGTATCTATCTTTCTACCTACCTACCTATCTGTATCTATCAATCTACCTACCTACCTATCTCTATCTATCTATCTACCTACCCACCTATCTGTATTTATCTATCTCCCTACCTTTCTGTATCTATCTACCTACCTACCTACCTATCTGTATCTATCAATCTACCTACCTACCTATCTCTATCTATCAATCTACCTACCTACCTATCTCTATCTATCTATCCACGTAGCCACCTATCTGTATTTATCTATCTACCTACCTATCTGTATCTATCTACCTACCTACCTACCTATCTGTATCTATCAATCTACCTACCTACCTATCTCTATCTATCAATCTACCTACCTACCTATCTCTATCTATCAATCTACCTACCTACCTATCTGTATCTATCTATCTACCTACCTATCTCTATCTATCTACCTACCTACCTACCTATCTCTATCTATCTATCTACCTACATATCTGTATCTATATATCTACCTACCTACCTATCTCTATCTATCTACCTACATATCTGTATCTATATATCTAACTACCTACCTATCTCTATCTATCTACCTACCTACCTACCTATCTCTATCTATCAATCTACCTACCTACCTATCTCTATCTATCTATCTACCTACCTACCTATCTCTATCTATCAATCTACCTACCTACCTATCTGTTTCTATCAATCTACCTACCTACCTATCTCTATCTATCTATCTACCTACCTACATATCTCTATCTATCAATCTACCTACCTACCTCTCTGTATCTATCAATCTACCTACCAACCTATCTCTATCTATCTACCTACCTACCTATCTATCTCTATCAATCTACCTACCTACCTATCTCTATCTATCTATCTACCTACCTACCTATCTCTATCTATCAATCTACCTACCTACCTATCTGTATCTATCTATCTACCTACCCACCTATCTATCTATCAATCTACCTACCTACCTCTCTGTATCTATCTACCTACCTACCTATCTCTATCTATCAATCTACCTACCTACCTATCTCTATCTATCTATCTACCTACCTACCTATCTCTATCTATCAATCTACCTACCTATCTGTATTTATCTACCTACCTACCTACCTATCTCTATCTATCTATCTACCTACCTACCTACCTATCTCTATCTATCTATCTACCTACCTACCTATCTGTATCTATCAATCTACCTACCTACCTATCTCTATCTATCTATCTACCTACCTACCTATCTGTATCTATCTACCTACCTACCTATCTCTATCTATCTACCTACCTACCTATCTCTATCTATCTTTCTACCTACCTACATATCTGTATCTATCTACCTACCTACCTACCTATCTGTATCTATCTATCTACCTACCTACCTATCTCTATCTATCTATCTACCTACCTACCTATCTCTATCTACCTATCTACCTACCTACCTATCTGTATCTATCAATCTACCTACCTACCTATCTCTATCTATCTATCTACCTACCTACCTATCTCTATCTATCTATCTACCTACCTACCTATCTCTATCTATCTATCTACCTACCTACCTATCTGTATCTATCTATCTACCTACCTACCTATCTCTATCTATCTATCTACCTACCTACCTATCTCTATCAATCTACCTACCTACCTATCCCTATCTATCTACCTACCTACCTACCTATCTCTATCTATCAATCTACCTACCTACCTACATATCTGTATCTATCTACCTACCTACCTATCTCTATCTATCTATCTACCTACCTACCTATCTGTATCTATCTATCTACCTACCTACCTATCTCTATCTATCTATCTACCTATCTGTATCTACCTACCTACCTACCTACCTACCTATCTGTATCTATCTATCTAACTACCTACATATCTGTATCTATATATCTACCTACCTACCTATCTGTATCTATCTATCTATCTACCTACATAACTATCTGTATCTATCAATCTACCTACCTACCTATATCTATCTATCTACCTACCTACCTATCTCTTTCTATCTATCTCTCTACCTACCTATCTGTATCTATCTATCTACCTACCTACCTATCTGTATCTATCAATCTACCTACCTACCTATCTCTATCTATCTATCTACCTACCTACCTATCTCTATCTATCTATCTACCTACCTACCTATCTCTATCTATCTATCTACCTACCTACCTATCTGTATCTATCTATCTACCTATCTACCTATCTCTATCTATCAATCTACCTACCTACCTACCTCTATCTATCTACCTACCTACCTACCTATCTGTATCTATCTACCTACCTACCTATCTCTATCTATCTATCTACCTACCTACCTATCTCTATCTATCAATCTACCTACCTATCTCTATTTATCTACCTACCTACCTATCTCTATCTATCTATCTACCTACCTACCTATCTGTATCTATCAATCTACCTACCTACCTATCTGTATCTATCAATCTACCTACCTACCTATCTCTATCTATCTATCTACCTACCTACCTATCTCTATCTATCTATCTACCTACCTACCTATCTCTATCTATCAATCTACCTACCTACCTATCTGTATCTATCAATCTACCTACCTACCTATCTCTACCTATCTACCTACCTACCTACCTATCTCTATCAATCTACCTACCTACCTATCTCTATCTATCTACCTACCTACCTACCTATCTCTATCTATCAATCTACCTACCTACCTATCTGTATCTATCTATCTACCTACCTACCTATCTCTATCTATCTATCTACCTACCTACCTATCTCTATCTATCTATCTACCTACCTACCTATCTCTATCTACCTATCTACCTACCTACCTATCTGTATCTATCAATCTACCTACCTACCTATCTCTATCTATCTATCTACCTACCTACCTATCTCTATCTATCTATCTACCTACCTACCTATCTCTATCTATCTATCTACCTACCTACCTATCTGTATCTATCTATCTACCTACCTACCTATCTCTATCTATCTATCTACCTACCTACCTATCTCTATCAATCTACCTACCTACCTATCCCTATCTATCTACCTACCTACCTACCTATCTCTATCTATCAATCTACCTACCTACCTACATATCTGTATCTATCTACCTACCTACCTATCTCTATCTATCTACCTACCTACCTATCTGTATCTATCTATCTACCTACCTACCTATCTGTATCTATCTATCTACCTACCTATCTCTATCTATCTACCTACCTACCTACCTATCTGTATCTATCAATCTACCTACCTACCTATCTCTATCTATCAATCTACCTACCTACCTATCTCTATCTATCAATCTACCTACCTACCTATCTGTATCTATCTATCTACCTACCTATCTCTATCTATCTACCTACCTACCTACCTACCTATCTCTATCTATCTATCTACCTACATATCTGTATCTATATATCTACCTACCTACCTATCTCTATCTATCTACCTACATATCTGTATCTATATATCTAACTACCTACCTATCTCTATCTATCTACCTACCTACCTACCTATCTCTATCTATCAATCTACCTACCTACCTATCTCTATCTATCTATCTACCTACCTACCTATCTCTATCTATCAATCTACCTACCTACCTATCTCTATCTATCTATCTACCTACCTACCTATCTGTATCTATCTACCTACCTACCTATCTCTATCTATCTACCTACCTACCTATCTCTATCTATCTTTCTACCTACCTACATATCTGTATCTATCTACCTACCTACCTACCTATCTGTATCTATCTATCTACCTACCTACCTATCTCTATCTATCTATCTACCTACCTACCTATCTCTATCTACCTATCTACCTACCTACCTATCTGTATCTATCAATCTACCTACCTACCTATCTCTATCTATCTATCTACCTACCTACCTATCTCTATCTATCTATCTACCTACCTACCTATCTCTATCTATCTATCTACCTACCTACCTATCTGTATCTATCTATCTACCTAGCCTACCTATCTCTATCTATCTATCTACCTACCTACCTATCTCTATCAATCTACCTACCTACCTATCCCTATCTATCTACCTACCTACCTACCTATCTCTATCTATCAATCTACCTACCTACCTACATATCTGTATCTATCTACCTACCTACCTATCTCTATCTATCTATCTACCTACCTACCTATCTGTATCTATCTATCTACCTACCTACCTATCTCTATCTACCTACCTACCTATCTGTATCTACCTACCTACCTACCTACCTACCTATCTGTATCTATCTATCTAACTACCTACATATCTGTATCTATATATCTACCTACCTACCTATCTGTATCTATCTATCTATCTACCTACCTAACTATCTGTATCTATCAATCTACTACCTACCTATCTCTATCTATCTATCTACCTACCTACCTATCTGTATCTATCTACCTACCTACCTATCTCTATCTATCTACCTACCTACCTATCTCTATCTATCTTTCTACCTACCTACATATCTGTATCTATCTACCTACCTACCTACCTATCTGTATCTAATCTATCTACCTACCTACCTATCTCTATCTATCTATCTACCTACCTACCTATCTCTATCTATCAATCTACCTACCTACCTATCTGTATCTATCAATCTACCTACCTACCTATCTCTATCTATCTATCTATCTACCTACCCACCTATCTGTATTTATCTATCTACCTACCTATCTGTATCTATCTACCTACCTACCTACCTATCTGTATCTATCAATCTACCTACCTACCTATCTGTATCTATCTATCTACCTACCTACCTATCTCTATCTATCTATCTACCTACCTACCTATCTCTATCTACCTACCTACCTATCTGTATCTACCTACCTACCTACCTACCTACCTATCTGTATCTATCTATCTAACTACCTACATATCTGTATCTATATATCTACCTACCTACCTATCTGTATCTATCTATCTATCTACCTACCTAACTATCTGTATCTATCAATCTACCTACCTACCTATATCTATCTATCTACCTACCTACCTATCTCTTTCTATCTATCTCTCTACCTACCTATCTGTATCTATCTATCTACCTACCTACCTATCTGTATCTATCAATCTACCTACCTACCTATCTCTATCTATCTATCTACCTACCTACCTATCTCTATCTATCTATCTACCTACCTACCTATCTCTATCTATCTGTCTACCTACCTACCTATCTGTATCTATCTATCTACCTATCTACCTATCTCTATCTATCAATCTACCTACCTACCTACCTCTATCTATCTACCTACCTACCTACCTATCTGTATCTATCTACCTACCTATCTCTATCTATCTATCTACCTACCTACCTATCTCTATCTATCAATCTACCTACCTATCTCTATTTATCTACCTACCTACCTATCTCTATCTATCTATCTACCTACCTACCTATCTGTATCTATCAATCTACCTACCTACCTATCTCTATCTATCTATCTACCCTACCTACCTATCTCTATCTATCTATCTACCTACCTACCTATCTCTATCTATCAATCTACCTACCTACCTATCTGTATCTATCAATCTACCTACCTACCTATCTCTACTTATCTACCTACCTACCTACCTATCTCTATCAATCTACCTACCCTACCTATCTATCTATCTATCTACCCTACCTACCTACCTATCTCTATCTATCAATCTACCTACCTACCTATCTGTATCTATCTATCTACCTACCTACCTATCTCTATCTATCTATCTACCTACCTACCTATCTCTATCTATCTATCTATCTACCTACCTACCTACCTTATCTCTATCTATCTACCTACCTACCTATCTGTATCTTCAATCTACCTACCTACCTATCTCTATCTATCTATCTACCTACCTACTCTATCTCGAGCTATCAATCTACCTACTACATATCGTATCTATCTATCACCTACCTACCTATCTGTATCTATCAATCTACCTACCTACCTATCCTATCTATCTATCTCTACCTACCACCTATCTGTATTTATCATATCTACCTACCTATCTGTATCTATCTACCTACCTACCTACCTATCTGTATCTATCAATCTACCTACCTACCTATCTGTATCTGATCTATCTACCTACTCTGTATCTATTCCTACCTCTCCTATCTATCTATCTACCTACCTACCATCTGTATCTATCTATCTATCTACCTACCTATCTGTATCTATCTACCTACCTAACTACCTATCTGTATCTATCAATCTACCTACCTACCTATCTGAATCTATCTATCTACCTACCTACCTATCTCTATCTATCTATCTACCTACCTACCTATCTCTATCTATCTATCTACCTACCTACCTATCTCTATCAATCTACCTACCTACCTATCTCTATCTATCTATCTACTACCTACCTACCTATCTCTATCTATCTATCTACCTACCTACATATCTGTATCTATATATCTACCTACCTACCTATCTCTATCTATCAATCTACCTACCTAACTATCTCTATCTATCAATCTACCTACATACCTATCTCTATCTATCTACCTACCTACCTACATATCTGTATCTATATATCTACCTACCTACCTATCTCTATCTATCAATCTACCTACCTACCTATCTCTATCTATCAATCTACCTACCTACCTAATCTGTATCTATCTATCTACCTACCCTACCTATCTGTATCTATAAATCTACCTACCTACCTATCTCTATCTATCTATTCTACCTACCTACATATCTTTATCTATATATCTACCTACCTACCTATCTGTATCTATCTATCTACCTACCTACATATCTGTAATCTATATATCTACCTACCTACCTATCTCTATCTATCAATCTACCTACCTACCTATCTGTATCTATCTATCTACCTACCCACCTATCTGTATTTATCTATCTACCTACCTATCTGTATCTATCTACCTACCTACGTATCTCTATCTATCTATCGACCTACCTACCTATCTGTATCTATCAATCTACCTACCTACCTATCTGTATCTATCTATCTACCTACCTACATATCTGTATCTATATATCTACCTACCTACCTATCTCTATCTAATCTATCAGTCTACCTACCTACCTATCTGTATCTATCTATCTACCTACCTACCTATCTGTATCTATCAATCTACCTACCTACATATCTGTATCTATCTATCTACCTATCTACCTATCTCTATCTGTCAATCTACCTACCTACATATCTCTATCTATCTATCTACCTACCTACCTATCTCTATCTATCTACCTACCTACCTACCTATCTCTATCTATCAATCTACCTACCTACCTATCTCTATCTATCTATCTACCTACCTACCTATCTGTATCTATCAATCTACCTACCTACCTATCTCTATCTATCTATCTACCTACCTACCTATCTCTATCTATCTATCTACCTACCTACCTATCTGTATCTATCTACCTACCTACCTATCTCTATCTATCAATCTACCTACCTATCTGTATCTATCTACCTACCTACCTACCTATCTCTATCTATCTATCTACCTACCTACCTATCTCTATCTATCAATCTACCTACCTACCTATCTGTATCTATCAATCTACCTACCTACCTATCTCTATCTATCTATCTACCTACCTACCTATCTCTATCTATCAATCTACCTACCTACCTATCTGTATCTATCAATCTACCTACCTACCTCTCTATCTATCTACCTACCTACCTACGTATCTCTATCAATCTACCTACCTACCTATCTCTATCTATCTAACTACCTACCTACCTATCTCTATCTATCTATCTACCTACCTACTTATCTGTATCTACCTATCTACCTACCTACCTATCTCTATCTATCTATCTACCTACCTACCTATCTCTATCTATCTACCTACCTACCTATCTGTATCTATCTATCTACCTACCTACATATCTGTATCTATATATCTACCTACCTACCTATCTGTATCTATCTATCTACCTACCTACCTATCTCTATCTATCAGTCTACCTACCTACCTATCTGTATCTATCTATCTACCTACCTACCTATCTGTATCTATCAATCTACCTACCTACATATCTCTATCTATCTATCTACCTACCTACCTATCTCTATCTATCTACCTACCTACATACCTATCTCTATCTATCAATCTACCTACCTACCTATCTCTATCTATCTATCTATCTACCTACCTACCTATCTGTATCTATCAATCTACCTACCTACCTATCTCTATCTATCTATCTACCTACCTACCTATCTCTATCTATCGATCTACCTACCTACCTATCTGTATCTATCTACCTACCTACCTACCTATCTCTATCTATCAATCTACCTACCTATCTGTATCTATCTACCTACCTACCTACCTATCTCTATCTATCTATCTACCTACCTACCTATCTCTATCTATCAATCTACCTACCTACCTATCTGTATCTATCAATCTACCTACCTACCTCTTATCTATCTACCTACCTACCTACCTATCTCTATCAATCTACCTACCTACCTATCTCTATCTATCTACCTACCTACCTACCTATCTCTATCTATCAATCTACCTACCTACCTATCTGTATCTATGCTATCTACCTACCTACCTATCTCTATCTATCAATCTACCTACCTATCTGTATCTATCTACCTACCTACCTACCTATCTCTATCTATCTATCTACCTACCTACCTATCTCTATCTATCAATCTACCTACCTACCTATCTGTATCTATCAATCTACCTACCTACCTATCTCTATCTATCTATCTACCTACCTACCTATCTCTATCTATCAATCTACCTACCTACCTATCTGTATCTATCAATCTACCTACCTACCTCTCTATCTATCTACCTACCTACCTACGTATCTCTATCAATCTACCTACCTACCTATCTCTATCTATCTAACTACCTACCTACCTATCTCTATCTATCTATCTACCTACCTACTTATCTGTATCTACCTATCTACCTACCTACCTATCTCTATCTATCTATCTACCTACCTACCTATCTCTATCTATCTACCTACCTACCTATCTGTATCTATCTATCTACCTACCTACATATCTGTATCTATATATCTACCTACCTACCTATCTGTATCTATCTATCTACCTACCTACCTATCTCTATCTATCAGTCTACCTACCTACCTATCTGTATCTATCTATCTACCTACCTACCTATCTGTATCTATCAATCTACCTACCTACATATCTCTATCTATCTATCTACCTACCTACCTATCTCTATCTATCTACCTACCTACATACCTATCTCTATCTATCAATCTACCTACCTACCTATCTCTATCTATCTATCTATCTACCTACCTACCTATCTGTATCTATCAATCTACCTACCTACCTATCTCTATCTATCTATCTACCTACCTACCTATCTCTATCTATCTATCTACCTACCTACCTATCTGTATCTATCTACCTACCTACCTACCTATCTCTATCTATCAATCTACCTACCTATCTGTATCTATCTACCTACCTACCTACCTATCTCTATCTATCTATCTACCTACCTACCTATCTCTATCTATCTATCTACCTACCTACATATCTGTATCTATATATCTACCTACCTACCTATCTCTATCTATCAATCTACCTACCTACCTATCTCTATCTATCAATCTACCTACATACCTATCTCTATCTATCTATCTACCTACCTACATATCTGTATCTATATATCTACCTACCTACCTATCTCTATCTATCAATCTACCTACCTACCTATCTCTATCTATCAATCTACCTACCTACCTATCTGTATCTATCTATCTACCTACCTACCTATCTGTATCTATCAATCTACCTACCTACCTATCTCTGTCTATCAATCTACCTACCTACATATCTGTATCTATCTATCTACCTACCTACCTATCTGTATCTATAAATCTACCTACCTACCTATCTCTATCTATCTATCTACCTACCTACATATCTTTATCTATATATCTACCTACCTACCTATCTGTATCTATCTATCTACCTACCTACATATCTGTATCTATATATCTACCTACCTACCTATCTCTATCTATCAATCTACCTACCTACCTATCTGTATCTATCAATCTACCTACCTACCTCTCTATCTATCTACCTACCTACCTACCTATCTCTATCAATCTACCTACCTACCTATCTCTATCTATCTACCTACCTACCTACCTATCTCTATCTATCAATCTACCTACCTACCTATCTGTATCTATCTATCTACCTACCTACCTATCTGTATCTATCTACCTACCTACCTATCTCTATCTATCTAGCTACCTACCTACCTATCTCTATCTATCTATCTACCTACCTACCTATATCTATCTATCTACCTACCTACCTATCTCTATCTATCTATCTACCTACCTACCTATCTCTATCTATCTATCTACCTACCTACCTATCTCTATCTATCAATCTACCTACTTACCTATCTGTATCTATCTACCTACCTACCTACCTATCTGTATCTATCAATCTACCTACCTACCTATCTCTATCTATCTATCTACCTACCCACCTATCTGTATTTATCTATCTACCTACCTATCTGTATCTATCTACCTACCTACCTACCTATCTGTATCTATCAATCTACCTACCTACCTATCTCTATCTATCAATCTACCTACCTACCTATCTCTATCTATCTATCTACCTACCCACCTATCTGTATTTATCTATCTACCTACCTATCTGTATCTATCTACCTACCTACCTACCTATCTGTATCTATCAATCTACCTACCTACCTATCTGTATCTATCTATCTACCTACCTACCTATCTCTATGTATCTACCTACCTACCTATCTGTATCTATCTACCTACCTACCTATCTCTATCTATCTATCTACCTACCTACCTATCTGTATCTATCTACCTACCTACCTATCTCTATCTATCTATCTACCTACCTACCTACCTATCTCTATCTATCAATCTACCTACCTACCAATCTCTATCTATCTATCTACCTACCTACCTATCTGTATCTATCTACCTACCTACCTACCTATCTGTATCTATCTATCTACCTACCTACCTATCTGTATCTATCAATCTACCTACCTACCTATCTCTATCTATCTATCTACCTACCTACCTATCTCTATCTATCTATCTACCTACCTATCTCTATCTATCAATATACCTACCTACCTATCTGTATCTATCTATCTACCTACCTATCTATCTGTATCTATCTATCTACCTACCTACCTATCTCTATCTATCTATCTACCTACCTACCTATCTCTATCTATCTATCTACCTACCTACCTATCTGTATCTATCAATCTACCTACCTACCTATCTATCTATCTATCTACCTACCTACCTATCTCTATCTATCTATCTACCTACCTATCTCTATCTATCAATCTACCTACCTACCTATCTGTATCTATTTTTCTACCTACCTACCTATCTGTATCTATCAATCTACCTACCTACCTATCTCTATCAATCTACCTACCTACCTATCTCTATCTATCTATCTACCTACCCACCTATCTGTATTTATCTATCTACCTACCTATCTGTATCTATCTACCTACCTACCTTCCTATCTGTATCTATCAATCTACTACCTACCTACCTATCTGTATCTATCTATCTACCTACCTACCTATCTCTATGTATCTACCTACCTACCTATCTGTATCTATCTACCTACCTACCTATCTCTATCTATCTATCTACCTACCTACCTATCTGTATCTATCTACCTACCTACCTATCTCTATCTATCTATCTACCTACCTACCTACCTATCTCTATCTATCAATCTACCTACCTACCAATCTCTATCTATCTATCTACCTACCTACCTATCTGTATCTATCTACCTACCTACCTACCTATCTGTATCTATCTATCTACCTACCTACCTATCTGTATCTATCAATCTACCTACCTACCTATCTCTATCTATCTATCTACCTACCTACCTATCTCTATCTATCTATCTACCTACCTATCTCTATCTATCAATATACCTACCTACCTATCTGTATCTATCTACCTACCCTACCTACCTATCTGTATCTATCAATCTACCTACCTACCTATCTCTATCTATCAATCTACCTACCTACCTATCTCTATCTATCTATCCACGTAGCCACCTATCTGTATTTATCTATCTACCTACCTATCTGTATCTATCTACCTACCTACCTACCTATCTGTATCTATCAATCTACCTACCTACCTATCTCTATCTATCAATCTACCTACGTACCTATCTCTATCTATCAATCTACCTACCTACCTATCTGTATCTATCTATCTACCTACCTACCTATCTCTATCTATCTATCTACCTACCTACCTATCTCTATCTATCTATATACCTACATATCTGTATCTATATATCTACCTACCTACCTATCTCTATCTATCTACCTACATATCTGTATCTATATATCTACCTACCTACCTATCTCTATCTATCTACCTACCTACCTAAATATCTCTATCTATCAATCTACCTACCTACCTATCTCTATCTATCTATCTACCTACCTACCTATCTCTATCTATCAATCTACCTACCTACCTATCTGTATCTATCAATCTACCTACCTACCTATCTCTATCTATCTATCTACCTACCTACCTATCTCTATCTATCAATCTACCTACCTACCTATCTCTATCTATCTATCTACCTACCTACCTATCTCTATCTATCTACCTACCTACCTACCTATCTCTATCTATCTACCTACCTACCTACCTATCTCTATCTATCAACCTACCTACCTACCTATCTGTATATATCAATCTACCTACCTACCTATCTCTATCTATCTATCTACCTACCTACCTATCTCTATCTATCAATCTACCTACCTACCTATCTGTATCTATCAATCTACCTACCTATCTCTATCTATCTACCTACCTACCTACCTATCTCTATCAATCTACCTATCTACCTATCTCTATCTATCTACTTACCTACCTACCTATCTCTATCTATCAATCTACCTACCTACCTATCCGTATCTGTCTATCTACATACCTACCTATCTGTATCTATCTATCTACCTACCTACCTACCTATCTCTATCTATCTATCTACCTACCTACCTATCTCTATCTATCTACCTACCTACCTATCTCTATCTATCTATCTACCTACCTACCTATCTGTATCTATCAATCTACCTACCTACCTATCTGTATCTATCTATCTACCTATCTCTATCTATCTATCTACCTACCTACCTATCTGTATCTATCTATCTACCTACCTACATATCTGTATCTATATATCTACCTACCTACCTATCTGTATCTATCTATCTACCTATCTACCTATCTCTATCTATCAATCTACCTACCTACCTATCTCTATCTATCAATCTACCTACCTACCTATCTCTATCTATCAATCTACCTACCTACCTATCTGTATCTATCAATCTACCTACCTACCTATCTCTATCTATCTAACTACCTACCTACCTATCTCTATCAATCTACCTACCTACCTATCTCTATCTATCTACCTACCTACCTACCTATCTCTATCAATCTACCTACCTACCTATCTGTATCTATCTATCTACCTACCTACCTATCTGTATCTATCTATCTACCTACCTACCTATCTCTATCTATCTATCTACATACCTACCTATCTCTATCTATCTACCTACCTACCTATCTCTATCTATCTAACTACCTACCTACCTATCTGTATCTATCAATCTACCTACCTACCTACCTATCTCTATCTATCTACCTACCTACCTATCTCTATCTATCTATCTACCTACCTACCTATCTGTATCTATCTATCTACCTACCTACCTATCTGTATCTATCTATCTACCTACCTCCCTCTCTATCTATCTATCTACCTACCTATCTCTATCAATCTACCTACCTATCTCTATCTATCTACCTACCTACCTACCTATCTCTATCTATCAATCTACCTACCTACCTATCTGTATCTATCTATCTACCTACCTACCTATCTGTATCTATCTACCTACCTACCTACCTACCTACCTATCTCTATCTATCTATCTACCTACCTACCTATCTCTATCTATCAATCTACCTACCTACCTATCTCTATCTATCTATCTATCTACCTACCTATCTCTATCTATCTACCTACCTACCTATCTGTATCTATCAATCTACCTACCTACCTATCTCTATCTATCTCCCTACCTACCTACCAATCTCTATCTATCTATCAATCTACCTACCTGCCTATCTGTATCTATCTACCTACCTACCTATCTCTATCTATCTACCTACCTACCTACTTATCTCTATCTATCAATCTACCTACCTACCTATCTCTATCTATCTATCTACCTACCTACCTATCTCTATCTATCTACCTACCTACCTACTTATCTCTATCTATCAATCTACCTACCTACCTATCTCTATCTATCTACCTACCTACCTATCTCTATCTATCTATCTACCTACCTACCTATCTCTATCTATCTATCTATCTACCTACCTACCAACCTATCTCTATCAATCTACCTACCTACCTATCTCTATCTATCTACCTACCTACCTATCTCTATCTATCTATCTACCTACCTACATATCTGTATCTATATATCTACCTACCTACCTATCTGTATCTATCTATCTACCTATCTACCTATCTCTATCTATTTATCTACCTACCTTCCTATCTCTATCAATCTACCTACCTACCTATCTGTATCTATCTATCTACCTACCTACCTATCTCTATCTATCTATCTACCTACCTACCTATCTCTATCTATCAATCTACCTACCCACCTATCTCTATCTATCTATCTACCTACCTACCTATCTGTATCTATATATCTACCTACCTACCTATCTCTATCTATCTATCTACCTACCTACCTATCTGTATCTATCTATCTACCTACCTACCTACCTGTATCTATCAATCTACCTATCTACCTATCTCTATCTATCAATCTACCTACCTACCTATCTCTATCTATCTATCTACCTACCCACCTATCTGTATTTATCTATCTACCTACCTACCTATCTCTATCTATCTATCTACCTACCTACCTATCTCTATCTCTCTATCTACCTACCTACCTATCTCTATCTATCTACCTACCTACCTATCTCTATCTATCTACCTACCTTTCTACCTATCTCTATCAATCTACCTACCTACCTATCTCTATCTATCTACCTACCTACCTATGTCTATCTATCTATCTACCTACCCACCTATCTGTATTTATCTATCTACCTACCTACCTATCTGTATCTATCTATCTACCTACCTACCTATCTGTATCTATCAATCTACCTACCTACCTATCTCTATCTATCTATCTACCTACCTACATATCTGTATCTATCTATCTACCTACCTACCTATCTCTATCTATCTATCTATCTACCTACCTACCTATCTGTTTCTATCTACCTACCTACCTATCTGTATCTATCAATCTACCTATCTACCTATCTCTATCTATCAATCTACCTACCTACCTATCTCTATCTATCTATCTACCTACCCACCTAATTGTATTTATCTATCTACCTACCTACCTATCTCTATCTATCTATCTACCTACCTACCTATCTCTATCTATCTATCTACCTACCTACCTATCTCTATCTATCTACCTACATACCTACCTATCTCTATCAATCTACCTACCTATCTCTATCTATCTACCTACCTATCTCTATCTATCTATCTACCTACCCACCTATCTGTATTTATCTATCTACCTACCTATCTCTATCTATCTATCTACCTACCTACCTATCTCTATCTATCCTATCTACCTACCTACCTATCTCTATCTATCTATATACCTACCTACCTACCTATCTCTATCAATATACCTACCTACCTATCTCTATCTATCTACCTACCTACCTATCTATATCTATCTAACTACCTACCCACCTATCTGTATTTATCTATCTACCTACCTATCTCTATCTATCTATCTACCAACCTACCTATCTCTATCTATCTATCTATCTACCTACCTATCTCTATCTATCAATCTACCTACCTACCTATCTCTATCTATCAATCTACCTACCTACCTATCTCTATCTATCTTCCTACCTACCTTGCTATCTCTATCAATCTACCTACCTACCTACCTATCTCTATCTATCAATCTACCTACCTACCTATCTGTATCTATCTATCTACCTACCTACCTATCTGTATCTATCTATCTACCTACCTACCTATCTCTATCTATCTATCTACTTACCTACCTATCTCTATCTATCTATCTATCTACCTACCTACCTATCTCTATCTATCTATCTACCTACCTACCTATCTGTATCTATCAATCTACCTACCTACCTATCTCTATCTATCTATCTACCTACCTACCTATCTCTATCTATCTACCTACCTACCTCTCTGTATCTATCTATCTACCTACCTACCTATCTCTATCTATCAATCTACCTACCTACCTATCTGTATCTATCTATCTACCTGCCTACCTATCTGTATCTATCTACCTACCTACCTACCTATCTCTATCTATCTATCTACCTACCTACCTATCTCTATCTATCAATCTACCTACCTACCTATCTCTATCTATCTATCTACCTACCTACCTATCTCTATCTATCTATCTACCTACCTACCTATCTCTATCTATCTATCTACCTACCTACCTACCTATCTCTATCAATCTACCTACCTACCTATCTCTATCTATCTACCTACCTACCTATCTCTATCTATCTATCTACCTACCCACCTATCTGTATTTATCTATCTACCTACCTATCTCTTTCTATCTATCTACCTACCTACCTCTCTCTATCTATCTACCTACCTATCTCTATCTATCTATCTATCTATCTATCTACATATCTGTATCTATATATCTACCTACCTACCTATCTGTATCTATCTATCTACCTATCTCTATCTATCAATCTACCTACCTACCTATCTCTATCAATCTACCTACCTACCTATCTGTATCTATCTATCTACCTACCTACCTATCTGTATCTATCAATCTACCTACCTACCTATCTCTATCTATCTATCTACCTACCTACATATCTGTATCTATATATCTACCTCCCTACCTATCTGTATCTATCTATCTACCTACCTACCTATCTCTATCTATCTACCTACCTAAATACCTATCTCTATCTCTCAATCTACCTACCTACCTATCTCTATCTATCTATCTACCTACCTACCTATCTGTATCTATATATCTACCTACCTACCTATCTGTATCTATCTATCTACCTACCTACCTATCTCTATCTATCTATCTACCTACCTACCTATCTCTATCTATCAATCTACCTACCCACCTATCTCTATCTATCTATCTACCTACCTACCTATCTGTATCTATATATCTACCTACCTACCTATCTCTATCTATCTATCTACCTACCTACCTATCTCTATCTATCTATCTACCTACCTACCTATCTCTATCTATCTACCTACCTACCTATCTCTATCTATCTACCTACCTTTCTACCTATCTCTATCAATCTACCTACCTACCTATCTCTATCTATCTACCTACCTACCTATGTCTATCTATCTATCTACCTACCCACCTATCTGTATTTATCTATCTACCTACCTACCTATCTGTATCTATCTATCTACCTACCTACCTATCTGTATCTATCAATCTACCTACCTACCTATCTCTATCTATCTATCTACCTACCTACATATCTGTATCTATCTATCTACCTACCTACCTATCTCTATCTATCTATCTATCTACCTACCTACCTATCTGTTTCTATCTACCTACCTACCTATCTGTATCTATCAATCTACCTATCTACCTATCTCTATCTATCAATCTACCTACCTACCTATCTCTATCTATCTATCTACCTACCCACCTAATTGTATTTATCTATCTACCTACCTACCTATCTCTATCTATCTATCTACCTACCTACCTATCTCTATCTATCTATCTACCTACCTACCTATCTCTATCTATCTACCTACATACCTACCTATCTCTATCAATCTACCTACCTATCTCTATCTATCTTCCTACCTATCTCTATCTATCTATCTACCTACCCACCTATCTGTATTTATCTATCTACCTACCTATCTCTATCTATCTATCTACCTACCTACCTATCTCTATCTATCCTATCTACCTACCTACCTATCTCTATCTATCTATATACCTACCTACCTACCTATCTCTATCAATATACCTACCTACCTATCTCTATCTATCTACCTACCTACCTATCTATATCTATCTAACTACCTACCCACCTATCTGTATTTATCTATCTACCTACCTATCTCTATCTATCTATCTACCAACCTACCTATCTCTATCTATCTATCTATCTATCTACCTACCTATCTCTATCTATCAATCTACCTACCTACCTATCTCTATCTATCAATCTACCTACCTACCTATCTCTATCTATCTTCCTACCTACCTTGCTATCTCTATCAATCTACCTACCTACCTACCTATCTCTATCTATCAATCTACCTACCTACCTATCTGTATCTATCTATCTACCTACCTACCTATCTGTATCTATCTATCTACCTACCTACCTATCTCTATCTATCTATCTACTTACCTACCTATCTCTATCTATCTATCTACCTACCTACCTATCTCTATCTATCTATCTACCTACCTACCTATCTGTATCTATCAATCTACCTACCTACCTATCTCTATCTATCTATCTACCTACCTACCTATCTCTATCTATCTACCTACCTACCTCTCTGTATCTATCTATCTACCTACCTACCTATCTCTATCTATCAATCTACCTACCTACCTATCTGTATCTATCTATCTACCTGCCTACCTATCTGTATCTATCTACCTACCTACCTACCTATCTCTATCTATCTATCTACCTACCTACCTATCTCTATCTATCAATCTACCTACCTACCTATCTCTATCTATCTATCTACCTACCTACCTATCTCTATCTATCTATCTACCTACCTACCTATCTCTATCTATCTATCTACCTACCTACCTACCTATCTCTATCAATCTACCTACCTACCTATCTCTATCTATCTACCTACCTACCTATCTCTATCTATCTATCTACCTACCCACCTATCTGTATTTATCTATCTACCTACCTATCTCTTTCTATCTATCTACCTACCTACCTATCTCTATCTATCTACCTACCTACCTATCTCTATCTATCTATCTATCTACCTACATATCTGTATCTATATATCTACCTACCTACCTATCTGTATCTATCTATCTACCTATCTCTATCTATCAATCTACCTACCTACCTATCTCTATCAATCTACCTACCTACCTATCTGTATCTATCTATCTACCTACCTACCTATCTGTATCTATCAATCTACCTACCTACCTATCTCTATCTATCTATCTACCTACCTACATATCTGTATCTATATATCTACCTACCTACCTATCTGTATCTATCTATCTACCTACCTACCTATCTCTATCTATCTATCTACCTACCTACCTATCTCTATCTATCAATCTACCTACCCACCTATCTCTATCTATCTATCTACCTACCTACCTATCTGTATCTATATATCTACCTACCTACCTATCTCTATCTATCAATCTACCTACCTACCTATCTCTATCTATCTATCTACCTACCTACCTATCTCTATCTATCTATCTACCTACCTTCCTATCTCTATCAATCTACCTACCTACCTATCTGTATCTATCTATCTACCTACCTACCTATCTGTATCTATATATCTACCTACCTACCTATCTCTATCTATCTATCTACCTACCCACCTATCTGTATTTATCTATCTACCTACCTACCTATCTCTATCAATCTACCTACCTACCTATCTCTATTTATCTACCTACCTACCTATCTCTATCTATCTATCTACCTACCCACCTATCTGTATTTATCTATCTACCTACCTACCTATCTGTATCTATCTATCTACCTACCTACCTATCTGTATCTATCAATCTACCTACCTACCTATCTCTATCTATCTATCTACCTACCTACCTATCTGTATCTATCTATCTACCTACCTACCTATCTGTATCTATCAATCTACCTACCTACCTATCTCTATCTATCTATCTACCTACCCACCTATCTGTATTTATCTATCTACCTACCTACCTATCTCTATCTATCTATCTACCTATCTACCTATCTCTATCTATCTATCTACCTACCTACCTATCTCTATCTATCTATCTACCTACCTACCTATCTCTATCTACCTACATACCTACCTATCTCTATCAATCTACATACCTACCTATCTCTATCTATCTACCTACCTACCTATCTCTACCTATCTATCTACCTACCCACCTAGCTGTATTTGTCTATCTACCTACCTATCTCTATCTATCTATCTACCTACCTACCTATCTCTATCTATCTATCTACCTACCTACATATCTGTATCTATATATCTACCTACCTATCTATCTGTATCTATCTATCTACCTATCTACCTATCTCTATCTATCAATCTACCTACCTACCTATCTCTATCTATCAATCTACCTACCTACCTATCTGTATCTATCTACCTACCTACCTACCTATCTGTATCTATCAATCTACCTACCTACCTATCTCTATCTATCTATCTACCTACCTACATATCTGTATCTATATATCTACCTACCTACCTCTCTGTATCTATCTATCTACCTACCTACCTATCTCTATCTATCTATCTACCTACCTACCTATCTATATCTATCTACCTACCTACCTACCTATCTCTATCAATCTACCTACCTACCTATCTCTATCTACCTACCTACCTATCTCTATCTATCTATCTACCTACCCACCTATCTGTATTTATCTATCTACCTACCTATCTCTATCTATCTATCTACCTACCTACCTATCTGTATCTATCAATCTACCTACCTACCTATCTCTATCTATCTATCTACCTACCTACATATCTGTATCTATATATCTACCTACCTACCTATCCCTATCTATCTATCTACCTACCTACCTATCTCTATCTATCTACCTACCTACCTACCTACATACATACCTATCTCTATCAATCTACCTACCTACCTATCTCTATCTATCTACCTACCTACCTATCTCTATCTATCTATCTACCTACCTACCTATCTGTATCTATCAATCTACCTACCTACCTATCTCTATCTATCTATCTACCTACCTACATATCTGTATCTATATATCTACCTACCTACCTATCTCTATCTATCTATCTACCTACCTACCTATCTCTATCTATCAATCTACCTACCTACCTATCTGTATCTATCAATCTACCTACCTACCTATCTCTATCTATCTACCTACCTACCTACCTATCTCTATCAATCTACCTACCTACCTATCTCTATCTATCTACCTACCTACCTATCTCTATCTATCAATCTACCTACCTACCTATCTGTATCTATCTATCTACCTACCTACCTACCTATCTGTATCTATCTATCTACCTAACTACCTATCTCTATCTATCAATCTACCTACCTACCTATCTGTATCTATCTATCTACCTACCTACCTATCTGTATCTGTCAATCTACCTACCTACCTATCTCTATCTATCTATCTATCTACCTACCTCCCTATCTGTATCTATCAATCTACCTACCTACCTATCTCTATCTATCTATCTACCTACCTACCTATCTCTATCTATCTATCTACCTACCTACCTATCTCTATATATCTATCTACCTACCTACATATCTGTATCTATACATCTACCTACCTACCTATCTGTATCTATTAATCTACCTACCTACCTATCTCTATCTATCTATCTACCTACCTACATATCTGTATCTATATATCTACCTACCTACCTATCTCTATCTATCAATCTACCTACCTACCTATCTCTATCTATCAATCTACCTACCTACCTATCTGTATCTATCTATCTACCTACCTACCTATCTGTATCTATCAATCTACCTACCTACCTATCTCTATCTATCTATCTACCTACCTACCTATCTGTATCTATCAATCTACCTACCTATCTCTATCTATCTATCTACCTACCTACCTATCTCTATCTATCAATCTACCTACCTACCTATCTGTATCTATCAATCTACCTACCTATCTATCTCTATCTATCTACCTACCTACCTACCTATCTCTATCAATCTACCTACCTACCTATCTCTATCTATCTACCTACCTACCTACCTATCTCTATCTATCAATCTACCTACCTACCTATCTGTATCTATCTATCTACCTACCTACCTATCTGTATCTATCTACCTATCTACCTAACTACCTATCTCTATCTATCAATCTACCTACCTACCTATCTGTATCTATCTATCTACCTACCTACCTATCTGTATCTATCAATCTACCTACCTCCCTATCTCTATCTATCTATCTACCTACCTACATATCTGTAACTATATATCTACCTACCTACCTATCTCTATCTACCTACCTACCTATCTGTATCTATCTATCTTCCTACCTACCTATCTGTATCTATCAATCTACCTATCTACCTATCTCTATCTATCAATCTACCTACCTATCTCTATCTATCTACCTGCCTACCTATCTCTATCTATCTATCTACCTACCTACCTAT
This sequence comes from Crotalus helleri, assembly GCA_024509115.1. Taxonomy (NCBI): domain Eukaryota; kingdom Metazoa; phylum Chordata; class Lepidosauria; order Squamata; family Viperidae; genus Crotalus; species Crotalus helleri. The sequence continues at coordinate 306,655 of JAKSXO010000128.1, forward strand.
CTCTATCTATCTATCTACCTACCTACCTACCTATCTGTATCTATCTATCTACCTACCTACCTATCTCTATCTATCTACCTACCTACCTATCTCTATCAATCTACCTACCTACCTATCTCTATCTATCTACCTACCTACCTATCTCTATCTATCTATCTACCTACCCACCTATCTGTATTTATCTATCTACCTACCTATCTCTATCTATCTATCTACCTACCTACCTATCTCTATCTATCTATCTACCGATCTACCTATCTCTATCTCTCAATCTACCTACCTACCTATCTCTATCTATCAATCTACCTACCTACCTATCTGTATCTATCTATCTACCTACCTACATATCTGTATCTATACATCTACCTACCTACCTATCTGTATCTATTAATCTACCTACCTACCTATCTCTATCTATCTATCTACCTACCTACCTATCTCTATCTATCTATCTACCTACGCACCTATCTGTATTTATCTATCTACCTACCTATCTGTATCTATCTACCTACCTACCTACCTATCTGTATCTATCTATCTATCTACCTACCTATCTCTATCTATCTATCTACCTACCTACCTATCTCTATCTATCTATCTACCTACCTACCCATCTCTATCTATCTATCTACCTACCTACCTATCTGTATCTATCTATCTACCTACCTACCTATCTCTATCTATCAATCTACCTACCTACCTACCTATCTCTATCTATCAATCTACCTACCTACCTATCTGTATCTATCTATCTACCTACCTACCTATCTGTATCTATCAATCTACCTACCTACCTATCTCTATCTATCAATCTACCTACCTACCTATCTGTATCTATCTATCTACCTACCTACCTATCTGTATCTATCTATCTACCTACCTACCTATCTGTATCTATCAATCTACCTACCTACCTATCTCTATCTATCTATCTACCTACGCACCTATCTGTATTTATCTATCTACCTACCTATCTGTATCTATCTACCTACCTACCTACCTATCTCTATCTATCTATCTACCTACCTACCTATCTGTATCTATCTATCTATCTACCTACCTATCTCTATCTATCTATCTACCTACCTACCTATCTCTATCTATCTATCTACCTACCTACCTATCTCTATCTATCAATCTACCTACCTACCTATCTCTATCTATCTATCTACCTACCTACCTATCTCCATCTATCTATCTACCTACCTACCTATCTCTATCTATCTATCTATCTACCTACCTACCTATCTGTATCTATCTATCTACCTACCTACCTATCTGTATCTATCAATCTACCTATCTACCTATCTCTATCTATCAATCTACCTACCTACCTATCTCTATCTATCTATCTACCTACCCACCTATCTGTATTTATCTATCTACCTACCTACCTATCTCTATCTATCTATCTATCTACCTACCTACCTATCTCTATCTATCTATCTACCAACCTACCTACCTATCTCTATCTATCTCTCTACCTACCTACCTATCTCTATCTATCTACCTACCTACCTACCTATCTCTATCAATCTACCTACCTACCTATCTCTATCTATCTACCTACCTACCTATCTCTATCTATCTATCTACCTACCCACCTATCTGTATTTATCTATCTACCTACCTATCTCTATCTATCTATCTATCTACCTACCTACCTATCTCTATCTATCTATCTATTTATCTATCTATCTACCTACCTACCTATCTCTATCTATCTATCTACCTACCTACATATCTGTATCTATATATCTACTTACCTACCTATCTGTATCTATCTATCTACCTATCTACCTATCTCTATCTATCAATCTACCTACCTACCTATCTCTATCTATCAATCTACCTACCTATCTATCTGTATCTATCTATCTACCTACCTACTTATCTGTATCTATCTATCTATCTACCTACCTATCTCTATCTATCTATCTACCTACCTACCTATCTCTATCTATCTATCTACCTACCTACCTATCTCTATCTATCAATCTACCTACCTACCTATCTCTATCTATCTATCTACCTACCTACCTATCTCTATCTATCTATCTACCTACCTACCTATCTCTATCTATCTATCTACCTACCTACCTATCTCTATCTATCTATCTACCTACCTACCTATCTGTATCTATCAATCTACCTATCTACCTATCTCTATCTATCAATCTACCTACCTACCTATCTCTATCTATCTACCTACCCACCTATCTGTATTTATCTATCTACCTACCTACCTATCTCTCTCTCTCTATCTACCTACCTACCTATCTCTATCTATCTATCTACCAACCTACCTACCTATCTCTATCTATCTATCTACCTACCTACCTATCTCTATCTATCTACCTACCTACCTATCTCTATCAATCTACCTACCTACCTATCTCTATCTATCTACCTACCTACCTATCTCTATCTATCTACCTACCCACCTATCTGTATTTATCTATCTACCTACCTATCTCTATCTATCTATCTATCTACCTACCTACCTATCTCTATCTATCTATCTATCTACCTACCTACATATCTGTATCTATATATCTACCTACCTACCTATCTGTATCTATCTATCTACCTATCTACCTATCTCTATCTATCAATCTACCTACCTACCTATCTGTATCTATCTATCTACCTACCTACCTATCTCTATCTATCAATCTACCTACCTACCTATCTGTATCTATCTATCTACCTACCTACCTATCTGTATCTATCAATCTACTTACCTACCTATCTCTATCTATCTATCTACCTACCTACATATCTGTATCTATATATCTATTTACCTACCTATCTGTATCTATCTATCTAACTACCTACCTATCTCTATCTATCTACCTACCTACCTACCTATCTCTATCTATCAATCTACCTACCTACCTATCTCTATCTATCTATCTACCTACCTACCTATCTGTATCTATCAATCTACCTATCTACCTATCTCTATCTATCAATCTACCTACCTACCTATCTCTATCTATCTACCTACCCACCTATCTGTATTTATCTATCTACCTACCTACCTATCTCTCTCTCTCTATCTACCTACCTACCTATCTCTATCTATCTATCTACCAACCTACCTACCTATCTCTATCTATCTATCTACCTACCTACCTATCTCTATCTATCTACCTACCTACCTATCTCTATCAATCTACCTACCTACCTATCTCTATCTATCTACCTACCTACCTATCTCTATCTATCTACCTACCCACCTATCTGTATTTATCTATCTACCTACCTATCTCTATCTATCTATCTACCTACCTACCTATCTCTATCTATCTATCTACCGATCTACCTATCTCTATCTCTCAATCTACCTACCTACCTATCTCTATCTATCAATCTACCTACCTACCTATCTGTATCTATCTATCTACCTACCTACATATCTGTATCTATACATCTACCTACCTACCTATCTGTATCTATTAATCTACCTACCTACCTATCTCTATCTATCTATCTACCTACCTACCTATCTCTATCTATCTATCTACCTACGCACCTATCTGTATTTATCTATCTACCTACCTATCTGTATCTATCTACCTACCTACCTACCTATCTGTATCTATCTATCTATCTACCTACCTATCTCTATCTATCTATCTACCTACCTACCTATCTCTATCTATCTATCTACCTACCTACCCATCTCTATCTATCTATCTACCTACCTACCTATCTGTATCTATCTATCTACCTACCTACCTATCTCTATCTATCAATCTACCTACCTACCTATCTCTATCTATCTATCTACCTACCTACCTATCTCTATCTATCTATCTACCTACCTACCTATCTCTATCTATCTATCTATCTACCTACCTACCTATCTGTATCTATCTATCTACCTACCTACCTATCTGTATCTATCAATCTACTTATCTACCTATCTCTATCTATCAATCTACCTACCTACCTATCTCTATCTATCTATCTACCTACCCACCTATCTGTATTTATCTATCTACCTACCTACCTATCTCTATCTATCTATCTATCTACCTACCTACCTATCTCTATCTATCTATCTACCAACCTACCTACCTATCTCTATCTATCTCTCTACCTACCTACCTATCTCTATCTATCTACCTACCTACCTACCTATCTCTATCAATCTACCTACCTACCTATCTCTATCTATCTACCTACCTACCTATCTCTATCTATCTATCTACCTACCCACCTATCTGTATTTATCTATCTACCTACCTATCTCTATCTATCTATCTATCTACCTACCTACCTATCTCTATCTATCTATCTATTTATCTATCTATCTACCTACCTACCTATCTCTATCTATCTATCTACCTACCTACATATCTGTATCTATATATCTACTTACCTACCTATCTGTATCTATCTATCTACCTATCTACCTATCTCTATCTATCAATCTACCTACCTACCTATCTCTATCTATCAATCTACCTACCTATCTATCTGTATCTATCTATCTACCTACCTACTTATCTGTATCTATCTATCTATCTACCTACCTATCTCTATCTATCTATCTACCTACCTACCTATCTCTATCTATCTATCTACCTACCTACCTATCTCTATCTATCAATCTACCTACCTACCTATCTCTATCTATCTATCTACCTACCTACCTATCTCTATCTATCTATCTACCTACCTACCTATCTCTATCTATCTATCTACCTACCTACCTATCTCTATCTATCTATCTACCTACCTACCTATCTGTATCTATCAATCTACCTATCTACCTATCTCTATCTATCAATCTACCTACCTACCTATCTCTATCTATCTACCTACCCACCTATCTGTATTTATCTATCTACCTACCTACCTATCTCTCTCTCTCTATCTACCTACCTACCTATCTCTATCTATCTATCTACCAACCTACCTACCTATCTCTATCTATCTATCTACCTACCTACCTATCTCTATCTATCTACCTACCTACCTATCTCTATCAATCTACCTACCTACCTATCTCTATCTATCTACCTACCTACCTATCTCTATCTATCTACCTACCCACCTATCTGTATTTATCTATCTACCTACCTATCTCTATCTATCTATCTATCTACCTACCTACCTATCTCTATCTATCTATCTATCTACCTACCTACATATCTGTATCTATATATCTACCTACCTACCTATCTGTATCTATCTATCTACCTATCTACCTATCTCTATCTATCAATCTACCTACCTACCTATCTGTATCTATCTATCTACCTACCTACCTATCTCTATCTATCAATCTACCTACCTACCTATCTGTATCTATCTATCTACCTACCTACCTATCTGTATCTATCAATCTACTTACCTACCTATCTCTATCTATCTATCTACCTACCTACATATCTGTATCTATATATCTATTTACCTACCTATCTGTATCTATCTATCTAACTACCTACCTATCTCTATCTATCTACCTACCTACCTACCTATCTCTATCTATCAATCTACCTACCTACCTATCTCTATCTATCTATCTACCTACCTACCTATCTGTATCTATCAATCTACCTATCTACCTATCTCTATCTATCAATCTACCTACCTACCTATCTCTATCTATCTACCTACCCACCTATCTGTATTTATCTATCTACCTACCTACCTATCTCTCTCTCTCTATCTACCTACCTACCTATCTCTATCTATCTATCTACCAACCTACCTACCTATCTCTATCTATCTATCTACCTACCTACCTATCTCTATCTATCTACCTACCTACCTATCTCTATCAATCTACCTACCTACCTATCTCTATCTATCTACCTACCTACCTATCTCTATCTATCTACCTACCCACCTATCTGTATTTATCTATCTACCTACCTATCTCTATCTATCTATCTACCTACCTACCTATCTCTATCTATCTATCTACCGATCTACCTATCTCTATCTCTCAATCTACCTACCTACCTATCTCTATCTATCAATCTACCTACCTACCTATCTGTATCTATCTATCTACCTACCTACATATCTGTATCTATACATCTACCTACCTACCTATCTGTATCTATTAATCTACCTACCTACCTATCTCTATCTATCTATCTACCTACCTACCTATCTCTATCTATCTATCTACCTACGCACCTATCTGTATTTATCTATCTACCTACCTATCTGTATCTATCTACCTACCTACCTACCTATCTGTATCTATCTATCTATCTACCTACCTATCTCTATCTATCTATCTACCTACCTACCTATCTCTATCTATCTATCTACCTACCTACCCATCTCTATCTATCTATCTACCTACCTACCTATCTGTATCTATCTATCTACCTACCTACCTATCTCTATCTATCAATCTACCTACCTACCTACCTATCTCTATCTATCAATCTACCTACCTACCTATCTGTATCTATCTATCTACCTACCTACCTATCTGTATCTATCAATCTACCTACCTACCTATCTCTATCTATCAATCTACCTACCTACCTATCTGTATCTATCTATCTACCTACCTACCTATCTGTATCTATCTATCTACCTACCTACCTATCTGTATCTATCAATCTACCTACCTACCTATCTCTATCTATCTATCTACCTACGCACCTATCTGTATTTATCTATCTACCTACCTATCTGTATCTATCTACCTACCTACCTACCTATCTCTATCTATCTATCTACCTACCTACCTATCTGTATCTATCTATCTATCTACCTACCTATCTCTATCTATCTATCTACCTACCTACCTATCTCTATCTATCTATCTACCTACCTACCTATCTCTATCTATCAATCTACCTACCTACCTATCTCTATCTATCTATCTACCTACCTACCTATCTCTATCTATCTATCTACCTACCTACCTATCTCTATCTATCTATCTATCTACCTACCTACCTATCTGTATCTGTCTATCTACCTACCTACCTATCTGTATCTATCAATCTACCTATCTACCTATCTCTATCTATCAATCTACCTACCTACCTATCTCTATCTATCTATCTACCTACCCACCTATCTGTATTTATCTATCTACCTACCTACCTATCTCTATCTATCTATCTATCTACCTACCTACCTATCTCTATCTATCTATCTACCAACCTACCTACCTATCTCTATCTATCTCTCTACCTACCTACCTATCTCTATCTATCTACCTACCTACCTACCTATCTCTATCAATCTACCTACCTACCTATCTCTATCTATCTACCTACCTACCTATCTCTATCTATCTATCTACCTACCCACCTATCTGTATTTATCTATCTACCTACCTATCTCTATCTATCTATCTATCTACCTACCTACCTATCTCTATCTATCTATCTATTTATCTATCTATCTACCTACCTACCTATCTCTATCTATCTATCTACCTACCTACATATCTGTATCTATATATCTACTTACCTACCTATCTGTATCTATCTATCTACCTATCTACCTATCTCTATCTATCAATCTACCTACCTACCTATCTCTATCTATCAATCTACCTACCTATCTATCTGTATCTATCTATCTACCTACCTACTTATCTGTATCTATCTATCTATCTACCTACCTATCTCTATCTATCTATCTACCTACCTACCTATCTCTATCTATCTATCTACCTACCTACCTATCTCTATCTATCAATCTACCTACCTACCTATCTCTATCTATCTATCTACCTACCTACCTATCTCTATCTATCTATCTACCTACCTACCTATCTCTATCTATCTATCTACCTACCTACCTATCTCTATCTATCTATCTACCTACCTACCTATCTGTATCTATCAATCTACCTATCTACCTATCTCTATCTATCAATCTACCTACCTACCTATCTCTATCTATCTACCTACCCACCTATCTGTATTTATCTATCTACCTACCTACCTATCTCTCTCTCTATCTACCTACCTACCTATCTCTATCTATCTATCTACCAACCTACCTACCTATCTCTATCTATCTATCTACCTACCTACCTATCTCTATCTATCTACCTACCTACCTATCTCTATCAATCTACCTACCTACCTATCTCTATCTATCTACCTACCTACCTATCTCTATCTATCTACCTACCCACCTATCTGTATTTATCTATCTACCTACCTATCTCTATCTATCTATCTATCTACCTACCTACCTATCTCTATCTATCTATCTATCTACCTACCTACATATCTGTATCTATATATCTACCTACCTACCTATCTGTATCTATCTATCTACCTATCTACCTATCTCTATCTATCAATCTACCTACCTACCTATCTGTATCTATCTATCTACCTACCTACCTATCTCTATCTATCAATCTACCTACCTACCTATCTGTATCTATCTATCTACCTACCTACCTATCTGTATCTATCAATCTACTTACCTACCTATCTCTATCTATCTATCTACCTACCTACATATCTGTATCTATATATCTATTTACCTACCTATCTGTATCTATCTATCTAACTACCTACCTATCTCTATCTATCTACCTACCTACCTACCTATCTCTATCTATCAATCTACCTACCTACCTATCTCTATCTATCTATCTATTTACCTACCTTCCTCTGTATCTATCTATCTACCTACCTACCTATCTGTATCTATCTATCTACCTACCTATCTCTATCTATCAATCTACCTACCTACCTACCTATCTCTATCTATCAATCTACCTACCTACGTATCTGTATCTATCTATCTACCTACCTACCTATCTGTATCTATCAATCTACCTACCTACCTATCTCTATCTATCAATGTACCTACCTACCTATCTGTATCTATCTATCTACCTACCTACATATCTGTATCTATCAATCTACCTACCTACCTATCTCTATCTATCTATCTACCTACCCACCTATCTGTATTTATCTATCTACCTACCTATCTGTATCTATCTACCTACCTACCTACCTATCTCTATCTATCTATCTACCTACCTACCTATCTGTATCTATCTATCTATCTATCTACCTACCTATCTCTATCTATCTATCTATCTACCTATCTCTATCTATCTATCTACCTACCTACCTATCTCTATCTATCTATCTACCTACCTACCTATCTGTATCTATCTATCTACCTACCTACCTATCTGTATCTATCTATCTACCTACCTACCTATCTGTCTCTATCAATCTACCTACCTACCTATCTATCTCTATCTATCTATCTACCTACATACCTACCTATCTCTATCTATCTACCTACCTACCTACATATCTGTATCTATATATCTACTTACCTACCTATCTGTATCTATCTATCTACCTATCTACCTATCTCTATCTATCAATCTACCTACCTATCTATCTCTATCTATCAATCTACCTACCTATCTATCTGTATCTATCTATCTACCTACCTACTTATCTGTATCTATCTATCTATCTACCTACCTATCTCTATCTATCTATCTACCTACCTACCTATCTCTATCTATCTATCTACCTACCTACCTATCTCTATCTATCAATCTACCTACCTACCTATCTCTATCTATCTATCTACCTACCTACCTATCTCTATCTATCTATCTACCTACCTACCTATCTCTATCTATCTATCTACCTACCTACCTATCTCTATCTATCTATCTACCTACCTACCTATCTGTATCTATCAATCTACCTATCTACCTATCTCTATCTATCAATCTACCTACCTACCTATCTCTATCTATCTACCTACCCACCTATCTGTATTTATCTATCTACCTACCTACCTATCTCTCTCTCTCTATCTACCTACCTACCTATCTCTATCTATCTATCTACCAACCTACCTACCTATCTCTATCTATCTATCTACCTACCTACCTATCTCTATCTATCTACCTACCTACCTATCTCTATCAATCTACCTACCTACCTATCTCTATCTATCTACCTACCTACCTATCTCTATCTATCTATCTACCTACCCACCTATCTGTATTTATCTATCTACCTACCTATCTCTATCTATCTATCTATCTACCTACCTACCTATCTCTATCTATCTCTCTACCTACCTACCTATCTCTATCTATCTATGTATCTACCTACCTACATATCTGTATCTATATATCTACCTACCTACCTATCTGTATCTATCTATCTACCTATCTACCTATCTCTATCTATCAATCTACCTACCTACCTATCTCTATCTATCAATCTACCTACCTACCTATCTGTATCTATCTATCTACCTACCTACCTATCTGTATCTATCAATCTACTTACCTACCTATCTCTATCTATCTATCTACCTACCTACATATCTGTATCTATATATCTATTTACCTACCTATCTGTATCTATCTATCTAACTACCTACCTATCTCTATCTATCTACCTACCTACCTACCTATCTCTATCTATCAATCTACCTACCTACCTATCTCTATCTATCTATCTATTTACCTACCTTCCTCTGTATCTATCTATCTACCTACCTACCTATCTGTATCTATCTATCTACCTACCTATCTCTATCTATCAATCTACCTACCTACCTACCTATCTCTATCTATCAATCTACCTACCTACGTATCTGTATCTATCTATCTACCTACCTACCTATCTGTATCTATCAATCTACCTACCTACCTATCTCTATCTATCAATGTACCTACCTACCTATCTGTATCTATCTATCTACCTACCTACATATCTGTATCTATCAATCTACCTACCTACCTATCTCTATCTATCTATCTACCTACCCACCTATCTGTATTTATCTATCTACCTACCTATCTGTATCTATCTACCTACCTACCTACCTATCTCTATCTATCTATCTACCTACCTACCTATCTGTATCTATCTATCTATCTATCTACCTACCTATCTCTATCTATCTATCTATCTACCTATCTCTATCTATCTATCTACCTACCTACCTATCTCTATCTATCTATCTACCTACCTACCTATCTGTATCTATCTATCTACCTACCTACCTATCTGTATCTATCTATCTACCTACCTACCTATCTGTCTCTATCAATCTACCTACCTACCTATCTATCTCTATCTATCTATCTACCTACATACCTACCTATCTCTATCTATCTACCTACCCACCTATCTGTATTTATCTATCTACCTACCTATCTGTATCTATCTACCAACCTACCTACCTATCTCTATCTATCTACCTACCTACCTACCTATCTCTATCTATCAATCTACCTACCTACCTATCTGTATCTATCTATCTACCTACCTACCTATCTCTATCTATCTATCTACCTACCTACCTATCTCTATCTATCTATCTATCTATCTACCTACCCACCTATCTCTATCTATCTAGCTACCTACCTACCTATCTCTATCTATCAATCTACCTACCTACCTATCTCTATCTATCTATCAACCTACATACCTATCTCTATCTATCAATCTACCTACCTACCTATCTCTATCTATCTATCTACCTACCTACCTATGTGTATCTATATATCTACCTACCTACCTATCTGTATCTATCAATCTACCTACCTACCTATCTCTATCTATCAATCTACCTACCTACCTATCTGTATCTATCTACCTACCTACCTATTTGTATCTATCAATCTACTTACCTACCTATCTCTATCTATCTATCTACCTACCTACATATCTGTATCTATATATCTATTTACCTACCTATCTGTATCTATCTATCTAACTACCTACCTATCTCTATCTACCTACCTACCTATCTCTCTCTCTCTATCTACCTACCTACCTATCTCTATCTATCTATCTACCAACCTACCTACCTATCTCTATCTATCTATCTACCTACCTACCTATCTCTATCTATCTACCTACCTACCTATCTCTATCAATCTACCTACCTACCTATCTCTATCTATCTACCTACCTACCTATCTCTATCTATCTATCTACCTACCCACCTATCTGTATTTATCTATCTACCTACCTATCTCTATCTATCTATCTATCTACCTACCTACCTATCTCTATCTATCTCTCTACCTACCTACCTATCTCTATCTATCTATCTACCTACCTACATATCTGTATCTATATATCTACCTACCTACCTATCTGTATCTATCTATCTACCTATCTACCTATCTCTATCTATCAATCTACCTACCTACCTATCTCTATCTATCAATCTACCTACCTACCTATCTGTATCTATCTATCTACCTACCTACCTATCTGTATCTATCAATCTACTTACCTACCTATCTCTATCTATCTATCTACCTACCTACATATCTGTATCTATATATCTATTTACCTACCTATCTGTATCTATCTATCTAACTACCTACCTATCTCTATCTATCTACCTACCTACCTACCTATCTCTATCTATCAATCTACCTACCTACCTATCTCTATCTATCTATCTATTTACCTACCTTCCTCTGTATCTATCTATCTACCTACCTACCTATCTGTATCTATCTATCTACCTACCTATCTCTATCTATCAATCTACCTACCTACCTACCTATCTCTATCTATCAATCTACCTACCTACGTATCTGTATCTATCTATCTACCTACCTACCTATCTGTATCTATCAATCTACCTACCTACCTATCTCTATCTATCAATGTACCTACCTACCTATCTGTATCTATCTATCTACCTACCTACATATCTGTATCTATCAATCTACCTACCTACCTATCTCTATCTATCTATCTACCTACCCACCTATCTGTATTTTTCTATCTACCTACCTATCTGTATCTATCTACCTACCTACCTACCTATCTCTATCTATCTATCTACCTACCTACCTATCTGTATCTATCTATCTATCTATCTACCTACCTATCTCTATCTATCTATCTATCTACCTATCTCTATCTATCTATCTACCTACCTACCTATCTCTATCTATCTATCTACCTACCTACCTATCTGTATCTATCTATCTACCTACCTACCTATCTGTATCTATCTATCTACCTACCTACCTATCTGTCTCTATCAATCTACCTACCTACCTATCTATCTCTATCTATCTATCTACCTACATACCTACCTATCTCTATCTATCTACCTACCCACCTATCTGTATTTATCTATCTACCTACCTATCTGTATCTATCTACCAACCTACCTACCTATCTCTATCTATCTACCTACCTACCTACCTATCTCTATCTATCAATCTACCTACCTACCTATCTGTATCTATCTATCTACCTACCTACCTATCTCTATCTATCTATCTACCTACCTACCTATCTCTATCTATCTATCTATCTATCTACCTACCCACCTATCTCTATCTATCTAGCTACCTACCTACCTATCTCTATCTATCAATCTACCTACCTACCTATCTCTATCTATCTATCAACCTACATACCTATCTCTATCTATCAATCTACCTACCTACCTATCTCTATCTATCTATCTACCTACCTACCTATGTGTATCTATATATCTACCTACCTACCTATCTGTATCTATCAATCTACCTACCTACCTATCTCTATCTATCAATCTACCTACCTACCTATCTGTATCTATCTACCTACCTACCTATTTGTATCTATCAATCTACTTACCTACCTATCTCTATCTATCTATCTACCTACCTACATATCTGTATCTATATATCTATTTACCTACCTATCTGTATCTATCTATCTAACTACCTACCTATCTCTATCTATCTACCTACCTACCTACCTATCTCTATCTATCAATCTACCTACCCACCTATCTCTATCTATCTATCTATCTATCTATCTATCTATCTACCTACCTACCTCTGTATCTATCTATCTACCTACCTACCTATCTGTATCTGTCTATCTACCTACCTATCTCTATCTATCAATCTACCTACCTACCTACCTATCTCTATCTATCAATCTACCTACCTACCTATCTGTATCTATCTATCTACCTACCTACCTATCTGTATCTATCAATCTACGTACCTACCTATCTCTATCTATCAATCTACCTACCTACCTATCTGTATCTATCTATCTACCTACCTACATATCTGTATCTATCAATCTACCTACCTACCTATCTCTATCTATCTATCTACCTACCCACCTATCTGTATTTATCTATCTACCTACCTATCTGTATCTACCTACCTACCTACCTATCTGTATCTATCTATCTACCTACCTACCTATCTGTATCTATCTATCTATCTACCTACCTATCTCTATCTATCTATCTACCTACCTACCTATCTCTATCTATCTATCTACCTACCTACCTATCTCTATCTATCAATCTACATACCTACCTATCTCTATCTATCTATCTACCTACCTACCTATCTGTATCTATCTATCTACCTACCTACCTATCTGTATCTATCTATCTACCTACCTACCTATCTATCTCTATCTATCTATCTACCTACCTACCTACCTATCTCTATCTATCTACCTACCCACCTATCTGTATTTATCTATCTACCTACCTATCTGTATCTATCTACCAACCTACCTACCTATCTCTATCTATCTACCTACCTACCTACCTATCTCTATCTATCAATCTACCTACCTACCTATCTGTATCTATCTATCTACCTACCTACCTATCTCTATCTATCTATCTACCTACCTACCTATCTCTATCTATCTATCTACCTACCCACCTATCTCTATCTATCTAGCTACCTACCTACCTATCTCTATCTATCAATCTACCTACCTACCTATCTCTATCTATCTATCTACCTACCTACCTATCTCTATCTATCAATCTACCTACCTACCTATCTCTATCTATCTATCTACCTACCTACCTATGTGTATCTATATATCTACCTACCTACCTATCTGTATCTATCAATCTACCTACCTACCTATCTCTATCTATCAATCTACCTACCTACCTATCTCTATCTATCTATCTACCTACCTACCTATCTATCAATCTACATACCTACCTATCTCTATCTATCTATCTACCTACCTACATATCTGTATCTATATATCTACCTACCTACCTATCTCTATCTATCAATCTACCTACCTACCTATCTGTATCTATCTATCTACCTACCTACATATCTGTATCTATCAATCTACCTACCTCCCTATCTCTATCTATCTATCTACCTAGCTACATATCTGTAACTATATATCTACCTACCTACCTATCTCTATCTATCTATCTACCTACCTACCTATCTGTATCTATCTATCTACCTACCTACCTATCTGTATCTATCAATCTACCTATCTACCTATCTCTATCTATCAATCTACCTACCTATCTCTATCTATCTATCTACCAACCCACCTATCTGTATTTATCTATCTACCTACCTACCTATCTCTATCTATCTATCTACCTACCTACCTATCTCTATCTATCTATCTACCTACCTACCTACCTATCTCTATCTATCTATCTACCTACCTACCTATCTCTATCTATCTACCTACCTACCTATCTCTATCAATCTACCTACCTACCTACCTATCTCTATCTATCTACCTACCTACCTATCTCTATCTATCTATCTACCTACCCAACTATCTGTATTTATCTATCTACCTACCTATCTCTATCTACCTACCTACCTATCTCTATCTATCTATCTACCTACCTACCTATCTCTATCTATCTATCTACCTACCTACATATCTCTATCTATATATCTACCTACCTACCTATCTGTATCTATCTATCTACCTACCTACTTATCTCTATCTATCAATCTACCTACCTACCTATCTGTATCTATCTATCTACCTACCTACCTATCTCTATCTATCTATCTACCTACCTACCTATCTCTATCTATCTATCTACCTACCTACCTATCTCTATCTATCTATCTACCTACCTATCTCTATCAATCTACCTACCTACCTATCTCTATCTATCTACCTACCTACCTATCTCTATCTATCTATCTACCTACCCAACTATCTGTATTTATCTATCTACCTACCTATCTCTATCTACCTACCTACCTATCTCTATCTATCTATCTACCTACCTACCTATCTCTATCTATCTACCTACCTACCTACCTATCTCTATCTATCTATCTACCTACCTACCTATCTGTATCTATCTATCTATCTACCTACCTATCTCTATCTATCTATCTACCTACCTACCTATCTCTATCTATCTATCTACCTACCTACATATCTCTATCTATCTATCTACCTACCTACTTATCTCTATCTATCTATCTACCTACCTACCTATCTGTATCTATCTATCTACCTACCTACCTATCTGTATCTATCAATCTACCTATCTACCTATCTCTATCTATCAATCTACCTACCTATCTCTATCTATCTATCTACCTACCCACCTATCTGTATTTATCTATCTACCTACCTACCTATCTCTATCTATCTATCTACCTACCTACCTATCTCTATCTATCTATCTACCTACCTACCTACCTATCTCTATCTATCTATCTACCTACCTACCTATCTCTATCTATCTACCTACCTACCTATCTCTATCAATCTACCTACCTACCTATCTCTATCTATCTACCTACCTACCTATCTCTATCTATCTATCTACCTACCCAACTATCTGTATTTATCTATCTACCTACCTATCTCTATCTACCTACCTACCTATCTCTATCTATCTATCTACCTACCTACCTATCTCTATCTATCTACCTACCTACCTACCTATCTCTATCTATCTATCTACCTACCTACCTATCTGTATCTATCTATCTATCTACCTACCTATCTCTATCTATCTATCTACCTACCTACCTATCTCTATCTATCTACCTACCTACCTATCTCTATCTATCTATCTACCTACCTATCTCTATCTATCTATCTACCTACCTACCTATCTCTATCTATCTATCTACCTACCTACCTATCTGTATCTATCTATCTACCTACCTACCTATCTGTCTCTATCAATCTACCTACCTACCTATCTATCTCTATCTATCTATCTACCTACCTACCTACCCACCTATCTGTATTTATCTATCAACCTACCTATCTGTATCTATCTACCTACCTACCTACCTATCTCTATCTATCTACCTACCTACCTACCTACCTATCTCTATCTATCAATCTACCTACCTACCTATCTGTATCTATCTATCTACCTACCTACCTATCTCTATCTATCTATCTACCTACCTACCTATCTCTATCTATCTATCTACCTACCCACCTATCTCTATCTATCTAGCTACCTACCTACCTATCTCTATCTATCAATCTACCTACCTACCTATCTCTATCTATCTATCTACCTACCTACCTATCTCTATCTATCAATCTACCTACCTACCTATCTCTATCTATCTATCTACCTACCTACCTATGTGTATCTATATATCTACCTACCTACCTATCTGTATCTATCAATCTACCTACCTACCTATCTCTATCTATCAATCTACCTACCTACCCTTCTCTATCTATCTACCTACCTACCTATCTCTATCTATCAATCTACCTACCTACCTATCTCTATATATCTATCTACCTACCTACATATCTGTATCTATATATCTACCTACCTACCTATCTCTATCTATCAATCTACCTACCTACCTATCTGTATCTATCTATCTACCTACCTACATATCTGTATCTATCAATCTACCTACCTCCCTATCTCTATCTATCTATCTACCTAGCTACATATCTGTAACTATATATCTACCTACCTACCTATCTCTATCTATCTATCTACCTACCTACCTATCTGTATCTATCTATCTACCTACCTACCTATCTGTATCTATCAATCTACCTATCTACCTATCTCTATCTATCAATCTACCTACCTATCTCTATCTATCTATCTACCAACCCACCTATCTGTATTTATCTATCTACCTACCTACCTATCTCTATCTATCTATCTACCTACCTACCTATCTCTATCTATCTATCTACCTACCTACCTACCTATCTCTATCTATCTATCTACCTACCTACCTATCTCTATCTATCTACCTACCTACCTATCTCTATCAATCTACCTACCTACCTACCTATCTCTATCTATCTACCTACCTACCTATCTCTATCTTTCTATCTACCTACCCAACTATCTGTATTTATCTATCTACCTACCTATCTCTATCTACCTACCTACCTATCTCTATCTATCTATCTACCTACCTACATATCTCTATCTATATATCTACCTACCTACCTATCTGTATCTATCTATCTACCTACCTACTTATCTCTATCTATCAATCTACCTACCTACCTATCTCTATATATCTATCTACCTACCTACATATCTGTATCTATATATCTACCTACCTACCTATCTCTATCTATCTATCTACCTACCTACCTATCTCTATCTATCTATCTACCTACCTACCTACCTATCTCTATCTATCTATCTACCTACCTACCTATCTCTATCTATCTACCTACCTACCTATCTCTATCAATCTACCTACCTACCTACCTATCTCTATCTATCTACCTACCTACCTATCTCTATCTATCTATCTACCTACCCAACTATCTGTATTTATCTATCTACCTACCTATCTCTATCTACCTACCTACCTATCTCTATCTATCTATCTACCTACCTACATATCTCTATCTATATATCTACCTACCTACCTATCTGTATCTATCTATCTACCTACCTACTTATCTCTATCTATCAATCTACCTACCTACCTATCTCTATATATCTATCTACCTACCTACATATCTGTATCTATATATCTACCTACCTACCTATCTCTATCTATCAATCTACCTACCTACCTATCTGTATCTATCTATCTACCTACCTACATATCTGTATCTATCAATCTACCTACCTCCCTATCTCTATCTATCTATCTACCTAGCTACATATCTGTAACTATATATCTACCTACCTACCTATCTCTATCTATCTATCTACCTACCTACCTATCTGTATCTATCTATCTACCTACCTACCTATCTGTATCTATCAATCTACCTATCTACCTATCTCTATCTATCAATCTACCTACCTATCTCTATCTATCTATCTACCAACCCACCTATCTGTATTTATCTATCTACCTACCTACCTATCTCTATCTATCTATCTACCTACCTACCTATCTCTATCTATCTATCTACCTACCTACCTACCTATCTCTATCTATCTATCTACCTACCTACCTATCTCTATCTATCAATCTACCTACCTATCTGTATCTATCTATCTACCTACCTACCTATCTGTATCTATCAATCTACCTACCTACACATCTGTATCTATCTATCTACCTATCTACCTATCTCTATCTATCAATCTACCTACCTACCTATCTCTATCTATCTATCTACCTACCCAACTATCTGTATTTATCTATCTACCTACCTATCTCTATCTACCTACCTACCTATCTCTATCTATCTATCTACCTACCTACATATCTCTATCTATATATCTACCTACCTACCTATCTGTATCTATCTATCTACCTACCTACTTATCTCTATCTATCAATCTACCTACCTACCTATCTCTATATATCTATCTACCTACCTACATATCTGTATCTATATATCTACCTACCTACCTATCTCTATCTATCAATCTACCTACCTACCTATCTGTATCTATCTATCTACCTACCTACATATCTGTATCTATCAATCTACCTACCTCCCTATCTCTATCTATCTATCTACCTAGCTACATATCTGTAACTATATATCTACCTACCTACCTATCTCTATCTATCTATCTACCTACCTACCTATCTGTATCTATCTATCTACCTACCTACCTATCTGTATCTATCAATCTACCTATCTACCTATCTCTATCTATCAATCTACCTACCTATCTCTATCTATCTATCTACCAACCCACCTATCTGTATTTATCTATCTACCTACCTACCTATCTCTATCTATCTATCTACCTACCTACCTATCTCTATCTATCTATCTACCTACCTACCTACCTATCTCTATCTATCTATCTACCTACCTACCTATCTCTATCTATCAATCTACCTACCTATCTGTATCTATCTATCTACCTACCTACCTATCTGTATCTATCAATCTACCTACCTACACATCTGTATCTATCTATCTACCTATCTACCTATCTCTATCTATCAATCTACCTACCTACCTATCTCTATCTATCTATCTACCTACCCACCTATCTGTATTTATCTATCTACCTACATATCTGTATCTATATATCTACCTACCTAGCTATCTGTATCTATCTATCTACCTAGCTACATATCTGTATCTATATATCTACGTACCTACCTATCTCTATCTATCAATCTACCTACCTACCTATCTGTATCTATCTATCTACCTACCCACCTATCTGTATTTATCTATCTACCTACCTATCTGTATCTATCTACCTACCTACCTACGTATCTCTATCTATCTATCTACCTACCTACCTATCTGTATCTATCAATCTACCTACCTACCTATCTGTATCTATCTATCTACCTACCTACCTATCTCTATCTATAAATCTACCTACCTACCTATCTCTATCTATCTATCTATCTATCTATCTATCTATCTATCTATCTATCTATCTATCTATCTATCTATCTATCTACCTACCTACCTATCTCTATCTATCAATCTACCTACCTACCTATCTGTCTCTATCTATCTACCTACCTACCTATCTGTCTCTATCAATCTACCTACCTACCTATCTATCTCTATCTATCTATCTACCTACCTACCTACCTATCTCTATCTATCTACCTACCCACCTATCTGTATTTATCTATCTACCTACCTATCTGTATCTATCTACCTACCTACCTACCTATCTCTATCTATCTACCTACCTACCTACCTACCTATCTCTATCTATCAATCTACCTACCTACCTATCTCTATCTATCTATCTACCTACCTACCTATCTCTATCTATCTACCTACCTACCTACCTATCTCTATCTATCTATCTACCTACCTACCTATCTCTATCTATCTATCTACCTACCCACCTATCTCTATCTATCTACCTACCTACCTACCTACCTATCTCTATCTATCAATCTACCTACCTACCTATCTCTATCTATCTATCTACCTACCTACCTATCTCTATCTATCAATCTACCTACCTACCTATCTCTATCTATCAATCTACCTAACTACCTATCTCTATCTATCTATCTACCTACCTACCTATCTGTATCTATATATCTACCTACCTACCTATCTGTATCTATCAATCTACCTACCTACCTATCTCTATCTATCAATCTACCTACCTATCTATCTCTATCTATCAATCTACCTACCCACCTATCTGTATCTATCTATCTACCTACCTACATATCTGTATCTATCAATCTACCTACCTACCTATCTGTATCTATCTATCTACCTACCTACCTATCTGTATCTATCTACCTACCTACCTACGTATCTCTATCTATCTACATACCTACCTATCTGTATCTATCTATCTACCTACCTACCTATCTCTATCTATCTATCTACCTACCTACCTATCTCTATCTATCTACCTACCTACCTATCTCTATCTATCTACCTACCTACCTATCTCTATCTATCTACCTACATACCTACCTATCTCTATCTATCTATCTACCTACCTACCTATCTCTATCTATCTACCTACATACCTACCTATCTCTATCAATCTACCTACCTACCTATCTCTATCTATCTACCTACTTACCTATCTCTATCTTTCTATCTACCTACCCACCTATCTGTATTTATCTATCTACCTACCTATCTCTATCTATCTACCTACCTACCTATCTCTATCTATCTATCTACCTACCTACCTATCTCTATCTATCAATCTACCTACCTACCTATCTGTATCTATCTATCTACCTACCTACCTATCTGTATCTATCAATCTACCTACCTACCTATCTCTATCTATCTATCTACCTACCTACCTATCTCTATCTATCTACCTACCTACCTACCTATCTCTATCAATCTACCTACCTACCTATCTCTATTTATCTACCTACCTACCTATCTCTATCTATCTATCTACCTACCCACCTATCTGTATTTATCTATCTACCTACCTATCTCTATCTATCTATCTACCTACCTACCTATCTCTATCTATCTATCTATCTATCTATCTATCTATCTACCTACCTATCTCTATCTATCTACCTACCTACCTATCTGTATCTATCTATCTATCTATCTACCTATCTACCTATCTCTATCTATCAATCTACCTACCTACCTATCTCTATCTATCAATCTACCTACCTACGTATCTGTATCTATCTATCTACCTACCTACCTATCTGTATCTATCAATCTACCTACCTACCTATCTCTATCTATCTATCTACCTACCTACATATCTGTATCTATATATCTACCTACCTATCTGTATCTATCTATCTACCTACCTACCTATCTCTATCTATCAATCTACCTACCTACCTATCTCTATCTATCTATCTACCTACCTACCTATCTCTATCTATCTTATCTCTATCTATCAATCTACCTACCTACCTATCTCTATCTATCTATCTACCTACCTACCTACCTCTACCTATCTATCTACCTACCTACCTATCTCTATCTATCAATCTACCTACCCACCTATCTCTATCTATCTATCTATCTACCTACCTATCTGTATCTATATATCTACCTACCTACCTATCTCTATCTATCTATCTACCTACCTACCTATCTGTATCTATCTATCTACCTACCTACCTATCTGTATCTATCAATCTACCTATCTACGTATTTCTATCTATCAATCTACCTACCTACCTATTTCTATCTATCTATCTACCTACCCACCTATCTGTATTTATCTATCTACCTACCTACCTATCTCTATCTATCTATCTACCTACCTACCTATCTCTATCTATCTATCTACCTACCTACCTATCTCTATCTATCTATCTACCTACCTGCCTATCTGTATCTATCAATCTACCTACCTACCTATCTCTATCTATCTATCTACCTACCTACATATCTGTATCTATATATCTACCTACCTACCTATCTCTATCTATCTACCTACCTACCTATCTCTATCTATCAATCTACCTACCTACCTATCTGTATCTATGAATCTACCTACCTACCTATTTCTACCTATCTACCTACCTACCTACCTATCTCTATCAATCTACCTACCTACCTATCTCTATCTATCTACCTACCTACCTACCTATCTCTATCTATCAATCTACCTACCTACCTATCTCTATCTATCAATCTACCTACCTACCTATCTGTATCTATCTACCTACCTACCTATCTGTATCTATAAATCTACCTACCTACCTATCTCTATCTATCTATCTACCTACCTACAAATCTGTATCTATATATCTACCTACCTACCTATCTCTATCTATCTATCTACCTACCTACCTATCTGTATCTATCTATCTACCTACCTACCAATCTATATCTATCAATCTACCTATCTACCTATCTCTATCTATCTACCTACATACCTATCTCTATCTGTCTATCTACCTACCTACCTATCTCTATCTATCTACCTACATACCTACCTATCTCTATCAATCTACCTACCTACCTATCTCTATCTATCTACCTACCTACCTATCTCTATCTTTCTATCTACCTACCCACCTATCTGTATTTATCTATCTACCTACCTATCTCTATCTATCTACCTACCTACCTATCTCTATCTATCTATCTACCTACCTACCTATCTCTATCTATCAATCTACCTACCTACCTATCTGTATCTATCTATCTACCTACCTACCTATCTGTATCTATCAATCTACCTACCTACCTATCTCTATCTATCTACCTACCTACATATCTGTATCTATATATCTATCTACCTACCTATCTGTATCTATCTACCTACCTACCTACCTATCTCTATCTATCTATCTACCTACCTACCTACCTCTATCTACCTACCTACCTACCTACCTATCTCTATCAATCTACCTACCTACCTATCTCTATCTATCTACCTACCTACCTATCTCTATCTATCTATCTACCTACCCACCTATCTGTATTTATCTATCTACCTACCTATCTCTATCTATCTATCTACCTACCTACCTATCTCTATCTATCTATCTATCTATCTACCTACCTATCTCTATCTATCTATCTACCTACCTACATATCTGTATCTATATATCTACCTACCTACCTATCTGTATCTATCTATCTACCTATCTACCTATCTCTATCTATCAATCTACCTACCTCCCTATCTGTATCTATCAATCTACCTACCTACCTATCTGTATCTATCTTTCTACCTACCTACCTATCTGTATCTATCAATCTACCTACCTACCTATCTCTATCTATCTATCTACCTACCTACCTATCTGTATCTATATATCTACCTACCTACCTATCTGTATCTATCTATCTACCTACCTACCTATCTCTATCTATCAATCTACCTACCTACCTATCTCTATCTATCTACCTACCTACCTATCTCTATCTATCAATCTACCAACCTACCTATCTGTATCTATCTATCTATCTACCTACCTATCTCTATCTATCTATCTACCTACCTACCTATCTCTATCAATCTACCTACCCACCTATCTCTATCTATCTATCTACCTACCTACCTATCTGTATCTATCTACCTACCTACCTACCTATCTCTATCTATCTATCTACCTACCTACCTATCTCTATCTACCTACCTACCTACCTACCTATCTCTATCAATCTACCTACCTACCTATCTCTATCTATCTACCTACCTACCTATCTCTATCTATCTATCTACCTACCCACCTATCTGTATTTATCTATCTACCTACCTATCTCTATCTATCTATCTACCTACCTACCTATCTCTATCTATCTATCTACCTACCTACCTATCTCTATCTATCTACCTACCTACCTATCTCTATCAATCTAACTACCTACCTATCTCTATTTATCTACCTACCTACCTATCTCTATCTATCTATCTACCTACCCACCTATCTATATTTATCTATCTACCTACCTATCTCTATCTATCTATCTACCTACCTACCTATCTGTATCTATCAATCTACCTACTTACCTATCTCTATCTATCTATCTACCTACCTACATATCTGTATCTATATATCTACCTACCTACCTATCTCTATCTATCAATCTACCTACCTACCTATCTCTATCTATCAATCTACCTAACTACCTATCTGTATCTATCTATCTACTTACCTACCTATCTGTATCTATCAATCTACCTACCTACCTATCTCTATCGATCTATCTACCTACCTGCCTATCTGTATCTATCAATCTACCTACCTACCTATCTCTATCTATCTATCTACCTACCTACAAATCTGTATCTATATATCTACCTACCTACCTATCTCTATCTATCTATCTACCTACCTACCTATCTCTATCTATCAATCTACCTACCTACCTATCTGTATCTATCAATCTACCTACCTACCTATCTCTATCTATCTATCTACCTACCTACCTATCTGTATCTATCTATCTACCTACCTACCAATCTATATCTATCAATCTACCTATCTACATATCTCTATCTATCTACCTACCTACCTATCTCTATCTGTCTATCTACCTACCTACCTATCTCTATCTATCTACCTACATACGTACCTATCTCTATCAATCTACCTACCTACCTATCTCTATCTATCTACCTACCTACCTATCTCTATCTTTCTATCTACCTACCCACCTATCTGTATTTATCTATCTACCTACCTATCTCTATCTATCTACCTACCTACCTATCTCTATCTATCTATCTATCTACCTACCTACCTATCTCTATCTATCAATCTACCTACCTACCTATCTGTATCTATCTATCTACCTACCTACCTATCTGTATCTATCAATCTACCTACCTACCTATCTCTATCTATCTACCTACCTACATATCTGTATCTATATATCTACCTACCTACCTATCTGTATCTATCTACCTACCTACCTACCTATCTCTATCTATCTACCTACCTACCTATCTCTATCTACCTACCTACCTACCTATCTCTATCAATCTACCTACCTACCTATCTCTATCTATCTATCTACCTACCCACCTATCTGTATTTATCTATCTACCTACCTATCTCTATCTATCTATCTACCTACCTACCTATCTCTATCTATCAATCTACCTACCTACCTATCTGTATCTATCTATCTACTTACCTACCTATCTGTATCTATCAATCTACCTACCTACCTATCTCTATCTATCTATCTACCTACCTGCCTATCTGTATCTATCAATCTACCTACCTACCTATCTCTATCTATCTATCTACCTACCTACAAATCTGTATCTATATATCTACCTACCTACCTATCTCTATCTATCTACCTACCTACCTATCTCTATCTATCAATCTACCTACCTACCTATCTGTATCTATCAATCTACCTACCTACCTATCTCTATCTATCTATCTACCTACCTACCTATCTGTATCTATCAATCTACCTACCTACCTATCTCTATCTATCTATCTACCTACCTACCTATCTGTATCTATCTATCTACCTACCTACCAATCTATATCTATCAATCTACCTATCTACCTATCTCTATCTATCTACCTACCTACCTATCTCTATCTGTCTATCTACCTACCTACCTATCTCTATCTATCTACCTACATACCTACCTATCTCTATCAATCTACCTACCTACCTATCTCTATCTATCTACCTACCTACCTATCTCTATCTTTCTATCTACCTACCCACCTATCTGTATTTATCTATCTACCTACCTATCTCTATCTATCTACCTACCTACCTATCTCTATCTATCTATCTACCTACCTACCTATCTCTATCTATCAATCTACCTACCTACCTATCTGTATCTATCTATCTACCTACCTACCTATCTGTATCTATCAATCTACCTACCTACCTATCTCTATCTATCTACCTACCTACATATCTGTATCTATATATCTACCTACCTACCTATCTGTATCTATCTACCTACCTACCTACCTATCTCTATCTATCTATCTACCTACCTACCTATCTCTATCTACCTACCTACCTACCTACCTATCTCTATCAATCTACCTACCTACCTATCTCTATCTATCTACCTACCTACCTATCTCTATCTATCTATCTACCTACCCACCTATCTGTATTTATCTATCTACCTACCTATCTCTATCTATCTATCTACCTACCTACCTATCTCTATCTATCTATCTATCTATCTACCTACCTATCTCTATCTATCTATCTACCTACCTACATATCTGTATCTATATATCTACCTACCTACCTATCTGTATCTATCTATCTACCTATCTACCTATCTCTATCTATCAATCTACCTACCTCCCTATCTGTATCTATCAATCTACCTACCTACCTATCTGTATCTATCTTTCTACCTACCTACCTATCTGTATCTATCAATCTACCTACCTACCTATCTCTATCTATCTATCTACTTACCTACATATCTGTATCTATATATCTACCTACCTACCTATCTGTATCTATCTACCTACCTACCTACCTATCTCTATCTATCTATCTACCTACCTACCTATCTCTATCTACCTACCTACCTACCTATCTCTATCAATCTACCTACCTACCTATCTCTATCTATCTACCTACCTACCTATCTCTATCTATCTATCTACCTACCCACCTATCTGTATTTATCTATCTACCTACCTATCTCTATCTATCTATCTACCTACCTACCTATCTCTATCTATCTATCTATCTATCTATCTATCTATCTATCTATCTATCTATCTATCTATCTATCTATCTATCTACCTATCTCTATCTATCTATCTACCTACCTACCTATCTCTATCTATCTACCTACCTACCTATCTCTATCAATCTACCTACCTACCTATCTCTATTTATCTACCTACCTACCTATCTCTATCTATCTATCTACCTACCCACCTATCTATATTTATCTATCTACCTACCTATCTCTATCTATCTATCTACCTACCTACCTATCTGTATCTATCAATCTACCTACTTACCTATCTCTATCTATCTATCTACCTACCTACATATCTGTATCTATATATCTACCTACCTACCTATCTCTATCTATCAATCTACCTACCTACCTATCTCTATCTATCAATCTACCTAACTACCTATCTGTATCTATCTATCTACTTACCTACCTATCTGTATCTATCAATCTACCTACCTACCTATCTCTATCGATCTATCTACCTACCTGCCTATCTGTATCTATCAATCTACCTACCTACCTATCTCTATCTATCTATCTACCTACCTACAAATCTGTATCTATATATCTACCTACCTACCTATCTCTATCTATCTATCTACCTACCTACCTATCTCTATCTATCAATCTACCTACCTACCTATCTGTATCTATCAATCTACCTACCTACCTATCTCTATCTATCTATCTACCTACCTACCTATCTGTATCTATCTATCTACCTACCTACCAATCTATATCTATCAATCTACCTATCTACATATCTCTATCTATCTACCTACCTACCTATCTCTATCTGTCTATCTACCTACCTACCTATCTCTATCTATCTACCTACATACGTACCTATCTCTATCAATCTACCTACCTACCTATCTCTATCTATCTACCTACCTACCTATCTCTATCTTTCTATCTACCTACCCACCTATCTGTATTTATCTATCTACCTACCTATCTCTATCTATCTACCTACCTACCTATCTCTATCTATCTATCTATCTACCTACCTACCTATCTCTATCTATCAATCTACCTACCTACCTATCTGTATCTATCTATCTACCTACCTACCTATCTGTATCTATCAATCTACCTACCTACCTATCTCTATCTATCTACCTACCTACATATCTGTATCTATATATCTACCTACCTACCTATCTGTATCTATCTACCTACCTACCTACCTATCTCTATCTATCTACCTACCTACCTATCTCTATCTACCTACCTACCTACCTATCTCTATCAATCTACCTACCTACCTATCTCTATCTATCTATCTACCTACCCACCTATCTGTATTTATCTATCTACCTACCTATCTCTATCTATCTATCTACCTACCTACCTATCTCTATCTATCAATCTACCTACCTACCTATCTGTATCTATCTATCTACTTACCTACCTATCTGTATCTATCAATCTACCTACCTACCTATCTCTATCTATCTATCTACCTACCTGCCTATCTGTATCTATCAATCTACCTACCTACCTATCTCTATCTATCTATCTACCTACCTACAAATCTGTATCTATATATCTACCTACCTACCTATCTCTATCTATCTACCTACCTACCTATCTCTATCTATCAATCTACCTACCTACCTATCTGTATCTATCAATCTACCTACCTACCTATCTCTATCTATCTATCTACCTACCTACCTATCTGTATCTATCAATCTACCTACCTACCTATCTCTATCTATCTATCTACCTACCTACCTATCTGTATCTATCTATCTACCTACCTACCAATCTATATCTATCAATCTACCTATCTACCTATCTCTATCTATCTACCTACCTACCTATCTCTATCTGTCTATCTACCTACCTACCTATCTCTATCTATCTACCTACATACCTACCTATCTCTATCAATCTACCTACCTACCTATCTCTATCTATCTACCTACCTACCTATCTCTATCTTTCTATCTACCTACCCACCTATCTGTATTTATCTATCTACCTACCTATCTCTATCTATCTACCTACCTACCTATCTCTATCTATCTATCTACCTACCTACCTATCTCTATCTATCAATCTACCTACCTACCTATCTGTATCTATCTATCTACCTACCTACCTATCTGTATCTATCAATCTACCTACCTACCTATCTCTATCTATCTACCTACCTACATATCTGTATCTATATATCTACCTACCTACCTATCTGTATCTATCTACCTACCTACCTACCTATCTCTATCTATCTATCTACCTACCTACCTATCTCTATCTACCTACCTACCTACCTACCTATCTCTATCAATCTACCTACCTACCTATCTCTATCTATCTACCTACCTACCTATCTCTATCTATCTATCTACCTACCCACCTATCTGTATTTATCTATCTACCTACCTATCTCTATCTATCTATCTACCTACCTACCTATCTCTATCTATCTATCTATCTATCTACCTACCTATCTCTATCTATCTATCTACCTACCTACATATCTGTATCTATATATCTACCTACCTACCTATCTGTATCTATCTATCTACCTATCTACCTATCTCTATCTATCAATCTACCTACCTCCCTATCTGTATCTATCAATCTACCTACCTACCTATCTGTATCTATCTTTCTACCTACCTACCTATCTGTATCTATCAATCTACCTACCTACCTATCTCTATCTATCTATCTACTTACCTACATATCTGTATCTATATATCTACCTACCTACCTATCTGTATCTATCTACCTACCTACCTACCTATCTCTATCTATCTATCTACCTACCTACCTATCTCTATCTACCTACCTACCTACCTATCTCTATCAATCTACCTACCTACCTATCTCTATCTATCTACCTACCTACCTATCTCTATCTATCTATCTACCTACCCACCTATCTGTATTTATCTATCTACCTACCTATCTCTATCTATCTATCTACCTACCTACCTATCTCTATCTATCTATCTATCTATCTATCTATCTATCTATCTATCTATCTATCTATCTATCTATCTATCTATCTATCTATCTATCTATCTATCTATCTACCTATCTCTATCTATCTATCTACCTACCTACATATCTGTATCTATATATCTACCTACCTACCTATCTGTATCTATCTATCTACCTATCTACCTATCTCTATCTATCAATCTACCTACCTCCCTATCTGTATCTATCAATCTACCTACCTACCTATCTGTATCTATCTTTCTACCTACCTACCTATCTGTATCTATCAATCTACCTACCTACCTATCTCTATCTATCTATCTACCTACCTACATATCTGTATCTATATATCTCCCTACCTACCTATCTGTATCTATCTATCTACCTACCTACCTATCTCTATCTATCAATCTACCTACCTACCTATCTCTATCTATCTACCTACCTACCTATCTCTATCTATCAATCTACCAACCTACCTATCTGTATCTATCTATCTATCTACCTACCTATCTCTATCTATCTATCTATCTATCTACCTACCTACCTATCTCTATCAATCTACCTACCCACCTATCTCTATCTATCTATCTACCTACCTACCTATCTGTATCTATCTACCTACCTACCTACCTATCTCTATCTATCTATCTACCTACCTACCTATCTCTACCTACCTACCTACCTACCTACCTATCTCTATCTATCTACCTACCTACCTATCTCTTTTTTTTTTTTATTAAAAGTTTTATAATTTTTACAAAAGAACAAAAACAATACAAAACAAAAGACAACATATACAAAAAAAGAAAACTAAACAATACATATATAAAAAAACCCCCCCACCCCTCCCAAAAACCCTCCCTTCCCCCCCCTGAGCTTCCCAGAGCAGAATATAGGCTTAAAATAATAAAATAAAAATAAAAATTAAATTAAAAACTTTATATTTATATATATAAAAAAAATATCTATAACATATATGAAAATAAAACTTATGAAAAAGCTATATAATATTTTTGTATACCCAATCTAAATTGTATAAATTTTATCCATTTGTCCCAAACAGCCAAAAACTTCTCTTGCGATTGTTGCTTTAAGAAAGCCGAAATCTTTGCCATTTCCGCCAGATAAGCTACTTTAAGAAACCATTCCTGCAATGTAGGCAAAGATTCCTTCTTCCAATATTGTCCTACTAACAGCCTAGCGGCTGTAATCAAATTTAACATCAATACAACCTCCTTTGTATCACAATCTGTGACAATACCTAACAAAAATAATTGCGGAGTAAATTTTACCCTCCTTCTAAAGATTCTCTGGATATTCCACCATATTTTGATCCAAAATGCTTTTATCTCTCTGCATGACCACCAAATATGATAATAGGAAGCCTCCTTGTAACCACATCTCCAACATTTAGGTTGCACGTCAGGGTACATATAAGACATTTTTTGTGGATCAAGGTGCCATCTATAAAACATTTTATAGAAATTCTCCCTTAAGTTCTGTGCTTGAGTAAATTTGACATTTCTCACCCAAATAATTTCCCAGGTGTCCAATGAAACTGGCTCACCAAAATTCTGCGCCCATCTAATCATACAATCTTTAATTAGTTCCGTTTCTGAATCCAATTCAACTAAAACCCCATAAATTCTCTTAATGTGGGTTTGTCTTTGATCCTTCACTTGCTTAATAAGATTTTCATCTTCTCTAAGAAAACCCACCTTACAATCCATCTTCCATCTATCTAGTAATTGCCTATATTGGAACCAGGAATAAGTAAAGTTTTCTTGTACTAAGTCTTCCCGTGATTTTAATTGCCAGTTTTGTCCATCCCATTTAAGTAACTGTCTATAAGACACTATATCCATTTTAACCCCTCTTTTTATTCCTTCTATCGCATGCCAAGGTATAGCCCATAATGGTACTTTAAAATCACTTTTATAATATTTTCTCCAAGTCCTAAGTAAAGAAATTCTTAAGATATGAGATTTAAAAGCCCAATCCATTTTTTTATTAAATATTAAATAGGCATGCCACCCATAAAGTAAATCCCATCCCTCTAAGTGAAGTATTTCAGACAAATCCTGAAATACTGAAATACCTACCTACCTATCTCTATCAATCTACCTACCTACCTATCTCTATTTATCTACCTACCTACCTATCTCTATCTATCTATCTACCTACCCACCTATCTATATTTATCTATCTACCTACCTATCTCTATCTATCTATCTACCTACCTACCTACCTATCTGTATCTATCAATCTAGCTACTTACCTATCTCTATCTATCTATCTACCTACCTACCTATCTGTATCTATATATCTACCTACCTACCTATCTCTATCTATCAATCTACCTACCTACCTATCTCTATCAATCTACCTACCTACCTATCTGTATCTATCTATCTACTTACCTACCTATCTGTATCTATCAATCTACCTACCTACCTATCTGTATCTATATATCTACCTACCTACCTATCTGTATCTATCAATCTACCTACCTACCTATCTCTATCTATCAATCTACCTACCTACCTATCTCTATCTATCAATCTACCTACCTACCTATCTCTATCTATCTATCTACCTACCTACATATCTGTATCTATCTATCTACCTACCTACCTATCTCTATCTATCAATCTACCTACCTACATATCTGTATCTATATATCTACCTACCTACCTATCTGTATCTATCAATCTACCTACCTACCTATCTCTATCTATCTATCTACCTACCTATATATCTGTATCTATATATCTACCTACCTACCTATCTCTATCTATCAATCTACCTACCTACCTATCTCTATCTATCAATCTACCTACCTACCTATCTGTATCTATCTATCTACCTACCTACCTATCTGTATCTATTAATCTACCTACCTACCTATCTCTATCTATCAATCTACCTACCTACCTATCTGTATCTATCTATCTACCTACCTACCTATCTGTATCTATCAATCTACCTACCTACCTATCTCTATCTATCTATCTACCTACCTACATATCTGTATCTATATATCTACCTACCTACCTATCTGTATCTATCTCTCTACCTACCTACCTATCTGTATCTATCTATCTACCTACCTACCTATCTCTATCTATCAATCTACCTACCTACCTATCTGTATCTATCTCTCTACCTACCTACCTATCTGTATCTATCTATCTACCTACCTACCTATCTCTATCTATCAATCTACCTACCTACCTATCTGTATCTATCTATCTACCTACCTACCTATCTGTATCTATCAATCTACCTACCTACCTATCTCTATCTATCTATCTACCTACCTACATATCTGTATCTATCTATCTATCTACCTACCTACCTATCTGTATCTATCAATCTACCTACCTACCTATCTCTATCTATCAATCTACCTACCTACCTATCTCTATCTATCTACCTACCCACCTATCTGTATTTATCTATCTACCTACCTACCTATCTCTATCTATCTATCTACCTACCTACCTATCTCTATCTATCTATCTACCTACCTACCTACCTATCTCTATCTATCTATCTACCTACCTACCTATCTCTATCTATCTACCTACCTACCTACCTATCTCTATCAATCTACCTACCTACCTATCTCTATCTATCTACCTACCTATCTCTATCTATCTATCTACCTACCTACCTATCTCTATCTATCTATCTACCTACCTATCTCTATCTATCTATCTACCCACCTACCTATCTCTATCTATCTATCTACCTACCTACCTATCTCTATCTATCTATCTACCTACCTACATATCTGTATCTATATATCTACCTACCTACCTATCTGTATCTATCTATCTACCTATCTACCTATCTCTATCTAATCTACCTACCTACCTATCTCTATCTATCTATCTACCTACCCACCTATCTGTATTTATCTATCTACCTACCTACCTGTCTGTATCTATCTATCTACCTACCTACCTATCTGTATCTATCTATCTACCTACCTACCTATATCTATCTATCAATCTACCTACCTACCTACCTATCTCTATCTATCAATCTACCTACCTACCTATCTGTATCTATCTATCTACCTACCTACCTATCTGTATCTATCAATCTACCTACCTACCTATCTCTATCTATCAATCTACCTACCTACCTATCTGTATCTATCTATCTACCTACCTACCTATCTGTTTCTATCAATCTACCTACCTACCTATCTCTATCTATCTATCTACCTACCCACCTATCTGTATTTATCTATCTACCTACCTATCTGTATCTATCTACCTACCTACCTATCTCTATCTATCTATCTACCAACCTACCTATCTGTATCTATCTATCTACCTACCTACCTATCTCTATCTATCTATTTACCTACCTACCTATCTCTATCTATCTATCTACCTACCTACCTATCTCTATCTATCAATCTACCTACCTACCTATCTCTATCTATCTATCTACCTACCTACCTATCTCTATCTATCTATCTACCTACCTACCTATCTGTATCTATCTACCTACCTACCTATCTCTATCTATCAATCTACCTACCTACCTATCTCTATCTATCAACCTACCTACCTACCTATCTGTATCTATCTATCTACCTACCTACCTATCTGTCTCTATCAATCTACCTACCTACATATCTATCTCTATCTATCTATCTACCTACCTACCTACCTATCTCTATCTATCTATCTACCTACCCACCTATCTGTATTTATCTATCTACCTACCTATCTGTATCTACCTACCTACCTACCTATCTCTATTTATCTACCTACCTACCTACCTATCTCTATCTATTAATCTACCTACCTACCTATCTGTATCTATCTATCTACCTACCTACCTATCTCTATCTATCTATCTACCTACCTACCTATCTCTATCTATCTATCTACCTACCCACCTATCTCTATCTATCTACCTACCTACCTACCTATCTCTATCTATCAATCTACCTACCTACCTATCTCTATCTATCTATCTACCTACCTACCTATCTCTATCTATCAATCTACCTACCTACCTATCTCTATCTATCTATCTATCTATCTACCTACCTATCTGTATCTATATATCTACCTTCCTACCTATCTGTATCTATCAATCTACCTACCTACCTATCTCTATCTATCAATCTACCTACCTACCTATATCTATCTATCAATCTACCTACCTACCTATCTCTATCTATCTATCTACCTACCTACATATCTGTATCTATCTATCTACCTATCTACCTATCTCTATCTATCAATCTACCTACCTACATATCTGTATCTATATATCTACCTACCTACCTATCTGTATCTATCAATCTACCTACCTACCTATCTCTATCTATCTATCTACCTACCTACATATCTGTATCTATATATCTACCTACCTACCTATCTCTATCTATCAATCTACCTACCTACCTATCTCTATCTATCAATCTACCTACCTACCTATCTGTATCTATCTATCTACCTACCTACCTATCTCTATCTATCAATCTACCTACCTACCTATCTGTATCTATCTATCTACCTACCTACCTATCTGTATCTATTAATCTACCTACCTACCTATCTCTACCTATCAATCTACCTACCTACCTATCTGTATGTATCTATCTACCTACCTACCTATCTGTATCTATCAATCTACCTACCTACCTATCTCTATCTATCTATCTACCTACCTACATATCTGTATCTATCTATTTACCTACCTACCTATCTGTATCTATCAATCTACCTATCTACCTATCTCTATCTATCAATCAACCTACCTACCTATCTCTATCTATCTATCTACCTACCCACCTATCTGTATTTATCTATCTACCTACCTACCTATCTCTATATATCTATCTACTTACCTACCTATCTCTATCTATCTACCTACCTACCTATCTCTATCTATCTACCTACCTACATATCTCTATCTATATATCTACCTACCTACCTATCTCTATCTATCTATCTACCTACCTACCTATCTGTATCTATCTATTTACCTACCTACCTATCTGTATCTATCAATCTACCTATCTACCTATCTCTATCTATCAATCAACCTACCTACCTATCTCTATCTATCTATCTACCTACCCACCTATCTGTATTTATCTATCTACCTACCTACCTATCTCTATATGTCTATCTACTTACCTAGCTATCTCTATCTATCTATCTACCTACCTACCTATATCTATCTATCTATCTATCTACCTACCTACCTATCTCTATCTATCTACCTACCTACCTATCTCTATCTATCAATCTACCTACCTACCTATCTCTATATATCTATCTACCTACCTACCTATGTGTATCTATATATCTACCTACCTACCTATCTGTATCTATCAATCTACCTACCTACCTATCTCTATCTATCAATCTACCTACCTACCTATCTCTATCTATCTATCTACCTACCTACCTATCTCTATCTATCTATCTACTTACCTACCTATCTCTATATATCTATCTACCTACCTACATATCTGTATCTATATATCTACCTACCTACCTATCTGTATCTATCAATCTACCTACCTACCTATCTCTATCTATCAATCTACCTACCTACCTATCTGTATCTATCTATCTACCTACCTACCTATCTGTATCTATCTATCTACCTACCTACCTATCTCTATCTATCAATCTACCTACCTACCTATCTGTATCTATCTATCTACCTACCTACCTATCTGTATCTATCTATCTACCTACCTACCTATCTGTATCTATTAATCTACCTACCTACCTATCTCTACCTATCAATCTACCTACCTACCTATCTGTATCTATCTATCTACCTACCTACCTATCTGTATCTATCAATCTACCTACCTACCTATCTCTATCTATCTATCTACCTACCTACATATCTGTATCTATATATCTACCTACCTACCTATCTGTATCTATCTATCTACATACCTACATATCTGTATCTATATATCTACCTACCTACCTATCTCTATCTATCAATCTACCTACCTACCTATCTCTATCTATCTATCTACCTACCTACCTATCTCTATCTATCAATCTACCTACCTACCTATCTCTATCTATCTATCTACCTACCTACCTATGTGTATCTATATATCTACCTACCTACCTACCTATCTGTATCTATCAATCTACCTACCTACCTATCTCTATCTATCAATCTACCTACCTACCTATCTCTATCTATCTATCTACCTACCTACCTATCTCTATCTATCTATCTACCTACCTACCTATCTCTATATATCTATCTACCTACCTACATATCTGTATCTATATATCTACCTACCAACCTATCTGTATCTATCAATCTACCTACCTACCTATCTCTATCTATCAATCTACCTACCTACCTATCTGTATCTATCTATCTACCTACCTACCTATCTGTATCTATCTATCTACCTACCTACCTATCTCTATCTATCAATCTACCTACCTACCTATCTGTATCTATCTATCTAACTACCTACCTATCTGTATCTATCAATCTACCTACCTACCTATCTCTATCTATCTATCTACCTACCTACATATCTCTATCTATATATCTACCTACCTACCTATCTCTATCTATCTATCTACCTACCTACCTATCTGTATCTATCTATCTACCTACCTACCTATCTGTATCTATCAATCTACCTATCTACCTATCTCTATCTATCAATCAACCTACCTACCTATCTCTATCTATCTATCTACCTACCCACCTATCTGTATTTATCTATCTACCTACCTACCTATCTCTATATATCTATCTACTTACCTACCTATCTCTATCTATCTATCTACCTACCTACCTATATCTATCTATCAATCTACCTACCTACCTACCTATCTCTATCTATCAATCTACCTACCTACCTATCTGTATCTATCTATCTACCTACCTACCTATCTGTATCTATCAATCTACCTACCTACCTATCTCTATCTATCAATCTACCTACCTACCTATCTGTATCTATCTATCTACCTACCTACCTATCTGTTTCTATCAATCTACCTACCTACCTATCTCTATCTATCTATCTACCTACCCACCTATCTGTATTTATCTATCTACCTACCTATCTGTATCTATCTACCTACCTACCTATCTCTATCTATCTATCTACCAACCTACCTATCTGTATCTATCTATCTACCTACCTACCTATCTCTATCTATCTATTTACCTACCTACCTATCTCTATCTATCTATCTACCTACCTACCTATCTCTATCTATCAATCTACCTACCTACCTATCTCTATCTATCTATCTACCTACCTACCTATCTCTATCTATCTATCTACCTACCTACCTATCTGTATCTATCTACCTACCTACCTATCTCTATCTATCAATCTACCTACCTACCTATCTCTATCTATCTACCTACCTACCTATCTGTCTCTATCAATCTACCTACCTACATATCTATCTCTATCTATCTATCTACCTACCTACCTACCTATCTCTATCTATCTATCTACCTACCCACCTATCTGTATTTATCTATCTACCTACCTATCTGTATCTACCTACCTACCTACCTATCTCTATTTATCTACCTACCTACCTACCTATCTCTATCTATTAATCTACCTACCTACCTATCTGTATTTATCTATCTACCTACCTACCTATCTCATTCTATCTATCTACCTACCTACCTATCTCTATCTATCTATCTACCTACCCACCTATCTCTATCTATCTACCTACCTACCTACCTATCTCTATCTATCAATCTACCTACCTACCTATCTCTATCTATCTATCTACCTACCTACCTATCTCTATCTATCAATCTACCTACCTACCTATCTCTATCTATCTATCTATCTATCTACCTACCTATCTGTATCTATATATCTACCTTCCTACCTATCTGTATCTATCAATCTACCTACCTACCTATCTCTATCTATCAATCTACCTACCTACCTATATCTATCTATCAATCTACCTACCTACCTATCTCTATCTATCTATCTACCTACCTACATATCTGTATCTATCTATCTACCTATCTACCTATCTCTATCTATCAATCTACCTACCTACATATCTGTATCTATATATCTACCTACCTACCTATCTGTATCTATCAATCTACCTACCTACCTATCTCTATCTATCTATCTACCTACCAACATATCTGTATCTATATATCTACCTACCTACCTATCTCTATCTATCAATCTACCTACCTACCTATCTCTATCTATCAATCTACCTACCTACCTATCTGTATCTATCTATCTACCTACCTACCTATCTCTATCTATCAATCTACCTACCTACCTATCTGTATCTATCTATCTACCTACCTACCTATCTGTATCTATTAATCTACCTACCTACCTATCTCTACCTATCAATCTACCTACCTACCTATCTGTATGTATCTATCTACCTACCTACCTATCTGTATCTATCAATCTACCTACCTACCTATCTCTATCTATCTATCTACCTACCTACATATCTGTATCTATCTATTTACCTACCTACCTATCTGTATCTATCAATCTACCTATCTACCTATCTCTATCTATCAATCAACCTACCTACCTATCTCTATCTATCTATCTACCTACCCACCTATCTGTATTTATCTATCTACCTACCTACCTATCTCTATATATCTATCTACTTACCTACCTATCTCTATCTATCTACCTACCTACCTATCTCTATCTATCTACCTACCTACATATCTCTATCTATATATCTACCTACCTACCTATCTCTATCTATCTATCTACCTACCTACCTATCTGTATCTATCTATTTACCTACCTACCTATCTGTATCTATCAATCTACCTATCTACCTATCTCTATCTATCAATCAACCTACCTACCTATCTCTATCTATCTATCTACCTACCCACCTATCTGTATTTATCTATCTACCTACCTACCTATCTCTATATATCTATCTACTTACCTACCTATCTCTATCTATCTATCTACCTACCTACCTATATCTATCTATCTATCTATCTACCTACCTACCTATCTCTATCTATCTACCTACCTACCTATCTCTATCTATCAATCTACCTACCTACCTATCTCTATCTATCTATCTACCTACCTACCTATGTGTATCTATATATCTACCTACCTACCTATCTGTATCTATCAATCTACCTACCTACCTATCTCTATCTATCAATCTACCTACCTACCTATCTCTATCTATCTATCTACCTACCTACCTATCTCTATCTATCTATCTACCTACCTACCTATCTCTATATATCTATCTACCTACCTACATATCTGTATCTATCTATTTACCTACCTACCTATCTGTATCTATCAATCTACCTATCTACCTATCTCTATCTATCAATCAACCTACCTACCTATCTCTATCTATCTATCTACCTACCCACCTATCTGTATTTATCTATCTACCTACCTACCTATCTCTATATATCTATCTACTTACCTACCTATCTCTATCTATCTACCTACCTACCTATCTCTATCTATCTACCTACCTACATATCTCTATCTATATATCTACCTACCTACCTATCTCTATCTATCTATCTACCTACCTACATATCTGTATCTATCTATTTACCTACCTACCTATCTGTATCTATCAATCTACCTATCTACCTATCTCTATCTATCAATCAACCTACCTACCTATCTCTATCTATCTATCTACCTACCCACCTATCTGTATTTATCTATCTACCTACCTACCTATCTCTATATATCTATCTACTTACCTACCTATCTCTATCTATCTACCTACCTACCTATCTCTATCTATCTACCTACCTACATATCTCTATCTATATATCTACCTACCTACCTATCTCTATCTATCTATCTACCTACCTACCTATCTGTATCTATCTATTTACCTACCTACCTATCTGTATCTATCAATCTACCTATCTACCTATCTCTATCTATCAATCAACCTACCTACCTATCTCTATCTATCTATCTACCTACCCACCTATCTGTATTTATCTATCTACCTACCTACCTATCTCTATATATCTATCTACTTACCTACCTATCTCTATCTATCTATCTACCTACCTACCTATATCTATCTATCTATCTATCTACCTACCTACCTATCTCTATCTATCTACCTACCTACCTATCTCTATCTATCAATCTACCTACCTACCTATCTCTATCTATCTATCTACCTACCTACCTATGTGTATCTATATATCTACCTACCTACCTATCTGTATCTATCAATCTACCTACCTACCTATCTCTATCTATCAATCTACCTACCTACCTATCTCTATCTATCTATCTACCTACCTACCTATCTCTATCTATCTATCTACCTACCTACCTATCTCTATATATCTATCTACCTACCTACATATCTGTATCTATCTATTTACCTACCTACCTATCTGTATCTATCAATCTACCTATCTACCTATCTCTATCTATCAATCAACCTACCTACCTATCTCTATCTATCTATCTACCTACCCACCTATCTGTATTTATCTATCTACCTACCTACCTATCTCTATATATCTATCTACTTACCTACCTATCTCTATCTATCTACCTACCTACCTATCTCTATCTATCTACCTACCTACATATCTCTATCTATATATCTACCTACCTACCTATCTCTATCTATCTATCTACCTACCTACCTATCTGTATCTATCTATTTACCTACCTACCTATCTGTATCTATCAATCTACCTATCTACCTATCTCTATCTATCAATCAACCTACCTACCTATCTCTATCTATCTATCTACCTACCCACCTATCTGTATTTATCTATCTACCTACCTACCTATCTCTATATATCTATCTACTTACCTACCTATCTCTATCTATCTATCTACCTACCTACCTATATCTATCTATCTATCTATCTACCTACCTACCTATCTCTATCTATCTACCTACCTACCTATCTCTATCTATCAATCTACCTACCTACCTATCTCTATCTATCTATCTACCTACCTACCTATGTGTATCTATATATCTACCTACCTACCTATCTGTATCTATCAATCTACCTACCTACCTATCTCTATCTATCAATCTACCTACCTACCTATCTCTATCTATCTATCTACCTACCTACCTATCTCTATCTATCTATCTACCTACCTACCTATCTCTATATATCTATCTACCTACCTACATATCTGTATCTATATATCTACCTACCTACCTATCTGTATCTATCAATCTACCTACCTACCTATCTCTATCTATCAATCTACCTACCTACCTATCTGTATCTATCTATCTACCTACCTACCTATCTGTATCTATCAATCTACCTACCTACCTATCTCTATCTATCTATCTACCTACCTACATATCTGTATCTATATATCTACCTACCTACCTATCTGTATCTATCTATCTACATACCTACATATCTGTATCTATATATCTACCTACCTACCTATCTCTATCTATCAATCTACCTACCTACCTATCTCTATCTATCTATC
Organism: Crotalus helleri; assembly: GCA_024509115.1. Classification (NCBI taxonomy): domain Eukaryota; kingdom Metazoa; phylum Chordata; class Lepidosauria; order Squamata; family Viperidae; genus Crotalus; species Crotalus helleri. The sequence goes on from JAKSXO010000128.1 coordinate 349,940, forward strand.
TACCTACCTACCTATCTCTATCTATCAATCTAACTACCTACCTATCTCTATCTATCTATCTACCTACCTACCTATGTGTATCTATATATCTACCTACCTACCTATCTGTATCTATCAATCTACCTACCTACCTATCTCTATCTATCAATCTACCTACCTACCTATCTCTATCTATCTATCTACCTACCTACATATCTCTATCTATCTATCTACCTACCTACCTATCTCTATGTATCTATCTACCTACCTACATATCTGTATCTATATATCTACCTACCAACCTATCTGTATCTATCAATCTACCTACCTACCTATCTCTATCTATCAATCTACCTACCAACCTATCTGTATCTATCTATCTACCTACCTACCTATCTGTATCTATCTATCTACCTACCTACCTATCTCTATCTATCAATCTACCTACCTACCTATCTGTATCTATCTATCTAACTACCTACCTATCTGTATCTATCAATCTACCTACCTACCTATCTCTATCTATCTATCTACCTACCTACATATCTCTATCTATATATCTACCTACCTACCTATCTCTATCTATCTATCTACCTACCTACCTATCTGTATCTATCTATCTACCTACCTACCTATCTGTATCTATCTATCTACCTACCTACCTATCTCTATCTATCAATCTACCTACCTACCTATCTGTATCTATCTATCTAACTACCTACCTATCTGTATCTATCAATCTACCTACCAACCTATCTGTATCTATCTATCTACCTACCTACCTATCTGTATCTATCTATCTACCTACCTACCTATCTCTATCTATCAATCTACCTACCTACCTATCTGTATCTATCTATCTAACTACCTACCTATCTGTATCTATCAATCTACCTACCTACCTATCTCTATATATCTATCTACTTACCTACCTATCTCTATCTATCTATTTACCTACCTACCTATATCTATCTATCTATCTATCTACCTACCTACCTATCTCTATCTATCTACCTACCTACCTATCTCTATCTATCAATCTACCTACCTATCTATCTCTATCTATCTATCTACCTACCTACCTATGTGTATCTATATATCTACCTACCTACCTATCTGTATCTATCAATCTACCTACCTACCTATCTCTATCTATCAATCTACCTACCTACCTATCTCTATCTATCTATCTACTTACCTACCTATCTCTATCTATCTATCTACCTACCTACCTATCTCTATATATCTATCTACCTACCTACATATCTGTATCTATATATCTACCTACCTACCTATCTGTATCTATCAATCTACCTACCTACCTATCTCTATCTATCAATCTACCTACCTACCTATCTGTATCTATCTATCTACCTACCTACCTATCTGTATCTATCTATCTACCTACCTACCTATCTCTATCTATCAATCTACCTACCTACCTATCTGTATCTATCTATCTACCTACCTACCTATCTGTATCTATCAATCTACCTACCTACCTATCTCTATCTATCTATCTACCTACCAACATATCTCTATCTATATATCTACCTACCTACCTATCTCTATCTATCTACCTACATACCTACCTATCTGTATCTATCTATCTACCTACCTACCTATCTGTATCTATCAATCTACCTATCTACCTATCTCTATCTATCAATCAACCTACCTATCTATCTCTATCTATCTATCTACCTACCCACCTATCTGTATTTATCTATCTACCTACCTACCTATCTCTATATATCTATCTACTTACCTACCTATCTCTATCTATCTATATACCTACCTACCTATATCTATCTATCTATCTATCTATCTACCTACCTACCTATCTCTATCTATCTACCTACCTACCTACCTATCTCTATCAATCTACCTACCTAACTATCTCTATCTATCTACCTACCTACATATCTCTATCTATATATCTACCTACCTACCTATCTCTATCTATCTATCTACCTACCTACCTATCTCTATCTATCTATCTACCTACCTACCTATCTGTATCTATCTATCTACCTACCTACATATCTGTATCTATATATCTACCTACCTACCTATCTGTATCTATCTATCTAACTACCTACCTATCTCTATCTATCTACCTACCTACCTATCTATCTCTATCTATCAATCTACCTACCTACCTATCTCTATCTATCTATCTACCTACCTACCTATCTTTATCTATCTACCTACCTACCTACCTATCTGTATCTATCTATCTACCTACCTACCTATCTCTATCTATCAATCTACCTACCTACCTACCTATCTCTATCTATCAATCTACCTACCTACATATCTGTATCTATCTATCTACATACCTACCTATCTGTATCTATCAATCTACCTACCTACCTATCTCTATCTATTAATCTACCTACCTACCTATCTGTATCTATCTATCTACCTACCTACCTATCTGTATCTATCAATCTACCTACCTACCTATCTCTATCTATCTATCTACTACCCTCCTATCTGTATTTATCTATCTACCTACCTATCTGTATCTATCTACCTACCTACCTACCTATCTCTATCTATCTATCTACCTACCTACCTATCTGTATCTATCTATCTACCGACCTATCTCTATCTATCTATCTACCTACCTACCTATCTCTATCTATCTATCTACCTACCTACCTATCTCTATCTATCAATCTACCTACCTACTTATCTCTATCTATCTATCTACCTACCTACCTATCTCTATCTATCTATCTACCTACCTACCTATCTGTATCTATCTATCTACCTACCTACCTATCTGTATCTATCTATCTACCTACCTACCTATCTGTCTCTATCAATCTACCTACCTACCTATCTATCTCTATCTATCTACCTACCTACCTACCTGTCTCTATCTATCTACCTACCCACCTATCTGTATTTATCTATCTACCTACCTATCTGTATCTATCTACCTACCTACCTACCTACCTATCTCTATCTATCTACCTACTTACCTACCTATCTCTATCTATCAATCTACCTACCTACCTATCTGTATCTATCTATCTACCTACCTACCTACCTATCTCTATCTATCTATCTACCTACCTACCTATCTCTATCTATCTATCTACCTACCCACCTATCTCTATCTATCTACCTACCTGCCTACCTATCTCTATCTATCAATCTACCTACCTACCTATCTCTATCTATCTACCTACCTACCTATCTCTATCTATCAATCTACCTACCTACCTATCTGTATCTATCTATCTACCTACCTACCTATCTGTATCTATCTACCTACCTACCTATCTCTATCTATCAATCTACCTACCTACCTATCTGTATCTATCTACCTACCTACCTATCTCTATCTATCAATCTACCTACCTACCTATCTGTATCTATCTATCTACCTACCTACCTATCTGTATCTATCTATCTATCTACCTACCTACCTATCTGTATCTATCTACCTACCTACCTATCTCTATCTATCAATCTACCTACCTACCTATCTCTATCTATATACCTACCTACCTACCTCTATCTATAATCTACCTACCTACCTATCTCTATCTATCTACCTACCTACCTATCTCTATCTATCAATCTACCTACCTACCTATCTGTATCTATCTATCTACCTACCTACCTATCTGTATCTATCAATCTACCTACCTACCTATCTCTATCTATCTACCTACCTACCTACCTATCTCTATCTATCTATCTACCTACCTACCTATTTCTATCTATCAATCTACCTACCTACCTATCTCTATCTATCTATCTACCTACCTACCTATCTTTATCTATCTATCTACATACCTACCTATCTGTCTCTATCAATCTACCTACCTACCTATCTCTATCTATCTATCTACCTACCTACATATCTGTATCTATATATCTACCTACCTACCTATCTCTATCTATCAATCTACCTACCTACCTATCTCTATCTATCAATCTACCTACCTACCTATCTGTATCTATCTATCTACCTACCTACCTATCTGTATCTATCAATCTACCTACCTACCTATCTCTATCTATCTATCTACCTACCTACATATCTGTATCTATATATCTACCTACCTACCTATCTGTATCTATCTATCTACCTACCTACATATCTGTATCTATATATCTACCTACCTACCTATCTCTATCTATCAATCTACCTACCTACCTATCTGTATCTATCTACCTACCCACCTATCTGTATTTATCTATCTACCTACCTATCTGTATCTATCTACCTACCTACCTACGTATCTCTATCTATCTACCTACCTACCTATCTCTATCTATCTATCTACCTACCTACCTATCTGTATCTATCTATCTACCTACCTACCTATCTGTATCTATCTATCTACCTACCTACCTATCTGTCTCTATCAATCTACCTACCTACCTATCTATCTCTATCTATCTACCTACCTACCTACCTGTCTCTATCTATCTACCTACCCACCTATCTGTATTTATCTATCTACCTACCTATCTGTATCTATCTACCTACCTACCTACCTACCTATCTCTATCTATCTACCTACTTACCTACCTATCTCTATCTATCAATCTACCTACCTACCTATCTGTATCTATCTATCTACCTACCTACCTACCTATCTCTATCTATCTATCTACCTACCTACCTATCTCTATCTATCTATCTACCTACCCACCTATCTCTATCTATCTACCTACCTGCCTACCTATCTCTATCTATCAATCTACCTACCTACCTATCTCTATCTATCTACCTACCTACCTATCTCTATCTATCAATCTACCTACCTACCTATCTGTATCTATCTATCTACCTACCTACCTATCTGTATCTATCTACCTACCTACCTATCTCTATCTATCAATCTACCTACCTACCTATCTGTATCTATCTACCTACCTACCTATCTCTATCTATCAATCTACCTACCTACCTATCTGTATCTATCTATCTACCTACCTACCTATCTGTATCTATCTATCTACCTACCTACCTATCTGTATCTATCTACCTACCTACCTATCTCTATCTATCAATCTACCTACCTACCTATCTCTATCTATATACCTACCTACCTACCTCTATCTATAATCTACCTACCTACCTATCTCTATCTATCTACCTACCTACCTATCTCTATCTATCAATCTACCTACCTACCTATCTGTATCTATCTATCTACCTACCTACCTATCTGTATCTATCAATCTACCTACCTACCTATCTCTATCTATCTACCTACCTACCTACCTATCTCTATCTATCTATCTACCTACCTACCTATTTCTATCTATCAATCTACCTACCTACCTATCTCTATCTATCTATCTACCTACCTACCTATCTTTATCTATCTATCTACATACCTACCTATCTGTCTCTATCAATCTACCTACCTACCTATCTCTATCTATCTATCTACCTACCTACATATCTGTATCTATATATCTACCTACCTACCTATCTCTATCTATCAATCTACCTACCTACCTATCTCTATCTATCAATCTACCTACCTACCTATCTGTATCTATCTATCTACCTACCTACCTATCTGTATCTATCAATCTACCTACCTACCTATCTCTATCTATCTATCTACCTACCTACATATCTGTATCTATATATCTACCTACCTACCTATCTGTATCTATCTATCTACCTACCTACATATCTGTATCTATATATCTACCTACCTACCTATCTCTATCTATCAATCTACCTACCTACCTATCTGTATCTATCTACCTACCCACCTATCTGTATTTATCTATCTACCTACCTATCTGTATCTATCTACCTACCTACCTACGTATCTCTATCTATCTACCTACCTACCTATCTGTATCTATCAATCTACCTACCTACCTATCTGTATCTATCTATCTACCTACCTACCTATCTCTATCTATCTATCTACCTACCCACCTATCTGTATTTATCTATCTACCTACCTATCTGTATCTATCTACCAACCTACCTACCTATCTCTATCTATCTATCTACCTACCTACCTATCTATCTATCTACCTACCTACCTATCTCTATCTATCTATCTACTTACCTACCTATCTCTATCTATCTACCTACCTACCTATCTGTATCTATCTATCTACCTACCTACCTATCTCTATCTATCTATCTACCTACCTACCTATCTGTATCTATCAATCTACCTTCCTACGTATCTCTATCTATCAATCTACCTACCTACCTATCTGTATCTATCTATCTACCTACCTACCTATCTGTCTCTATCAATCTACCTACCTACCTATCTATCTCTATCTATCTATCTACCTACCTACCAACTTATCTCTATCTATCTACCTACCTACCTACCTATCTCTATCTATCAATCTACCTACCTACCTATCTGTATCTATCTATCTACCTACCTACCTATCTCTATCTATCTATCTACCTACCTACCTATCTCTATCTATCTATCTACCTACCCACCTATCTCTATCTATCTACCTACCTACCTACCTATCTCTATCTATCAATCTACCTACCTACCTATCTCTATCTATCTACCTACCTACCTATCTCTATCTATCAATCTACCTACCTACCTATCTCTATCTATCTATCTACCTACCTACCTATCTGTATCTATATATCTACCTACCTACCTATCTCTATCTATCAATCTACCTACCTACCTATCTCTATCTATCAATCTACCTACCTACCTATCTCTATCTATCTACCTACCTACCTATCTCTATCTATCAATCTACCTACCTACCTGTCTCTATCTATCTACCTACCTACCTATCTGTCTCTATCAATCTACCTACCTACCTATCTATCTATCTACCTACATACCTACCTATCTCTATCTATCTACCTACCCACCAATCTGTATTTATCTATCTACCTACCTATCTGTATCTATCTACCTACCTACCTACCTATCTCTATCTATCTACCTACCTACCTACCTATCTCTATCTATCAATCTACCTACCTACCTATCTCTATCTATCTATCTACCTACCTACCTATCTCTATCTATCTACCTACCCACCTATCTGTATTTATCTATCTACCTACCTACCTATCTATCTATCTACCTACCTACCTATCTCTATCTATCTATCTACTTACCTACCTATCTCTATCTATCTACCTACCTACCTATCTGTATCTATCAATCTACCTACCTACCTATCTCTATCTATCAATCTACCTACCTACCTATCTGTATCTATCTATCTACCTACCTACCTATCTGTCTCTATCAATCTACCTACCTACCTATCTCTATCTATCTACCTACCTACCTACCTATCTCTATCTATCAATCTACCTACCTACCTATTTCTATCTATCTATCTACCTACCTACCTATCTCTATCTATCTATCTACCTACCTACCTATCTCTATCTATCTACCTACCCACCTATCTGTATTTATCTATCTACCTACCTACCTATCTATCTATCTACCTACCTACCTATCTCTATCTATCTATCTACTTACCTACCTATCTCTATCTATCTATCTACCTACCTACCTATCTGTATCTATCAATCTACCTACCTACCTTTCTCTATCTATCAATCTACCTACCTACCTATCTGTATCTATCTATCTACCTACCTACCTATCTCTATCTATCTATCTACCTACCCACCTATCTCTATCTATCTATCTACCTACCTACCTATCTCTATCTATCAATCTACCTACCTACCTATCTCTATCTATCTACCTACCTACCTATCTCTATCTATCAATCTACCTACCTACCTATCTCTATCTATCTATCTGCCTACCTACCTATCTGTATCTATATATCTACCTACCCACCTATCTGTATTTATCAATCTGCCTACCTATCTGTATCTATCTACCCACCTACCTACCTATCTCTATCTATCTATCTACCTACCTACCTATTTCTATCTATCAATCTACCTACCTACCTATCTCTATCTATCTATCTACCTACCTACCTATCTTTATCTATCTATCTACATACCTACCTATCTGTCTCTATCAATCTACCTACCTACTTATCTATCTCTATCTATCTATCTACCTACCTACCTACTTATCTCTATCTATGTACCTACCTACCTACCTATCTCTATCTATCAATCTACCTACCTACCTATCTGTATCTATCTATCTACCTACCTACCTATCTCTATCTACCTACCTACCTACCTATCTCTATCTATCTACCTACCTACCTACCTATCTCTATCTATCAATCTACCTACCTACCTATCTCTATCTATCTATCTATCTACCTACCTACCTATCTCTATCTATCTATCTACCTACCTACCTATCTCTATCTATCTACCTACCCACCTATCTGTATTTATCTATCTACCTACCTACCTATCTATCTATCTACCTACCTACCTATCTCTATCTATCTATCTACTTACCTACCTATCTCTATCTATCTATCTACCTACCTACCTATCTGTATCTATCAATCTACCTACCTACCTATCTCTATCTATCAATCTACCTACCTACCTATCTGTATCTATCTATCTACCTACCTACCTATCTCTATCTATCTATCTACCTACCCACCTATCTCTATCTATCTATCTACCTACCTACCTATCTCTATCTATCAATCTACCTACCTACCTATCTCTATCTATCTACCTACCTACCTACCTATCTCTATCTATCTATCTACCTACCTACCTATTTCTATCTATCAATCTACCTACCTACCTATCTCTATCTATCTATCTACCTACCTACCTATCTTTATCTATCTATCTACATACCTACCTATCTGTCTCTATCAATCTACCTACCTACCTATCTATCTCTATCTATCTATCTACCTACCTACCTACTTATCTCTATCTATCTACCTACCTACCTACCTATCTCTATCTATCAATCTACCTACCTACCTATCTGTATCTATCTATCTACCTACCTACCTATCTCTATCTATCTACCTACCCACCTATCTCTATCTATCTATCTACCTACCTACCTATCTCTATCTATCAATCTACCTACCTACCTATCTCTATCTATCTACCTACCTACCTATCTCTATCTATCAATCTACCTACCTACCTATCTCTATCTATCTATCTGCCTACCTACCTATCTGTATCTATATATCTACCTACCTACCTATCTCTATCTATCAATCTACCTACCTACCTATCTCTATCTATCAATCTACCTACCTATCTATCTCTATCTATCTATCTACCTACCTACCTATCTCTATCTATCAATCTACCTACCTACCTGTCTCTATCTATCTACCTACCTACCTATCTGTCTCTATCAATCTACCTACCTACCTATCTATCTCTATCTATCTATCTACCTACCTACCTACCTATCTCTATCTATCTACCTACCCACCTATCTGTATTTATCTATCTACCTACCTATCTGTATCTATCTACCTACCTACCTACCTATCTCTATCTATCTACCTACCTACCTACCTATCTCTATCTATCAATCTACCTACCTACCTATCTCTATCTATCTATCTACCTACCTACCTATCTCTATCTATCTATCTACCTACCTACCTATCTCTATCTATCTACCTACCTACCTACCTATCTCTATCTATCTATCTACCTACCTACCTATCTCTATCTATCTATCTACCTACCCACCTATCTGTATCTATCTATCTACCTACCTACCTATCTGTATCTATCTATCTACCTACCTACCTATCTGTATCTATCTACCTACCTACCTACGTATCTCTATCTATCTATCTACCTACCTACCTATCTGTATCTATCAATCTACCTACCTACCTATCTGTATCTATCTATCTACCTACCTACCTATCTCTATCTATATATCTACCTACCTACCTATCTGTATCTATCTATCTATCTACCTATCTGTATCTATCTACCTACCTACCTACCTATCTCTATCTATCTATCTAAGTACCTACCTATCTGTATCTATCTATCTATCTACCTACCTATCTCTATCTATCAATCTACCTACCTACCTATCTCTATCTATCTATCTACCTACCTACCTATCTCTATCTATCAATCTACCTACCTACTTATCTCTATCTATCTATCTACCTACCTACCTATCTGTATCTATCTATCTACCTACCTACCTATCTCTATCTATCTATCTACCTACCTACCTATCTCTATCTATCTATCTACCTACCTACCTATCTCTATCTATCAATCTACCTACCTACCTATCTATCTCTATCTATCTACCTACCTACCTACCTGTCTCTATCTATCTACCTACCCACCTATCTGTATTTATCTATCTACCTACCTATCTGTATCTATCTACCTACCTACCTACCTATCTCTATCTATCTACCTACCTACCTACCTATCTCTATCTATCAATCTACCTACCTACCTATCTGTATCTATCTATCTACCTACCTACCTATCTCTATCTATCTATCTACCTACCTACCTATCTCTATCTATCTATCTACCTACCCACCTATCTCTATCTATCTACCTACCTACCTACCTATCTCTATCTATCAATCTACCTACCTACCTATCTCTATCTATCTACCTACCTACCTACCTATCTATCTATCAATCTACCTACCTACCTATCTCTATCTATCTATCTACCTACCTACCTATGTGTATCTATATATCTACCTACCTACCTATCTGTATCTATCAATCTACCTACCTACCTATCTCTATCTATCAATCTACCTACCTACCTATCTGTATCTATCTATCTACCTACCTACCTATCTGTATCTATTAATCTACCTACCTACCTATCTCTATCTATCAATCTACCTACCTACCTATCTGTATCTATCTATCTACCTACCTACCTAACTGTATCTATCAATCTACCTACCTACATATCTGTATCTATCTATCTACCTACCTACATATCTGTATCTATATATCTACCTACCTACCTATCTCTATCTATCTATCTACCTACCTACCTATCTGTATCTATATATCTACCTACCTACATATCTGTATCTATCTATCTACCTACCTACCTATCTGTATCTATCTATCTACCTACCTACATATCTGTATTTATATATCTACCTACCTACCTATCTCTATCTATCAATCTACCTACCTACCTATCTGTATCTATCTATCTACCTACCTACCTATCTGTATCTATCAATCTACCTACCTACACATCTGTATCTATCTATCTACCTATCTACCTATCTCTATCTATCAATCTACCTACCTACCTATCTCTATCTTTCTATCTACCTACCCACCTATCTGTATTTATCTATCTACCTACATATCTGTATCTATATATCTACCTACCTACCTATCTCTATCTATCAATCTACCTACCTACCTATCTCTATCTATCTATCTACCTACCTCCCTCTCTATCTATCTATCTACCTACCTACCTATCTCTATCTACCTACACACCTATCTGTATCTATCTACCTACCTACCTATCTCTATCTATCAATCTACCTACCTACCTAACTGTATCTATCTATCTACCTATCTACCTATCTGTATCTATCTATCTACCTACCTACCTATCTGTATCTATCTATCTACCTACCTACCTATCTGTATCTATCTATCTACCTACCTACCTATCTCTATCTATCAATCTACCTACCTACCTATCTGTATCTATCTATCTATCTACCTACCTACCTATCTGTATCTATCTACCTACCTACCTATCTCTATCTATCAATCTACCTACCTACCTATCTGTATCTATCTACCTACCTACCTATCTCTATCTATCAATCTACCTACCTACCTATCTGTATCTATCTATCTACCTACCTACCTATCTGTATCTATCTATCTACCTACCTACCTATCTGTATCTATCTACCTACCTACCTATCTCTATCTATCAATCTACCTACCTACCTATCTCTATCTATATACCTACCTACCTATCTCTATCTATCAATCTACCTACCTACCTATCTCTATCTATCTACCTACCTACCTATCTCTATCTATCAATCTACCTACCTACCTATCTCTATCTATCTACCTACCTACCTATCTGTATCTATATATCTACCTACCTACCTATCTGTATCTATCTATCTACCTTCCTACATATCTGTATCTATCTATCTACCTACCTACCTATCTCTATCTATCAATCTACCTACCTACCTATCTCTATCTATCTACCTACCTACCTATCTGTATCTATATATCTACCTACCTACCTATCTGTATCTATCTATCTACCTTCCTACATATCTGTATCTATCTATCTACCTACCTACATATCTGTATCTATATATCTACCTACCTATCTCTATCTATCTATCTACCTTCCTACATATCTGTATCTATCTATCTACCTACCTACATATCTGTATCTATATATCTACCTACCTATCTCTATCTATCTATCTACCTACCTACCTATCTGTATCTATATATCTACCTACCTACCTATCTCTATCTATCAATCTACCTACCTACCTATCTGTATCTATCTATCTACCTACCTACCTATCTGTATCTATCTACCTACCTACCTATCTCTATCTATCAATCTACCTACCTACCTATCTGTATCTATCTACCTACCTACCTATCTCTATCTATCAATCTACCTACCTACCTATCTGTATCTATCTATCTACCTACCTACCTATCTGTATCTATCTATCTACCTACCTACCTATCTGTATCTATCTACCTACCTACCTATCTCTATCTATCAATCTACCTACCTACCTATCTCTATCTATATACCTACCTACCTATCTCTATCTATCAATCTACCTACCTACCTATCTCTATCTATCTACCTACCTACCTATCTCTATCTATCAATCTACCTACCTATCTGTATCTATCTATCTACCTACCTACCTATCTGTATCTATCTACCTACCTACCTATCTCTATCTATCAATCTACCTACCTACCTATCTGTATCTATCTATCTACCTACCTACCTATCTGTATCTATCTACCTACCTACCTATCTCTATCTATCAATCTACCTACCTACCTATCTCTATCTATATACCTACCTACCTATCTCTATCTATCAATCTACCTACCTACCTATCTCTATCTATCTACCTACCTACCTATCTCTATCTATCAATCTACCTACCTATCTGTATCTATCTATCTACCTACCTACCTATCTGTATCTATCTATCTACCTAACTACCTATCTCTATCTATCTATCTAGCTACTTACCTATCTGTATCTATCTACCTACCTACCTACCTATCTGTATCTATCAATCTACCTACCTACCTATCTCTATCTATCTACCTACCTAGCTATCTATATCTATCAATCTACCTACCTACCTATCTGTATCTATCTATTTACCTACCTACATATCTGTATCTATCTATCTACCTACCTACCTATCTCTATCTATCAATCTACCTACCTACATATCTGTATCTATATATCTACCTACCTACCTATCTGTATCTATCAATCTACCTACCTACCTATCTCTATCTATCTATCTACCTACCTACATATCTGTATCTATATATCTACCTACCTACCTATCTCTATCTATCAATCTACCTACCTACCTATCTCTATCTATCAATCTACCTACCTACCTATCTGTATCTATCTATCTACCTACCTACCTATCTGTATCTATCTATCTACCTAACTACCTATCTCTATCTATCTATCTAGCTACTTACCTATCTGTATCTATCTATCTACCTACCTACCTATCTGTATCTATCAATCTACCTACCTACCTATCTCTATCTATCTACCTACCTAGCTATCTATATCTATCAATCTACCTACCTACCTATCTGTATCTATCTATTTACCTACCTACATATCTGTATCTATCTATCTACCTACCTACCTATCTCTATCTATCAATCTACCTACCTACATATCTGTATCTATATATCTACCTACCTACCTATCTGTATCTATCAATCTACCTACCTACCTATCTCTATCTATCTATCTACCTACCTACATATCTGTATCTATATATCTACCTACCTACCTATCTCTATCTATCAATCTACCTACCTACCTATCTCTATCTATCAATCTACCTACCTACCTATCTGTATCTATCTATCTACCTACCTACCTATCTCTATCTATCTATCTACCTAACTACCTATCTCTATCTATCTATCTACCTACCCACCTATCTCTATCTATCTACCTACCTACCTACCTATCTCTATCTATCAATCTACCTACCTACCTATCTCTATCTATCTACCTACCTACCTATCTCTATCTATCAATCTACCAACCTACCTATCTCTATCTATCTATCTACCTACCTACCTATGTGTATCTATATATCTCCCTACCTACCTATCTGTATCTGTCAATCTACCTACCTACCTATCTCTATCTATCAATCTACCTACCTACCTATCTCTATCTATCTATCTATCTATCTACCTACCTACCTATCTCTATCTATCTATCTACCTACCTACCTATCTCTATATATCTATCTACCTACCTACATATCTGTATCTATACATCTACCTACCTTCCTATCTCTATCTATCAATCTACCTACCTACCTATCTCTATCTATCTATCTACCTACCTACATATCTGTATCTATATATCTACCTACCTACCTATCTCTATCTATCAATCTACCTACCTACCTATCTCTATCTATCAATCTACCTACCTACCTATCTGTATCTATCTATCTACCTACCTACCTATCTGTATCTATCAATCTACCTACCTACCTATCTCTATCTATCTATCTACCTACCTACATATCTGTATCTATATATCTACCTACCTACCTATCTGTATCTATCTATCTTCCTACCTACATATCTGTATCTATATATCTACCTACCTACCTATCTCTATCTATCAATCTACCTACCTACCTATCTGTATCTATCTACCTACCCACCTATCTGTATTTATCTATCTACCTACCTATCTGTATCTATCTACCTACCTACCTACGTATCTCTATCTATCTATCTACCTACCTACCTATCTGTATCTATCAATCTACCTACCTACCTATCTGTATCTATCTATCTACCTACCTACCTATCTCTATCTATCTATCTACATACCCACCTATCTGTATTTATCTATCTACCTACCTATCTGTATCTATCTACCAACCTACCTACCTATCTCTATCTATCTATCTACCAACCTACCTATCTATCTATCTATCTACCTACCTATCACTATCTATCTATCTACTTACCTACCTATCTGTATCTATCAATCTACCTTCCTACCTATCTCTATCTATCAATCTACCTACCTACCTATCTGTATCTATCTATCTACCTACCTACCTATCTCTATCTATCTATCTACCTACCTACCTATCTGTATCTATCAATCTACCTTCCTACCTATCTCTATCTATCAATCTACCTACCTACCTATCTGTATCTATCTATCTACCTACCTACCTATCTGTCTCTATCAATCTACCTACCTACCTATCTATCTCTATCTATCTATCTACCTACCTACCTACTTATCTCTATCTATCTACCTACCTACCTACCTATCTCTATCTATCAATCTACCTACCTACCTATCTGTATCTATCTATCTACCTACCTACCTATCTCTATCTATCTATCTACCTACCTACCTATCTCTATCTATCTATCTACCTACCCACCTATCTCTATCTATCTACCTACCTACCTACCTATCTCTATCTATCAATCTACCTACCTACCTATCTCTATCTATCTACCTACCTACCTATCTCTATCTATCAATCTACCTACCTACCTATCTCTATCTATCTATCTACCTACCTACCTATCTGTATCTATATATCTACCTACCTACCTATCTCTATCTATCAATCTACCTACCTACCTATCTCTATCTATCAATCTACCTACCTACCTATCTCTATCTATCTATCTACCTACCTACCTATCTCTATCTATCAATCTACCTACCTACCTGTCTCTATCTATCTACCTACCTACCTATCTGTCTCTATCAATCTACCTACCTACCAATCTATCTATCTACCTACATACCTACCTATCTCTATCTATCTACCTACCCACCTATCTGTATTTATCTATCTACCTACCTATCTGTATCTATCTACCTACCTACCTACCTATCTCTATCTATCTACCTACCTACCTACCTATCTCTATCTATCAATCTACCTACCTACCTATCTCTATCTATCTATCTACCTACCTACCTATCTCTATCTACCTATCTACCTACCTACCTATCTCTATCTATCTACCTACCCACCTATCTGTATTTATCTATCTACCTACCTACCTATCTATCTATCTACCTACCTACCTATCTCTATCTATCTATCTACTTACCTACCTATCTCTATCTATCTATCTACCTACCTACCTATCTGTATCTATCAATCTACCTACCTACCTATCTCTATCTATCAATCTACCTACCTACCTATCTGTATCTATCTATCTACATACCTACCTATCTGTCTCTATCAATCTACCTACCTACCTATCTCTATCTATCTACCTACCTACCTACCTATCTCTATCTATCAATCTACCTACCTACCTATCTCTATCTATCTATCTACCTACCTACCTATCTCTATCTATCTATCTACCTACCTACCTATCTCTATCTATCTACCTACCCACCTATCTGTATTTATCTATCTACCTACCTACCTATCTATCTATCTACCTACCTACCTATCTCTATCTATCTATCTACTTACCTACCTATCTCTATCTATCTATCTACCTACCTACCTATCTCTATCTATCAATCTACCTACCTACCTATCTCTATCTATCTACCTACCTACCTATCTCTATCTATCAATCTACCTACCTACCTATCTCTATCTATCAATCTACCTACCTACCTATCTCTATCTATCTATCTGCCTACCTACCTATCTTTATCTATATATCTACCTACCCACCTATCTGTATTTATCAATCTGCCTACCTATCTGTATCTATCTACCTACCTACCTACCTATCTCTATCTATCTATCTACCTATCTACCTATTTCTATCTATCAATCTACCTACCTACCTATCTCTATCTATCTATCTACCTACCTACCTATCTTTATCTATCTATCTACATACCTACCTATCTGTCTCTATCAATCTACCTACCTATCTATCTCTATCTATCTATCTACCTACCTACCTACTTATCTCTATCTATCTACCTACCTACCTACCTATCTCTATCTATCAATCTACCTACCTACCTATCTGTATCTATCTATCTACCTGCCTACCTATCTCTATCTATCTATCTACCTACCCACCTATCTCTATCTATCTATCTACCTACCTACCTATCTCTATCTATCAATCTACCTACCTACCTATCTCTATCTATCTACCTACCTACCTATCTCTATCTATCAATCTACCTACCTACCTATCTCTATCTATCTATCTGCCTACCTACCTATCTGTATCTATATATCTACCTACCTACCTATCTCTATCTATCAATCTACCTACCTACCTATCTCTATCTATCAATCTACCTACCTATCTATCTCTATCTATCTATCTACCTACCTACCTATCTCTATCTATCAATCTACCTACCTACCTGTCTCTATCTATCTACCTACCTACCTATCTGTCTCTATCAATCTACCTACCTACCTATCTATCTCTATCTATCTATCTACCTACCTACCTACCTATCTCTATCTATCTACCTACCCACCTATCTGTATTTATCTATCTACCTACCTATCTGTATCTATCTACCTACCAACCTACCTATCTCTATCTATCTACCTACCTACCTACCTATCTCTATCTATCAATCTACCTACCTACCTACCTATCTCTATCTATCTATCTACCTACCTACCTATCTCTATCTATCTATCTACCTACCTACCTATCTCTATCTATCTACCTACCTACCTACCTATCTCTATCTATCTATCTACCTACCTACCTATCTCTATCTATCTATCTACCTACCCACCTATCTGTATCTATCTATCTACCTACCTACCTATCTGTATCTATCTATCTACCTACCTACCTATCTGTATCTATCTACCTACCTACCTACGTATCTCTATCTATCTATCTACCTACCTACCTATCTGTATCTATCAATCTACCTACCTACCTATCTGTATCTATCTATCTACCTACCTACCTATCTCTATCTATATATCTACCTACCTACCTATCTGTATCTATCAATCTACCTACCTACCTATCTCTATCTATCAATCTACCTACCTACCTATCTCTATCTATCTATCTATCTATCTATCTATCTATCTACCTACCTACATATCTGTATCTACATATCTACCTACCCACCTATCTGTATTTATCAATCTGCCTACCTATATGTATCTATCTACCTACCTACCTACCTATCTCTATCTATCTATCTACCTACCTACCTATCTTTATCTATCTATCTACATACCTACCTATCTGTATCTATCTATCTACCTACCTACCTATCTCTATCTATCTATCTACCTACCTACCTATCTCTATCTATCTATCTACCTACCTACCTATCTCTATCTATCAATCTACCTACCTACCTATCTCTATCTATCTATCTACCTACCTACCTATCTCTATCTATCTATTTACCTACCTACCTATCTGTATCTATCTATCTACCTACCTACCTATCTGTATCTATCTATCTACCTACCTACCTATCTCTATCTATCAATCTACCTACCTACCTATCTATCTATCAATCTACCTACCTACCTATCTGTATCTATCTATCTACCTACCTACCTATCTGTCTCTATCAATCTACCTACCTACCTATCTATCTATCTCTATCTATCTACCTACCTACCTATCTCTATCTATCTATCTACCTACCTACCTATCTCTATCTATCTATCTACCTACCTACCTATCTCTATCTATCTACCTACATACCTACCTATCTCTATCAATCTACCTACCTACCTATCTCTATCTATCTACCTACCTACCTATCTCTATCTTTCTATCTACCTACCCACCTATCTGTATTTATCTATCTACCTACCTATCTCTATCTATCTACCTACCTACCTATCTCTATCTATCTATCTACCTACCTACCTATCTCTATCTATCAATCTACCTACCTACCTATCTCTATCTATCTATCTACCTACCTACCTATCTGTATCTATCAATCTACCTACCTACCTATCTCTATCTATCTATCTACCTACCTACCTATCTCTATCTATCTACCTACCTACCTACCTATCTCTATCAATCTACCTACCTACCTATCTCTATCTATCTACCTACCTACCTATCTCTATCTATCTATCTACCTACCCACCTATCTGTATTTATCTATCTACCTACCTATCTCTATCTATCTATCTACCTACCTGCCTATCTGTATCTATCAATCTACATACCTACCTATCTCTATCTATCTATCTACCTACCTACATATCTGTATCTATATATCTACCTACCTACCTATCTCTATCTATCTATCTACCTACCTACCTATCTCTATCTATCAGTCTACCTACCTACCTATCTGTATCTATCAATCTACCTACCTACCTATTTCTATCTATCTACCTACCTACCTACCTATCTCTATCAATCTACCTACCTACCTATCTCTATCTATCAATCTACCTACCTACCTATCTATCTATCAATCTACCTACCTACCTATCTGTATCTATCTATCTATCTACCTACCTATCTGTATCTATCAATCTACCTACCTACCTATCTCTATCTATATATCTACCTACCTACCTATCTCTATCTATCTATCTACCTACCTACCTACCTATCTCTATCTATCTACCTACCTACATATCTGTATCTATATATCTACCTACCTACCTATCTGTATCTATCTATCTACCTACCTACCTATCTCTATCTATCTACCTACCTACCTATCTCTACCTACCTACCTACCTACCTACCTATCTATATCAATCTACCTACCTACCTATCTCTATCTATCTACCTACCTACCTATCTCTATCTATCTATCTACCTACCCACCTATCTGTATTTATCTATCTACCTACCTATCTCTATCTATCTATCTACCTACCTACCTATCTCTATCTATCTATCTATCTACCTACCTATCTCTATCTATCTATCTACCTACCTACATATCTGTATCTATATATCTACCTACCTACCTATCTGTATCTATCTATCTACCTATCTACCTATCTCTATCTATCAATCTACCTACCTACCTATCTGTATCTATCAATCTACCTACCTACCTATCTGTATCTATCTTTCTACCTACCTACCTATCTGTATCTATCAATCTACCTACCTACCTATCTCTATCTATCTATCTACCTACCTACATATCTGTATCTATATATCTACCTACCTACCTATCTGTATCTATCTATCTACCTACCTACCTATCTCTATCTATCAATCTACCTACCTACCTATCTCTATCTATCTATCTACCTACCTACCTATCTCTATCTATCTATCTACCTACCTACCTATCTATCTATCAATCTACCTACCTACCTATCTGTATCTATCTATCTACCTACCTACCTATCTGTCTCTATCAATCTACCTACCTACCTATCTATCTCTATCTATCTATCTACCTACCTGCCTATCTCTATCTATCTATCTACCTACCTACCTATCTCTATCTATCTATCTACCTACCTACCTACCTATCTCTATCTATCTACCTACATACCTACCTATCTCTTTCAATCTACCTACCTACCTATCTCTATCTATCTACCTACCTACCTATCTCTATCTTTCTATCTACCTACCCACCTATCTGTATTTATCTATCTACCTACCTATCTCTATCTATCTACCTACCTACCTATCTCTATCTATCTATCTACCTACCTACCTATCTCTATCTATCAATCTACCTACCTGCCTATCTGTATCTATCAATCTACATACCTACCTATCTCTATCTATCTATCTACCTACCTACATATCTGTATCTATATATCTACCTACCTACCTATCTCTATCTATCTATCTATCTACCTACCTACCTATCTCTATCTATCAGTCTACCTACCTACCTATCTGTATCTATCAATCTACCTACCTACCTATTTCTATCTATCTACCTACCTACCTACCTATCTCTATCAATCTACCTACCTACCTATCTCTATCTATCTACCTACCTACCTACCTATCTCTATCTATCAATCTACCTACCTACCTTTCTATCTATCAATCTACCTACCTACCTATCTGTATCTATCTATCTACCTACCTACCTATCTGTATCTATCAATCTACCTACCTACCTATCTCTATCTATATATCTACCTACCTACCTATCTCTATCTATCTATCTACCTACCTACCTACCTATCTCTATCTATCTACCTACCTACATATCTGTATCTATATATCTACCTACCTACCTATCTGTATCTATCTATCTACCTACCTACCTATCTCTATCTATCTATCTACATACCTACATATCTCTATCAATCTACCTAACTACCTATCTCTATGTATCTACCTACCTACCTATCTCTATCTATCTATCTACCTACCCACCTATCTGTATTTATCTATCTACCTACCTTTCTCTATCTATCTATCTACCTACCTACCTATTTCTATCTATCTATCTACCTACCTACCTATCTCTATCTATCTATCTACCTAACTACATATCTGTATCTATATATATACCTACCTACCTATCTGTATCTATCTATCTACCTATCTACCTATCTCTATCTATCAATCTACCTACCTACCTATCTGTATCTATCTATCTACCTACCTACCTATCTGTATCTATCAATCTACTTACCTACCTATCTCTATCTATCTATCTACCTACCTACATATCTGTATCTATATATCTAACTACCTACCTATCTGTATCTATCTATCTAACTACCTACCTATCTCTACCTACCTACCTACCTACCTATCTCTATCTATCAATCTACCTACCTACCTATCTCTATCTATCTATCTACCTACCTACCTATCTGTATCTATATATCTACCTACCTACCTATCTGTACCTATCTATCTACCTACCTACCTATCTGTATCTATCTACCTACCTACCTATATCTATCTATCAATCTACCTACCTACCTATCTCTATCTATATATCTACCTACCTACCTATCTGTATCTATCAATCTACCTACCTACCTATCTCTATCTATCTATCTATCTATCTATCTATCTATCTATCTATCTATCTATCTATCTACCTACCTACCTACATATCTGTATCTATATATCTACCTACCCACCTATCTGTATTTATCTATCTGCCTACCTATCTGTATCTATCTACCTACCTACCTACCTATCTCTATCTATCTATCTACCTACCTACCTATCTCTATCTATCAATCTACCTACCTACCTATCTCTATCTATCTATCTACCTACCTACCTATCTCTATCTATCTACATACCTACCTATCTGTATCTATCTATCTACCTACCTAGCTATCTCTATCTATCTATCTACCTACCTACCTATCTCTATCTATCTATCTACCTACCTACCTATCTCTATCTATCAATCTACCTACCTACCTATCTGTATCTATCTATCTACATACCTACCTATCTCTATCTATCTATTTACCTACCTACCTATCTGTATCTATCTATCTACCTACCTGCCTATCTGTATCTATCTATCTACCTACCTACCTATCTCTATCTATCAATCTACCTACCTACCTATCTATCTATCAATCTACCTACCTACCTATCAGTATCTATCTATCTACCTACCTACCTATCAGTCTCTATCAATCTACCTACCTACCTATCTATCTCTATTTATCTGTCTACCTACCTACCTCTCTCTATCTATCTATCTACCTACCTACCTATCTCTATCTATCTATCTACCTACCTACCTATCTCTATCTATCTACCTACATACCTACCTATCTCTATCAATCTACCTACCTACCTATCTCTATCTATCTACCTAACTACCTATCTCTATCTTTCTATCTACCTACCCACCTATCTGTATTTATCTATCTACCTACCTATCTCTATCTATCTACCTACCTACCTACCTATCTCTATCTATCTATCTACCTACCTACCTATCTCTATCTATCAATCTACCTACCTACCTATCTGTATCTATCTATGTACCTACCTACCTATCTGTATCTATCAATCTACCTACCTACCTATCTCTATCTATCTATCTACCTACCTACATATCTCTATCTATCTACCTACCTACCTACCTATCTCTATCAATCTACCTACCTACCTATCTCTATCTATCTACCTACCTACCTATCTCTATCTATCTATCTACCTACCCACCTATCTGTATTTATCTATCTACCTACCTATCTCTATCTATCTATCTACCTACCTGCCTATCTGTATCTATCAATCTACCTACCTACCTATCTCTATCTATCTATCTACCTACCTACATATCTGTATCTATATATCTACCTACCTACCTATCTCTATCTATCTATCTACCTACCTACCTATCTGTATCTATCAATCTACCTACCTACCTATTTCTATCTACCTACCTACCTACCTACCTATCTCTATCAATCTACCTACCTACCTATCTCTATCTATCTACCTACCTACCTACCTATCTCTATCTATCAATCTACCTACCTACCTATCTCTATCTATCAATCTACCTACCTACCTATCTGTATCTATCTATCTACCTACCTACCTATCTGTATCTATCAATCTACCTACCTACCTATCTCTATCTATCTATCTACCTACCTACATATCTGTATGTATATATCTACCTACCTACCTATCTCTATCTATCTATCTACCTACCTACCTACCTATCTCTATCTATCTACCTACCTACATATCTGTATCTATATATCTACCTACCTACCTATCTGTATCTATCTATCTACCTACCTACCTATCTCTATCTATCTACCTACCTACCTATCTCTATCTACCTACCTACCTACCTACCTATCTCTATCTTTCTACCTACCTACATATCTGTATCTATCAATCTACCTACCTACCTATCTCTATCTATCAATCTACCTACCTACCTATCTGTATCTATCTATCTACCTACCTACCTATCTGTATCTATCAATCTACCTACCTACCTATCTCTATCTATCTATCTACCTACCTACATATCTGTATCTATATATCTACCTACCTACCTATCTCTATCTATCTATCTACCTATCTACCTAGCTATCTCTATCTATCTACCTACCTACATATCTGTATCTATATATCTACCTACCTACCTATCTGTATCTATCTATCTACCTACCTACCTATCTCTATCTATCTACCTACCTACCTATCTCTATCTACCTACCGACCTACCTATCTCTATCAATCTACCTACCTACCTATCTCCATCTATCTACCTACCTACCTACCTATCTCTATCTATCAATCTACCTACCTACCTATCTCTATCTATCAATCTACCTACCTACCTATCTGTATCTATCTATCTACCTACCTACCTATCTGTATCTATCAATCTACCTACCTACCTATCTCTATCTATCTATCTACCTACCTACATATCTGTATCTATATATCTACCTACCTACCTATCTCTATCTATCTATCTACCTACCTACCTATCTCTATCTATCTACCTACCTACCTATCTGTATCTATCTATCTACCTACCTACCTATCTGTATCTATCTATCTACCTACCTACCTATCTCTATCTATCTACCTACCTACCTATCTCTATCTATCAATCTACCTACCTACCTATCTCTATCTATCTATGTACCTACCTACCTATCTCTATCTATCTACCTACCTACCTATCTGTATCTATCTATCTACCTACCTACCTATCTGTATCTATCTATCTACCTACCTACCTATCTCTATCTATCAATCTACCTACCTACCTATCTATCTATCAATCTACCTACCTACCTATCTGTATCTATCTATCTACCTACCTACTTATCTGTCTCTATCAATCTACCTACCTACCTATCTATCTCTATCTATCTATCTACCTACCTACCTATCTCTATCTATCTATCTACCTACCTACCTATCTCTATCTATCTATCTACCTACCTACCTATCTCTATCTATCTACCTACATACCTACCTATCTCTATCAATCTACCTACCTACCTATCTCTATCTATCTATCTACCTACCTACCTATCTCTATCTATCTATCTACCTACCAACCTATCTCTTTCTATCTATCTATCTATCTATCTATCTACCTACCTACCTATCTCTATCTATCTATCTACCTACCTACCTATCTCTATCTATCTATCTACCTACCTACCTATCTCTATCTATCTATCTACATACCTACATATCTCTATCAATCTACCTAACTACCTATCTCTATCTATCTACCTACCTACCTATCTCTATCTATCTATCTACCTACCCACCTATCTGTATTTATCTATCTACCTACATATCTCTATCTATCTACCTACCTACCTATTTCTATCTATCTATCTACCTACCTACCTATCTCTATCTATCTACCTAACTACATATCTGTATCTATATATCTACCTACCTACCTATCTGTATCTATCTATCTACCTATCTACCTATCTCTATCTATTAATCTACCTACCTATCTCTATCTATCAATCTACCTACCTACCTATCTGTATCTATCTATCTACCTACCTACATATCTGTATCTATATATCTAACTACCTACCTATCTGTATCTATCTATCTAACTACCTACCTATCTCTATCTATCTACCTACCTACCTACCTATCTCTATCTATCAATCTACCTACCTACCTATCTCTATCTATCTATCTACCTACCTACCTATCTCTATCTATATATCTACCTACCTACCTGTATCTATCTATCTACCTACCTACCTATCTGTATCTATCTATCTATCTACCTACCTACCTATATCTATCAATCAATCTACCTACCTACCTATCTCTATCTATATATCTACCTACCTACCTATCTGTATCTATCAATCTACCTACCTACCTATCTCTATCTATCTATCTATCTACCTACCTACATATCTGTATCTATATATCTACCTACCCACCTATCTGTATTTATCTATCTGCCTACCTATCTGTATCTATCTACCTACCTACCTACCTATCTCTATCTATCTATCTATCTACCTACCTATCTCTATCTATCAATCTACCTACCTACCTATCTCTATCTATCTATCTACCTACCTACCTATCTCTATCTATCTATCTACATACCTACCTATCTGTATCTATCTACCTACCTACCTACCTATCTCTATCTATCTATCTAGCTACCTACCTATCTCTATCTATCAATCTACCTACCTACCTATCTCTATCTATCTATCTACCTACCTACCTATCTCTATCTATCTATCTACATACCTACCTATCTGTATCTATCTATCTACCTACCTACCTATCTCCATCTATCTATCTACCTACCTACCTATCTCTATCTATCTATCTACCTACCTACCTATATCTATCTATCAATCTACCTACCTACCTATCTCTATCTATCTATCTACATACCTACCTATCTCTATCTATCTACCTACATACCTACCTATCTCTATCAATCTACCTACCTACCTATCTCTATCTATCTACCTAACTACCTATCTCTATCTTTCTATCTACCTACCCACCTATCTGTATTTATCTACCTACCTACCTATCTCTATCTATCTATCTACCTACCTACCTATCTCTATCTATCAATCTACCTACCTACCTATCTGTATCTATCTATGTACCTACCTACCTATCTGTATCTATCAATCTACCTACCTACCTATCTCTATCTATCTATCTACCTACCTACCTATCTCTATCTATCTACCTACCTACCTACCTATCTCTATCAATCTACCTACCTACCTATCTCTATCTATCTACCTACCTACCTATCTCTATCTATCTATCTATCTACCTACCTACCTATCTCTATCTATCTATCTACCTACCTACCTATCTCTATCTATCTACCTACCTACCTACCTATCTCTATCTATCTATCTACATACCTACATATCTCTATCAATCTACCTAACTACCTATCTCTATCTATCTACCTACCTACCTATCTCTATCTATCTATCTACCTACCCACCTATCTTTATTTATCTATCTACCTACATATCTCTATCTATCTATCTACCTACCTACCTATTTCTATCTATCTATCTACCTACCTACCTATCTCTATCTATCTATCTACCTAACTACATATCTGTATCAATATATCTACCTACCTACCTATCTGTATCTATCTATCTACCTATCTACCTATCTCTATCTATTAATCTACCTACCTATCTCTATCTATCAATCTACCTACCTACCTATCTGTATCTATCTATCTACCTACCTACATATCTGTATCTATATATCTAACTACCTACCTATCTGTATCTATCTATCTAACTACCTACCTATCTCTATCTATCTACCTACCTACCTACCTATCTCTATCTATCAATCTACCTACCTACCTATCTCTATCTATCTATCTACCTACCTACCTATCTCTATCTATATATCTACCTACCTACCTATCTGTATCTATCTATCTACCTACCTACCTATCTGTATCTATCTATCTATCTACCTACCTATATCTATCAATCAATCTACCTACCTACCTATCTCTATCTATATATCTACCTACCTACCTATCTGTATCTATCAATCTACCTACCTACCTATCTCTATCTATCTATCTACCTACCTACATATCTGTATCTATATATCTACCTACCCACCTATCTGTATTTATCTATCTGCCTACCTATCTGTATCTATCTACCTACCTACCTACCTATCTCTATCTATCTATCTACCTACCTACCTATCTCTATCTATCAATCTACCTACCTATCTATCTCTATCTATCTATCTACATACCTACCTATCTCTATCTATCTATCTACCTACCTACCTATATCTATCTATCAATCTACCTACCTACCTATCTCTATCTATCTATCTACATACCTACCTATCTGTATCTATCTATCTACCTACCTACCTATCTCTATCTATCTATCTACCTACCTACCTATCTCTATCTATCTATCTATCTATCTATCTACCTACCTACCTATAGCTATCTATCAATCTACCTACCTATCTATCTCTATCTATCTATCTACATACCTACCTATCTCTATCTATCTATCTACCTACCTACCTATATCTATCTATCAATCTACCTACCTACCTATCTCTATCTATCTATCTACATACCTACCTATCTCTATCTATCTATTTACCTACCTACCTATCTGTATCTATCTATCTACCTACCTACCTATCTGTATCTATCTATCTACCTACCTACCTATCACTATCTATCAATCTACCTACCTACCTATCTATCTATCAATCTACCTACCTACCTATCTGTATCTATCTATCTACCTACCTACCTATCTGTCTCTATCAATCTACCTACCTACCTATCTATCTCTATCTATCTGTCTACCTACCTACCTATCTCTATCTATCTACCTACCTACCTATCTCTATCTATCTATCTACCTATCTACCTATCTCTATCTATCTACCTACATACCTACCTATCTCTATCAATCTACCTACCTACCTATCTCTATCTATCTACCTAACTACCTATCTCTATCTTTCTATCTACCTACCCACCTATCTGTATTTATCTATCTACCTACCTATCTCTATCTATCTACCTACCTACCTATCTCTATCTATCTATCTACCTACCTACCTATCTCTATCTATCAATCTACCTACCTACCTATCTGTATCTATCTATGTACCTACCTACCTATCTGCATCTATCAATCTACCTACCTACCTATCTCTATCTATCTATCTACCTACCTACCTATCTCTATCTATCTACCTACCTACCTATCTCTATCAATCTACCTACCTACCTATCTCTGTCTATCTACCTACCTACCTATCTCTATCTATCTATCTACCTACCCACCTATCTGTATTTATCTATCTACCTACCTATCTCTATCTATCTATCTACCTACCTGCCTATCTGTATCTATCAATCTACCTACTTACCTATCTCTATCTATCTATCTACCTACCTACATATCTGTATCTATATATCTACCTACCTACCTATCTCTATCTATCTATCTACCTACCTACCTATCTCTATCTATCAATCTACCTACCTACCTATCTCTATCTATCAATCTACCTACCTACCAATATCTATCTATCTACCTACCTACCTACCTATCTCTATCAATCTACCTACCTACCTATCTCTATCTATCTACCTACCTACCTACCTATCTCTATCTATCAATCTACCTACCTACCTATCTCTATCTATCAATCTACCTACCTACCTATCTGTATCTATCTATCTACCTACCTACCTATCTGTATCTATCAATCTACCTACCTACCTATCTCTATCTAGCTATCTACCTACCTACATATCTGTATCTATATATCTACCTACCTACCTATCTCTATCTATCTACCTACCTACCTACCTACCTATCTCTATCTATCTACCTACCTACATATCTGTATCTATATATCTACCTACCTACCTATCTGTATCTATCTATCTACCTACCTACCTATCTCTATCTATCTACCTACCTACCTATCTCTATCTACCTACCTACCTACCTACCTATCTATATCAATCTACCTACCTACCTATCTCTATCTTTCTACCTACCTACATATCTGTATCTATCAATCTACCTACCTACCTATCTCTATCTATCTATCTACCTACCTACATATCTGTATCTATATATCTACCTACCTACCTATCTGTATCTATCTACCTACCTACCTATCTCTATCTATCAATCTACCTACCTACCTATCTCTATCTATCTATCTACCTACCTACCTATCTCTATCTATCAATCTACCTACCTACCTATCTGTATCTATCTATCTACCTACCTACCTATCTCTATCTATCTATCTACCTACCTACCTATCTCTATCAATCTACCTACCCACCTATCTCTATCTATCTATCTACCTACCTACCTATCTGTATCTATATATCTACCTACCTACCTATCTCTATCTATCTACCTACCTACCTATCTGTATCTATCTATCTACCTACCTACCTATCTGTATCTATCAATCTACCTATCTACCTATCTCTATCTATCTATCAATCTACCTACCTACCTATCTCTATCTATCTATCTACCTACCTACCTATCTCTATCTATCTATCTACCTACCCATCTATCTCTATCTATCTATCTACCTACCTATCTCTATCAATCTACCTACCTACCTATCTCTATCTATCTACCTACCTACCTATCTCTATCTATCTATCTACCTACCCACCTATCTATATTTATCTATCTACCTACCTATCTCTATCTATCTATCTACCTACCTACCTATCTGTATCTATCAATCTATCTACTTACCTATCTCTATCTATCTATCTACCTACCTACATATCTGTATCTATATATCTACCTACCTACCTATCTCTATCTATCAATCTACCTACCTACCTATATCTATCTATCAATCTACCTACCTATCTATCTCTATCTATCTATCTACATACCTACCTATCTCTATCTATCTATCTACCTACCTACCTATATCTATCTATCAATCTACCTACCTACCTATCTCTATCTATCTACATACCTACCTATCTCTATCTATCTATTTACCTACCTACCTATCTGTATCTATCTATCTACCTACCTACCTATCTGTATCTATCTATCTACCTACCTACCTATCTCTATCTATCAATCTACCTACCTACCTATCTATCTATCAATCTACCTACCTACCTATCTGTATCTATCTATCTACCTACCTACCCATCTGTCTCTATCAATCTACCTACCTACCTATCTATCTCTATCTATCTGTCTACCTACCTACCTATCTCTATCTATCTACCTACCTACCTATCTCTATCTATCTATCTACCTACCTACCTATCTCTATCTATCTACCTACATACCTACCTATCTCTATCAATCTACCTACCTACCTATCTCTATCTATCTACCTAACTACCTATCTCTATCTTTCTATCTACCTACCCACCTATCTGTATTTATCTATCTACCTACCTATCTCTATCAATCTACCTACCTACCTATCTGTATCTATCTATGTACCTACCTACCTATCTGTATCTATCAATCTACCTACCTACCTATCTCTATCTATCTATCTACCTACCTACCTATCTCTATCTATCTACCTACCTACCTACCTATCTCTATCAATCTACCTACCTACCTATCTCTATCTATCTACCTACCTACCTATCTCTATCTATCTATCTACCTACCCACCTATCTGTATTTATCTATCTACCTACCTATCTCTATCTATCTATCTACCTACCTGCCTATCTGTATCTATCAATCTACCTACCTACCTATCTCTATCTATCTATCTACCTACCTACATATCTGTATCTATATATCTACCTACCTACCTATCTCTATCTATCTATCTACCTACCTACCTATCTCTATCTATCAATCTACCTACCTACCTATCTCTATCTATCTACCTACCTACCTATCTCTATCTACCTACCTACCTACCTACCTACCTATCTATATCAATCTACCTACCTACCTATCTCTATCTTTCTACCTACCTACATATCTGTATCTATCAATCTACCTACCTACCTATCTCTATCTATCTATCTACCTACCTACATATCTGTATCTATATATCTACCTACCTACCTATCTGTATCTATCTACCTACCTACCTATCTCTATCTATCAATCTACCTACCTACCTATCTCTATCTATCTATCTACCTACCTACCTATCTCTATCTATCAATCTACCTACCTACCTATCTGTATCTATCTATCTACCTACCTACCTATCTCTATCTATCTATCTACCTACCTACCTATCTCTATCAATCTACCTACCCACCTATCTCTATCTATCTATCTACCTACCTACCTATCTGTATCTATATATCTACCTACCTACCTATCTCTATCTATCTATCTACCTACCTACCTATCTGTATCTATCTATCTACCTACCTACCTATCTGTATCTATCAAGCTACCTATCTACCTATCTCTATCTATCAATCTACCTACCTACCTATCTCTATCTATCTATCTACCGACCTACCTATCTCTATCTATCTATCTACCTACCTACCTATCTCTATCTATCTACCTACCTACCTATCTCTATCAATCTACCTACCTACCTATCTCTATCTATCTACCTACCTACCTATCTCTATCTATCTATCTACCTACCCACCTATCTATATTTATCTATCTACCTACCTATCTCTATCTATCTATCTACCTACCTACCTATCTGTATCTATCAATCTATCTACTTACCTATCTCTATCTATCTATCTACCTACCTACATATCTGTATCTATATATCTACCTACCTACCTATCTCTATCTATCAATCTACCTACCTACCTATCTGTATCTATCTATCTACCTACCTACCTATCTGTATCTATCAATCTACCTACGTACCTATCTCTATCTATCTATCTACCTACCTGCCTATCTGTATCTATCAATCTACCTACCTACCTATCTCTATCTATCTATCTATCTACCTACCTACATATCTGTATCTATATATCTACCTACCTACCTATCTCTATCTATCAATCTACCTACCTACCTATCTGTATCTATCTATCTACCTACCTACCTACCTCTATCTATCTATCTACCTACCTACCTATCTCTATCAATCTACCTACCTATCTCTATCTATCTATTTACCTACCTACCTATCTCTATCAATCTACCTACCTACCTATCTCTATCTATCTATCTATCTACCTACCCACCTATCTGTATTTATCTATCTACCTACCTACCTATCTCTATCTATCTATCTATCTACCTACCTACCTATCTCTATCTATCTATCTACCTACCTACCTATCTCTATCTATCTATCTACCTACCTACCTATCTCTATCTATCTACCTACATACCTACATATCTCTATCAATCTACCTAACTACCTATCTCTATCTATCTACCTACCTACCTATCTCTATCTATCTATCTACCTACCCACCTATCTGTATTTATCTATCTACCTACCTATCTCTATCTATCTATCTTCCTACCTACCTATTTCTATCTATCTATCTACCTACCTACCTATCTCTATCTATCTATCTACCTAACTACATATCTGTATCTATATATCTACCTACCTACCTATCTGTATCTATCTATCTACCTATCTACCTATCTCTATCTATTAATCTACCTACCTATCTCTATCTATCAATCTACCTACCTACCTATCTGTATCTATCTATCTACCTACCTACCTATCTGTATCTATCAATCTACTTACCTACCTATCTCTATCTATCTATCTACCTACCTACATATCTGTATCTATATATCTAACTACTTACCTATCTGTATCTATCTATCTAACTACCTACCTATCTCTATCTATCTACCTACCTACCTATCTCTATCTATCTATCTACCTACCTACCTATCTGTATCTATATATCTACCTACCTACCTATCTGTATCTATCTATCTACCTACCTACCTATCTTTATCTATCTATCTACCTACCTACCTATATCTATCTATCAATCTACCTACCTACCTACCTATCTGTATCTATCAATCTACCTACCTACCTATCTGTATCTATCTATCTACCTACCTACCTATCTCTATCTATCAATCTACCTACCTACCTATCTGTATCTATCTATCTACCTACCTACCTATCTCTATCTATCTATCTACCTACCTACCTATCTCTATCAATCTACCTACCCACCTATCTCTATCTATCTATCTACCTACCTACCTATCTGTATCTATATATCTACCTACCTACCTATCTCTATCTATCTATCTATCTACCTACCTATCTGTATTTATCTATCTACCTACCTACCTATCTCTATCTATCTATCTACCTACCTATCTCTATCAATCTACCTACCTACCTATCTCTATCTATCTACCTACCTACCTATCTCTATCTATCTATCTACCTACCCACCTATCTATATTTATCTATCTACCTACCTATCTCTATCTATCTATCTACCTACCTACCTATCTGTATCTATCAATCTACCAACTTACCTATCTCTATCTATCTATCTACCTACCTACATATCTGTATCTATATATCTACCTACCTACCTATCTCTATCTATCAATCTACCTACCTACCTATCTCTATCTATCAATCTACCTACCTACCTATCTGTATCTATCTATCTACCTACCTACCTATCTGTATCTATCAATCTACCTACGTACCTATCTCTATCTATCTATCTACCTACCTGCCTATCTGTATCTATCAATCTACCTACCTACCTATCTCTATCTATCTATCTACCTACCTACATATCTGTCTCTATATATCTACCTACCTACCTATCTCTGTCTATCAATCTACCTACCTACCTATCTGTATCTATCTATCTACCTACCTACCTATCTCTATCTATCTATCTACCTACCTACCTATCTCTATCAATCTACCTACCTACCTATCTCTATCTATCTACCTACCTACCTACCTATCTCTATCTATCTATCTACCTACCTACCTATCTCTATCTATCAATCTACCTACCTACCTATCTGTATCTATCAATCTACCTACCTACCTATCTCTATCTATCTACCTACCTACCTACCTATCTCTATCTATCTACCTACCTACCTATCTCTATCTATCTATCTATCTACCTACCCACCTATCTGTATTTATCTATCTACCTACCTACCTATCTCTATCTATCTATCTATCTACCTACCTACCTATCTCTATCTATCTATCTACCTACCTACCTATCTCTATCTATCTATCTACCTACCTACCTATCTCTATCTATCTATCTACATACCTACATATCTCTATCAATCTACCTAACTACCTATCTCTATCTATCTACCTACCTACCTATCTCTATCTATCTATCTACCTACCCACCTATCTGTATTTATCTATCTACCTACCTATCTCTATCTATCTATCTTCCTACCTACCTATTTCTATCTATCTATCTACCTACCTACCTATCTCTATCTATCTATCTACCTAACTACATATCTGTATCTATATATCTACCTACCTACCTATCTGTATCTATCTATCTACCTATCTACCTATCTCTATCTATTAATCTACCTACCTATCTCTATCTATCAATCTACCTACCTACCTATCTGTATCTATCTATCTACCTACCTACCTATCTGTATCTATCAATCTACTTACCTACCTATCTCTATCTATCTATCTACCTACCTACATATCTGTATCTATATATCTAACTACTTACCTATCTGTATCTATCTATCTAACTACCTACCTATCTCTATCTATCTACCTACCTACCTACCTACCTATCTCTATCTATCAATCTACCTACCTACCAATCTCTACCTATCTATCTACCTACCTACCTATCTGTATCTATATATCTACCTACCTACCTATCTGTATCTATCTATCTACCTACCTACCTATCTTTATCTATCTATCTACCTACCTACCTATATCTATCTATCAATCTACCTACCTACCTACCTATCTCTATCTATCAATCTACCTACCTACCTATCTGTATCTATCTATCTACCTACCTACCTATCTGTATCTATCAATCTACCTACCTACCTATCTCTATCTATCAATCTACCTACCTACCTATCTGTATCTATCTATCTACCTACCTACCTATCTCTATCTATCTATCTACCTACCTACCTATATCTATCTATCAATCTACCTACCTACCTATCTCTATCTATCTACATACATACCTATCTCTATCTATCTATTTACCTACCTACCTATCTGTATCTATCTATCTACCTACCTACCTATCTGTATCTATCTATCTACCTACCTACCTATCTCTATCTATCAATCTACCTACCTACCTATCTATCTATCAATCTACCTACCTACCTATCTGTATCTATCTTTCTACCTACCTACCTATCTGTCTCTATCAATCTACCTACCTACCTATCTATCTCTATCTATCTGTCTACCTACCTACCTATCTCTATCTATCTACCTACCTACCTATCTCTATCTATCTATCTACCTACCTACCTATCTCTATCTATCTACCTACATACCTACCTATCTCTATCAATCTACCTACCTACCTATCTCTATCTATCTACCTAACTACCTATCTCTATCTTTCTATCTACCTACCCACCTATCTGTATTCATCTATCTACCTACCTATCTCTATCTATCTACCTACCTACCTATCTCTATCTATCTATCTACCTACCTACCTATCTCTATCTATCAATCTACCTACCTACCTATCTGTATCTATCTATGTACCTACCTACCTATCTGTATCTATCAATCTACCTACCTACCTATCTCTATCTATCTATCTACCTACCTACCTATCTCTATCTATCTACCTACCTACCTACCTATCTCTATCAATCTACCTACCTACCTATCTCTATCTATCTACCTACCTACCTATCTCTATCTATCTATCTACCTACCCACCTATCTGTATTTATCTATCTACCTACCTATCTCTATCTATCTATCTACCTACCTGCCTATCTGTATCTATCAATCTACCTACCTACCTATCTCTATTTATCTATCTACCTACCTACATATCTGTATCTATATATCTACCTACCTACCTATCTCTATCTATCAATCTACCTACCTACCTATCTGTATCTATATATCTACCTACCTACCTATCTCTATCTATCTATCTACCTACATACCTATCTGTATCTATCTATCTACCTACCTACCTATCTGTATCTATCAATCTACCTATCTACCTATCTCTATCTATCAATCTACCTACCTACCTATTTCTATCTATCTATCTACCTACCCACCTATCTGTATTTATCTATCTACCTACCTACCTATCTCTATCTATCTATCTACCTACCTACCTATCTCTATCTATCTATCTACCTACCTACCTATCTCTATCTATCTACCTACCTACCTATCTCTATCAATCTACCTACCTACCTATCTCTATCTATCTACCTACCTACCTAGATCTATCTATCTATCTACCTACCCACCTATCTATATTTATCTATCTACCTACCTATCTCTATCTATCTATCTACCTACCTACCTATCTGTATCTATCAATCTACCTACTTACCTATCTCTATCTATCTATCTACCTACCTACATATCTGTATATATATATCTACCTACCTACCTATCTCTATCTATCAATCTACCTACCTACCTATCTCTATCTATCAATCTACCTACCTACCTATCTGTATCTATCTATCTACCTACCTACCTATCTGTATCTATCCATCTACCTACGTACCTATCTCTATCTATCTATCTACCTACCTGCCTATCTGTATCTATCAATCTACCTACCTACCTATCTCTATCTATCTATCTACCTACCTACATATCTGTATCTATATATCTACCTACCTACCTATCTCTATCTATCAATCTACCTACCTACCTATCTGTATCTATCTATCTACCTACCTACCTATCTCTATCTATCTATCTACCTACCTACCTATCTCTATCAATCTACCTACCTACCTATCTCTATCTATCTACCTACCTACCTACCTATCTCTATCTATCTATCTACCTACCTACCTATCTCTATCTATCAATCTACCTACCTACCTATCTGTATCTATCAATCTACCTACCTACCTACCTATCTCTATCTATCTACCTACCTACCTACCTACCTACCTATCTCTATCAATCTACCTACCTACCTATCTCTATCTATCTACCTACCTACCTATCTCTATCTATCTATTTACCTACCTACCTATCTCTATCAATCTACCTACCTACCTATCTCTATCTATCTATCTATCTACCTACCCACCTATCTGTATTTATCTATCTACCTACCTACCTATCTCTATCTATCTATCTATCTATCTATCTATCTATCTACCTACCTACCTATCTCTATCTATCTATCTACCTACCTACCTATCTCTATCTATCTATCTATCTACCTACCTACCTATCTCTATCTATCTACCTACATACCTACATATCTCTATCAATCTACCTAACTACCTATCTCTATCTATCTACCTACCTACCTATCTCTATCTATCTATCTACCTACCCACCTATCTGTATTTATCTATCTACCTACCTATCTCTATCTATCTATCTTCCTACCTACCTATTTCTATCTATCTACCTACCTACCTATCTCTATCTATCTATCTACCTAACTACATATCTGTATCTATATATCTACCTACCTACCTATCTGTATCTATCTATCTACCTATCTACCTATCTCTATCTATTAATCTACCTACCTATCTCTATCTATCAATCTACCTACCTACCTATCTGTATCTATCTATCTACCTACCTACCTATCTGTATCTATCAATCTACTTACCTACCTATCTCTATCTATCTATCTACCTACCTACATATCTGTATCTATATATCTAACTACTTACCTATCTGTATCTATCTATCTAACTACCTACCTATCTCTATCTATCTACATACCTACCTACCTATCTCTATCTATCAATCTACCTACCTACCTATCTCTATCTATCT
The DNA here is from genome assembly GCA_024509115.1 of Crotalus helleri. Classification (NCBI taxonomy): domain Eukaryota; kingdom Metazoa; phylum Chordata; class Lepidosauria; order Squamata; family Viperidae; genus Crotalus; species Crotalus helleri. Next base: position 388,560 of record JAKSXO010000128.1, read on the forward strand.
ATCTACCTACCTACCTATCTGTATCTATATATCTACCTACCTACCTATCTGTATCTATCTATCTACCTACCTACCTATCTGTATCTATCTATCTACCTACCTACCTATATCTATCTATCAATCTACCTAACTACCTACCTACCTATCTCTATCTATCAATCTACCTACCTACCTATCTGTATCTATCTATCTACCTACCTACCTATCTGTATCTATCAATCTACCTACCTACCTATCTCTATCTATCAATCTACCTACCTACCTATCTGTATCTATCTATCTACCTACCTACCTATCTCTATCTATCTATCTACCTACCCACCTATCTGTATTTATCTATCTACCTACCTATCTGTATCTATCTACCTACCTACCTACCTATCTCTATCTATCAATCTACCTACCTACCTATCTATCTCTATCTATCTATCTACCTACCTACCTACCTATCTCTATCTATCTACCTACCCACCTATCTGTATTTATCTATCTACCTACCTATCTGTATCTATCTACCTACCTACCTACCTATCTGTATCTATCTACCTACCTACCTACCTATCTCTATCTATCTATCTACCTACCCACCTATCTCTATCTATCTACCTACCTACCTACCTATCTCTATCTATCAATCTACCTACCTACCTATCTCTATCTATCTATCTACCTACCTACCTATCTCTATCTATCAATCTACCTACCTACCTATCTCTATCTATCTATCTACCTACCTACATATCTGTATCTATATATCTACCTACCTACCTATCTGTATCTATCAATCTACCTACCTACCTATCTGTATCTATCAATCTACCTACCTACCTATCTCTATCTATCTATCTACCTACCTACCTATCTCTATCTATCAATCTACCTACCTACCTATCTCTATCTATCTATCTATCTACCTACCTACCTATCTGTATCTATATATCTACCTACCTACCTATCTGTATCTATCAATCTACCTACCTACCTATCTCTATCTATCAATCTACCTACCTACCTATCTGTATCTATCTCTCTACCTACCTACCTATCTCTATCTATCTATCTACCTACCTACCTATCTCTATCTATCTATCTACCTACCCACCTATCTCTATCTATCTACCTACCTACCTACCTATCTCTATCAATCTACCTACCTACCTATCTCTATCTATCTATCTACCTACCTACCTATCTCTATCTATCAATCTACCTACCTACCTATCTCTATCTATCTATCTACCTGCCTACGTATCTGTATCTATATATCTACCTACCTACCTATCTGTATCTATCAATCTACCTACCTACCTATCTCTATCTATCAATCTACCTACCTACCTATCTCTATCTATCAATCTACCTACCTACCTATCTCTATCTATCTATCTACCTACCTACATATCTGTATCTATCTATCTACCTATCAACCTATCTCTATCTATCAATCTACCTACCTACCTATATATCTGTATCTATATATCTACCTAACTACCTATCTGTATCTATCAATCTACCTACCTACCTATCTCTATCTATCTATCTACCTACCTACATATCTGTATCTATATATCTACCTACCTACCTATCTCTATCAATCTACCTACCTACCTATCTCTATCTATCAATCTACCTACATACCTATCTGTATCTATCTATCTACCTACCTACCTATCTTTATCTATTAATCTACCTACCTACCTATCTCTATCTATCAATCTACCTACCTACCTATCTGTATCTATCAATCTACCTACCTACCTATCTCTATCTATCTATCTACCTACCTACCTATCTCTATCTATCAATCTACCTACCTACCTATCTCTATCTATCTATCTATCTATCTACCTACCTACCTATCTGTATCTATATATCTACCTACCTACCTATCTGTATCTATCAATCTACCTACCTACCTATCTCTATCTATCAATCTACCTACCTACCTATCTGTATCTATCTCTCTACCTACCTACCTATCTCTATCTATCTATCTACCTACCTACCTATCTCTATCTATCTATCTACCTACCCACCTATCTCTATCTATCTACCTACCTACCTACCTATCTCTATCAATCTACCTACCTACCTATCTCTATCTATCTATCTACCTACCTACCTATCTCTATCTATCAATCTACCTACCTACCTATCTCTATCTATCTATCTACCTGCCTACCTATCTGTATCTATATATCTACCTACCTACCTATCTGTATCTATCAATCTACCTACCTACCTATCTCTATCTATCAATCTACCTACCTACCTATCTCTATCTATCAATCTACCTACCTACCTATCTCTATCTATCTATCTACCTACCTACATATCTGTATCTATCTATCTACCTATCAACCTATCTCTATCTATCAATCTACCTACCTACCTATATATCTGTATCTATATATCTACCTACCTACCTATCTGTATCTATCAATCTACCTACCTACCTATCTCTATCTATCTATCTACCTACCTACATATCTGTATCTATATATCTACCTACCTACCTATCTCTATCAATCTACCTACCTACCTATCTCTATCTATCAATCTACCTACATACCTATCTGTATCTATCTATCTACCTACCTACCTATCTTTATCTATTAATCTACCTACCTACCTATCTCTATCTATCAATCTACCTACCTACCTATCTGTATCTATCAATCTACCTACCTACCTATCTCTATCTATCTATCTACCTACCTACCTATCTCTATCTATCAATCTACCTACCTACCTATCTCTATCTATCTATCTATCTATCTACCTACCTACCTATCTGTATCTATATATCTACCTACCTACCTATCTGTATCTATCAATCTACCTACCTACCTATCTCTATCTATCAATCTACCTACCTACCTATCTGTATCTATCTCTCTACCTACCTACCTATCTCTATCTATCTATCTACCTACCTACCTATCTCTATCTATCTATCTACCTACCCACCTATCTCTATCTATCTACCTACCTACCTACCTATCTCTATCAATCTACCTACCTACCTATCTCTATCTATCTATCTACCTACCTACCTATCTCTATCTATCAATCTACCTACCTACCTATCTCTATCTATCTATCTACCTACCTACCTATCTGTATCTATATATCTACCTACCTACCTATCTGTATCTATCAATCTACCTACCTACCTATCTCTATCTATCAATCTACCTACCTACCTATCTCTATCTATCAATCTACCTACCTACCTATCTCTATCTATCTATCTACCTACCTACATATCTGTATCTATCTATCTACCTATCAACCTATCTCTATCTATCAATCTACCTACCTACCTATATATCTGTATCTATATATCTACCTACCTACCTATCTGTATCTATCAATCTACCTACCTACCTATCTCTATCTATCTATCTACCTACCTACATATCTGTATCTATATATCTACCTACCTACCTATCTCTATCAATCTACCTACCTACCTATCTCTATCTATCAATCTACCTACCTACCTATCTGTATCTATCTATCTGCCTACCTACCTATCTGTATCTATCAATCTACCTACCTACCTATCTCTATCTATCTATCTACCTACCTACATATCTGTATCTATATATCTACCTACCTACCTATCTGTATCTATCTATCTACCTACCTACATATCTGTACCTATATATCTACCTACCTACCTATCTCTATCTATCAATCTACCTACCTACCTATCTCTATCTATCTATCTATCTACCTACCTACCTATCTCTATCTATCAATCTACCTACCTACCTATCTCTATCTATCTATCTACCTACTTACCTATGTGTATCTATATATCTACCTACCTACCTGTCTGTATCTATCAATCTACCTACCTACCTATCTGTATCTATCTATCTACCTACCTACCTATCTCTATCTATCTATCTATCTATCTACCTACCTATCTCTATATATCTATCTACCTACCTGCCTATCTGTATCTATCTCTCTACCTACCTACCTATCTGTATCTATCTATCTACCTACCTACCTATCTCTATCTATCAATCTACCTACCTACCTATCTGTATCTATCTATCTACCTACCTATCTCTATCTATCAATCTACCTACCTACCTATCTGTATCTATCTATCTACCTACCTACCTATCTGTATCTATCAATCTACCTACCTACCTACCTATCTCTATCTATCTATCTACCTACCTACATATCTGTATCTATATATCTACCTACCTACCTATCTCTATCTATCTATCTACCTACCTACCTATCTGTATCTATCTATCTACCTACCTACCTATCTCTATCTATCTATCTACCTACCTACCTATCTCTATCAATCTACCTACCTACCTATCTCTATCTATCTACCTACCTACCTACCTATCTCTATCTATCTATCTACCTACCTACCTATCTCTATCTATCAATCTACCTACCTACCTATCTGTATCTATCAATCTACCTACCTACCTATCTCCATCTATCTACCTACCTACCTACCTACCTACCTACCTATCTCTATCAATCTACCTACCTACCTATCTCTATCTATCTACCTACCTACCTATCTCTATCTATCTATTTACCTACCTACCTATCTCTATCAATCTACCTACCTACCTATCTCTATCTATCTATCTACCTACCCACCTATCTGTATTTATCTATCTACCTACCTACCTATCTCTATCTATCTATCTACCTACCTACCTATCTCTATCTATCTACCTACCTACCTATCTCTATCTATCTACCTACCTACCTATCTCTATCTATCTACCTACATACCTACATATCTCTATCAATCTACCTAACTACCTATCTCTATCTATCTACCTACCTACCTATCTCTATCTATCTATCTACCTACCCACCTATCTGTATTTATCTATCTACCTACCTATCTCTATCTATCTATCTTCCTACCTACCTATTTCTATCTATCTATCTACCTACCTACCTATCTCTATCTATCTATCTACCTAACTACATATCTGTATCTATATATCTACCTACCTACCTATCTGTATCTATCTATCTACCTATCTACCTATCTCTTTCTATTAATCTACCTACCTATCTCTATCTATCAATCTACCTACCTACCTATCTGTATCCATCTATCTACCTACCTACCTATCTGTATCTATCAATCTACTTACCTACCTATCTCTATCTATCTATCTACCTACCTACCTATCTCTATCTATCTACCTACCTACCTACCTATCTCTATCTATCAATCTACCTACCTACCTATCTCTATCTATCTATCTACCTACCTACCTATCTGTATCTATATATCTACCTACCTACCTATCTGTATCTATCAATCTACCTACCTACCTATCTCTATCTATCAATCTACCTACCTACCTATCTGTATCTATCAATCTATCTACCTACCTATCTGTATCTATCTACCTACCTACCTACCTATCTCTATCTATCTATCTACCTACCTACCTATCTGTATCTATCAATCTACCTACCTACCTATCTGTATCTATCTATCTACCTACCTACCTATCTCTATCTATCTATCTATCTACCTACCTACCTATCTGTATCTATATATCTACCTACCTACCTATCTGTATCTATCAATCTATCTACCTACCTATCTGTATCTATCTACCTACCTACCTACCTATCTCTATCTATCTATCTACCTACCTACCTATCTGTATCTATCTATCTACCTACCTACCTATCTCTATCTATCTATCTACCTACCTACCTATCTCTATCTATCTACCTACCTACCTATCTCTATCTATCAATCTACCAACCTACCTATCTCTATCTATCTATCTACCTACCTACCTATCTCTATCTATCTATCTACCTACCTACCTATCTGTATCTATCTATCTACCTACCTACCTATCTCTATCTATCAATCTACCTACCTACCTATCTCTATCTATCAATCTACCTACCTACCTATCTGTATCTATCTATCTACCTACCTACCTATCTGTCTCTATCAATCTACCTACCTACCTATCTATCTCTATCTATCTATCTACCTACCTACCTACCTATCTCTATCTATCTACCTACCCACCTATCTGTATTTATCTATCTACCTACCTATCTGTATCTATCTACCTACCTACCTACCTATCTCTATCTATCTACCTACCTACCTACCTATCTCTATCTATCTATCTACCTACCCACCTATCTCTATCTATCTACCTACCTACCTACCTATCTCTATCTATCAATCTACCTACCTACCTATCTCTATCTATCTATCTACCTACCTACCTATCTGTATCTATATATCTACCTACCTACCTATCTGTATCTATCAATCTACCTACCTACCTATCTGTATCTATCAATCTACCTACCTACCTATCTCTATCTATCTATCTACCTACCTACCTATCTCTATCTATCAATCTACCTACCTACCTATCTCTATCTATCTATCTATCTACCTACCTACCTATCTGTATCTATATATCTACCTACCTACCTATCTGTATCTATCAATCTACCTACCTACCTATCTCTATCTATCAATCTACCTACCTACCTATCTCTATCTATCAATCTACCTACCTACCTATCTCTATCTATCTATCTACCTACCTACCTATCTCTATCTATCTACCTACCCACCTATCTGTATTTATCTATCTACCTACCTATCTGTATCTATCTACCTACCTACCTACCTATCTCTATCTATCTACCTACCTACCTACCTATCTCTATCTATCTATCTACCTACCCACCTATCTCTATCTATCTACCTACCTACCTACCTATCTCTATCTATCAATCTACCTACCTACCTATCTCTATCTATCTATCTACCTACCTACCTATCTCTATCTATTTATCTACCTACCCACCTATCTCTATCTATCTACCTACCTACCTACCTATCTCTATCAATCTACCTACCTACCTATCTCTATCTATCTATCTACCTACCTACCTATCTCTATCTATCAATCTACCTACCTACCTATCTCTATCTATCTATCTACCTACCTACCTATCTGTATCTATATATCTACCTACCTACCTATCTGTATCTATCAATCTACCTACCTACCTATCTCTATCTATCAATCTACCTACCTACCTATCTCTATCTATCAATCTACCTACCTACCTATCTCTATCTATCTATCTACCTACCTACATATCTGTATCTATATATCTAACTACTTACCTATCTGTATCTATCTATCTAACTACCTACCTATCTCTATCTATCTACCTACCTACCTACCTATCTCTATCTATCAATCTACCTACCTACCTATCTCTATCTATCTATCTACCTACCTACCTATCTGTATCTATATATCTACCTACCTACCTATCTGTATCTATCTATCTACCTACCTACCTATCTGTATCTATCAATCTACCTACCTACCTATCTCTATCTATCAATCTACCTACCTACCTACCTATCTCTATCTATCAATCTACCTACCTATCTCTATCTATCTATCTACCTACCCACCTATCTGTATTTATCTATCTACCTACCTATCTGTATCTATCTACCTACCTACCTACCTATCTCTATCAATCTATCTACCTACCTACCTATCTGTATCTATCTATCTACCTACCTACCTATCTCTATCTATCTATCTACCTACCTACCTATCTCTATCTATCTACCTACCTACCTATCTCTATCTATCAATCTACCAACCTACCTATCTCTATCTATCTATCTACCTACCTACCTATCTCTATCTATCTATCTACCTACCTACCTATCTGTATCTATCTATCTACCTACCTACCTATCTCTATCTATCAATCTACCTACCTACCTATCTCTATCTATCAATCTACCTACCTACCTATCTGTATCTATCTATCTACCTACCTACCTATCTGTCTCTATCAATCTACCTACCTACCTATCTATCTCTATCTATCTATCTACCTACCTACCTACCTATCTCTATCTATCTACCTACCCACCTATCTGTATTTATCTATCTACCTACCTATCTGTATCTATCTACCTACCTACCTACCTATCTCTATCTATCTACCTACCTACCTACCTATCTCTATCTATCTATCTACCTACCCACCTATCTCTATCTATCTACCTACCTACCTACCTACCTATCTCTATCTATCAATCTACCTACCTACCTATCTCTATCTATCTACCTACCTACCTATCTCTATCTATCAATCTACCTACCTACCTATCTCTATCTATCTATCTACCTACCTACCTATCTGTATCTATATATCTACCTACCTACCTATCTGTATCTATCAATCTACCTACCTACCTATCTGTATCTATCAATCTACCTACCTACCTATCTCTATCTATCTATCTACCTACCTACCTATCTCTATCTATCAATCTACCTACCTACCTATCTCTATCTATCTATCTACCTACCTACCTATCTGTATCTATATATCTACCTACCTACCTATCTGTATCTATCAATCTACCTACCTACCTATCTCTATCTATCAATCTACCTACCTACCTATCTGTATCTATCTCTCTACCTACCTACCTATCTCTATCTATCTATCTACCTACCTACCTATCTCTATCTATCTATCTACCTACCCACCTATCTCTATCTATCTACCTACCTACCTACCTATCTCTATCAATCTACCTACCTACCTATCTCTATCTATCTATCTACCTACCTACCTATCTCTATCTATCAATCTACCTACCTACCTATCTCTATCTATCTATCTACCTACCTACCTATCTGTATCTATATATCTACCTACCTACCTATCTCTATCTATCAATCTACCTACCTACCTATCTCTATCTATCAATCTACCTACCTACCTATCTCTATCTATCTATCTACCTACCTACATATCTGTATCTATCTATCTACCTATCAACCTATCTCTATCTATCAATCTACCTACCTATATATCTGTATCTATATATCTACCTACCTACCTATCTGTATCTATCAATCTACCTACCTACCTATCTCTATCTATCTATCTACCTACCTACATATCTGTATCTATATATCTACCTACCTACCTATCTCTATCAATCTACCTACCTACCTATCTCTATCTATCAATCTACCTACATACCTATCTGTATCTATCTATCTACCTACCTACCTATCTTTATCTATTAATCTACCTACCTACCTATCTCTATCTATCAATCTACCTACCTATCTGTATCTATCTATCTACCTACCTACCTATCTGTATCTATCAATCTACCTACCTACCTATCTCTATCTATCTATCTACCTACCTACATATCTGTATCTATATATCTACCTACCTACCTATCTGTATCTATCTATCTACCTACCTACATATCTGTATCTATATATCTACCTACCTACCTATCTCTATCTATCAATCTACCTACCTACCTATCTCTATCTATCTATCTACCTACCTACCTATCTCTATCTATCAATCTACCTACCTACCTATCTCTATCTATCTATCTACCTACTTACCTATGTGTATCTATATATCTACCTACCTACCTGTCTGTATCTATCAATCTACCTACCTACCTATCTCTATCTATCTATCTACCTACCTACCTATCTCTATCTATCTATCTATCTATCTATCTATCTATCTACCTACCTATCTCTATATATCTATCTACCTACCTACCTATCTGTATCTATATATCTACCTACCTACCTATCTGTATCTATCTCTCTACCTACCTACCTATCTGTATCTATCTATCTACCTACCTACCTATCTCTATCTATCAATCTACCTACCTACAGATAGGTAGGTAGGTAGAGAGATAGATACAGATAGGTATATCTGTATCTATCTCTCTACCTACCTACCTATCTGTATCTATCTATCTACCTACCTACCTATCTCTATCTATCAATCTACCTACCTACCTATCTGTATCTATCTATCTACCTACCTACCTATCTGTATCTATCAATCTACCTACCTACCTATCTCTATCTATCTGTCTACCTACCTACATATCTGTATCTATATATCTACCTACCTACCTATCTCTATCTATCTATCTACCTACCTACCTATCTGTATCTATCTATCTACCTACCTACCTATCTGTATCTATCAATCTACCTATCTACCTATCTCTATCTATCAATCTACCTACCTACCTATCTCTATCTATCTACCTACCCACCTATCTGTATTTATCTATCTACCTACCTACCTATCTCTATCTATCTATCTACCTACCTACCTATCTGTATCTATATATCTACCTACCTACCTATCTGTATCTATCAATCTACCTACCTACCTATCTGTATCTATCAATCTACCTACCTACCTATATCTATCTATCTATCTACCTACCTACCTATCACTATCTATCAATCTACCTACCTACCTATCTCTATCTATCTATCTATCTACCTACCTATCTGTATCTATCAATCTACCTACCTACATATCTCTATCTATCAATCTACCTACCTACCTATCTCTATCTATCAATCTACCTACCTACCTATCTCTATCTATCTACCTACCTACCTATCTCTATCTATCAATCTACCAACCTACCTATCTCTATCTATCTATCTACCTACCTACCTATCTCTATCTATCTATCTACCTACCTACCTATCTGTATCTATCTATCTACCTACCTACCTATCTGTATCTATCAATCTACCTACCTACCTATCTCTATCTATCTGTCTACCTACCTACATATCTGTATCTATATATCTACCTACCTACCTATCTCTATCTATCTATCTACCTACCTACCTATCTGTATCTATCTATCTACCTACCTACCTATCTGTCTCTATCAATCTACCTACCTACCTATCTATCTCTATCTATCTATCTACCTACCTACCTACCTATCTCTATCTATCTACCTACCCACCTATCTGTATTTATCTATCTACCTACCTATCTGTATCTATCTACCTACCTACCTACCTATCTCTATCTATCTACCTACCTACCTACCTATCTCTATCTATCTATCTACCTACCCACCTATCTCTATCTATCTACCTACCTACCTACCTATCTCTATCTATCAATCTACCTACCTACCTATCTCTATCTATCTATCTACCTACCTACCTATCTCTATCTATCAATCTACCTACCTACCTATCTCTATCTATCTATCTACCTACCTACCTATCTGTATCTATATATCTACCTACCTACCTATCTGTATCTATCAATCTACCTACCTACCTATCTGTATCTATCAATCTACCTACCTACCTATCTCTATCTATCTATCTATCTAACTACCTACCTATCTCTATCTATCAATCTACCTACCTACCTATCTCTATCTATCTATCTATCTACCTACCTACCTATCTGTATCTATATATCTACCTACCTACCTATCTGTATCTATCAATCTACCTACCTACCTATCTCTATCTATCAATCTACCTACCTACCTATCTGTATCTATCTCTCTACCTACCTACCTATCTCTATCTATCTATCTACCTACCTACCTATCTCTATCTATCTACCTACCCACCTATCTCTATCTATCTACCTACCTACCTACCTATCTCTATCAATCTACCTACCTACCTATCTCTATCTATCTATCTACCTACCTACCTATCTCTATCTATCAATCTACCTACCTACCTATCTCTATCCATCTATCTACCTACCTACCTATCTGTATCTATATATCTACCTACCTACCTATCTGTATCTATCAATCTACCTACCTACCTATCTCTATCTATCAATCTACCTACCTACCTATCTCTATCTATCAATCTACCTACCTACCTATCTCTATCTATCTATCTACCTACCTACATATCTGTATCTATATATCTAACTACTTACCTATCTGTATCTATCTATCTAACTACCTACCTATCTCTATCTATCTACCTACCTACCTACCTACCTATCTCTATCTATCAATCTACCTACCTACCTATCTCTATCTATCTATCTACCTACCTACCTATCTGTATCTATATATCTACCTACCTACCTATCTGTATCTATCTATCTACCTACCTACCTATCTGTATCTATCAATCTACCTACCTACCTATCTCTATCTATCAATCTACCTACCTACCTACCTATCTCTATCTATCAATCTACCTACCTATCTCTATCTATCTATCTACCTACCCACCTATCTGTATTTATCTATCTACCTACCTATCTGTATCTATCTACCTACCTACCTACCTATCTCTATCAATCTATCTACCTACCTACCTATCTGTATCTATCTATCTACCTACCTACCTATCTCTATCTATCTATCTACCTACCTACCTATCTCTATCTATCTACCTACCTACCTATCTCTATCTATCAATCTACCAACCTACCTATCTCTATCTATCTATCTACCTACCTACCTATCTCTATCTATCTATCTACCTACCTACCTATCTGTATCTATCTATCTACCTACCTACCTATCTCTATCTATCAATCTACCTACCTACCTATCTCTATCTATCAATCTACCTACCTACCTATCTGTATCTATCTATCTACCTACCTACCTATCTGTCTCTATCAATCTACCTACCTACCTATCTATCTCTATCTATCTATCTACCTACCTACCTACCTATCTCTATCTATCTACCTACCCACCTATCTGTATTTATCTATCTACCTACCTATCTGTATCTATCTACCTACCTACCTACCTATCTCTATCTATCTACCTACCTACCTACCTATCTCTATCTATCTATCTACCTACCCACCTATCACTATCTATCTACCTACCTACCTACCTACCTATCTCTATCTATCTATCTACCTACCTACCTATCTCTATCTATCAATCTACCTACCTACCTATCTCTATCTATCTATCTACCTACCTACCTATCTGTATCTATATATCTACCTACCTACCTATCTGTATCTATCAATCTACCTACCTACCTATCTGTATCTATCAATCTACCTACCTACCTATCTCTATCTATCTATCTACCTACCTACCTATCTCTATCTATCAATCTACCTACTTACCTATCTCTATCTATCTATCTACCTACCTACCTATCTGTATCTATATATCTACCTACCTACCTATCTGTATCTATCAATCTACCTACCTACCTATCTCTATCTATCAATCTACCTACCTACCTATCTGTATCTATCTCTCTACCTACCTACCTATCTCTATCTATCTATCTACCTACCTACCTATCTCTATCTATCTATCTACCTACCCACCTATCTCTATCTATCTACCTACCTACCTACCTATCTCTATCAATCTACCTACCTACCTATCTCTATCTATCTATCTACCTACCTACCTATCTCTATCTATCAATCTACCTACCTACCTATCTCTATCTATCTATCTACCTACCTACCTATCTGTATCTATATATCTACCTACATACCTATCTGTATCTATCAATCTACCTACCTACCTATCTCTATCTATCAATCTACCTACCTACCTATCTCTATCTATCAATCTACCTACCTACCTATCTCTATCTATCTATCTACCTACCTACATATCTGTATCTATCTATCTACCTATCAACATATCTCTATCTATCAATCTACCTACCTATATATCTGTTTCTATATATCTACCTACCTACCTATCTGTATCTATCAATCTACCTACCTACCTATCTCTATCTATCTATCTACCTACCTACATATCTGTATCTATATATCTACCTACCTACCTATCTCTATCAATCTACCTACCTACCTATCTCTATCTATCAATCTACCTACATACCTATCTGTATCTATCTATCTACCTACCTACCTATCTTTATCTATTAATCTACCTACCTACCTATCTCTATCTATCAATCTACCTACCTACCTATCTGTATCTATCTATCTACCTACCTACCTATCTGTATCTATCAATCTACCTACCTACCTATCTCTATCTATCTATCTACCTACCTACATATCTGTATCTATATATCTACCTACCTACCTATCTGTATCTATCTATCTACCTACCTACATATCTGTATCTATATATCTACCTACCTACCTATCTCTATCTATCAATCTACCTACCTACCTATCTCTATCTATCTATCTACCTACCTACCTACCTATCTCTATCTATCAATCTACCTACCTACCTATCTCTATCTATCTATCTACCTACTTACCTATGTGTATCTATATATCTACCTACCTACCTGTCTGTATCTATCAATCTACCTACCTACCTATCTCTATCTATCTATCTACCTACCTACCTATCTCTATCTATCTATCTATCTATCTATCTATCTACCTACCTATCTCTATATATCTATCTACCTACCTACCTATCTGTATCTATATATCTACCTACCTACCTATCTGTATCTATCTCTCTACCTACCTACCTATCTGTATCTATCTATCTACCTACCTACTTATCTCTATCTATCAATCTACCTACCTACCTATCTGTGTCTATCTCTCTACCTACCTACCTATCTGTATCTATCTATCTACCTACCTACCTATCTCTATCTATCAATCTACCTACCTACCTATCTGTATCTATCTATCTACCTACCTACCTATCTGTATCTATCAATCTACCTACCTACCTATCTCTATCTATCTGTCTACCTACCTACATATCTGTATCTATATATCTACCTACCTACCTATCTCTATCTATCTATCTACCTACCTACCTATCTGTATCTATCTATCTACCTACCTACCTATCTGTATCTATCAATCTACCTATCTACCTATCTCTATCTATCAATCTACCTACCTACCTATCTCTATCTATCTACCTACCCACCTATCTGTATTTATCTATCTACCTACCTATTTATCTCTATCTATCTATCTACCTACCTACCTATCTGTATCTATATATCTACCTACCTACCTATCTGTATCTATCAATCTACCTACCTACCTATCTGTATCTATCAATCTACCTACCTACCTATATCTATCTATCTATCTACCTACCTACCTATCTCTATCTATCAATCTACCTACCTACCTATCTCTATCTATCTATCTATCTATCTATCTACCTACCTACCTATCTGTATCTATCAATCTACCTACCTACATATCTCTATCTATCAATCTACCTACCTACCTATCTCTATCTATCAATCTACCTACCTACCTATCTGTATCTATCTATCTACCTACCTACCTACCTATCTGTATCTATTAATCTACCTACCTACCTATCTGTATCTATCTATCTACCTACCTACCTATCTGTATCTATCTATCTACCTACCTACCTATCTCTATCTATCAATCTACCTACCTACCTATCTCTATCTATCAATCTACCTACCTACCTATCTGTATCTATCTATCTACCTACCTACCTATCTGTCTCTATCAATCTACCTACCTACCTATCTATCTCTATCTATCTATCTACCTACCTACCTACCTATCTCTATCTATCTACCTACCCACCTATCTGTATTTATCTATCTACCTACCTATCTGTATCTATCTACCTACCTACCTACCTATCTCTATCTATCTACCTACCTACCTACCTATCTCTATCTATCTATCTACCTACCCACCTATCTCTATCTATCTATCTACCTACCTACCTATCTGTATCTATCAATCTACCTACCTACCTATCTCTATCTATCTATCTACCTACCTACATATCTGTATCTATCAATCTACCTACCTACCTATCTCTATCTATCTATCTACCTACCTACCTATCTGTATCTATATATCTACCTACCTACCTATCTCTATCTATCAATCTACCTACCTACCTATCTGTATCTATCAATCTTCCTACCTACCTATCTCTATCTATCTATCTACCTACCTACCTATCTCTATCTATCAATCTACCTACCTACCTATCTCTATCTATCTATCTATCTACCTACCTACCTATCTGTATCTATATATCTACCTACCTACCTATCTGTATCTATCAATCTACCTACCTACCTATCTCTATCTATCAATCTACCTACCTACCTATCTGTATCTATCTCTCTACCTACCTACCTATCTCTATCTATCTATCTACCTACCTACCTATCTCTATCTATCTATCTACCTACCCACCTATCTCTATCTATCTACCTACCTAACTACCTATCTCTATCAATCTACCTACCTACCTATCTCTATCTATATATCTACCTACCTACCTATCTCTATCTATCAATCTACCTACCTACCTATCTCTATCTATCTATCTACCTACCTACCTATCTGTATCTATATATCTACCTACCTACCTATCTGTATCTATCAATCTACCTACCTACCTATCTCTATCTATCAATCGACCTACCTACCTATCTCTATCTATCAATCTACCTACCTACCTATCTCTATCTATCTATCTACCTACCTACATATCTGTATCTATCTATCTACCTATCAACCTATCTCTATCTATCAATCTACCTACCTATATATCTGTATCTATATATCTACCTACCTACCTATCTCTATCTATCAATCTACCTACCTACCTATCTGTATCTATCTATCTACCTACCTACCTACATATCTGTATCTATATATCTACCTACCTACCTATCTCTATCATTCTACCTACCTACCTATCTCTATCTATCAATCTACCTACATACCTATCTGTATCTATCTATCTACCTACCTACCTATCTTTATCTATTAATCTACCTACCTACCTATCTCTATCTATCAATCTACCTACCTACCTATCTGTATCTATCTATCTACCTACCTACCTATCTGTATCTATCAATCTACCTACCTACCTATCTCTATCTATCTATCTACCTACCTACATATCTGTATCTATATATCTACCTACCTACCTATCTGTATCTATCTATCTACCTACCTACATATCTGTATCTATATATCTACCTACCTACCTATCTCTATCTATCAATCTACCTACCTACCTATCTCTATCTATCTATCTACCTACCTACCTATCTCTATCTATCAATCTACCTACCTACCTATCTCTATCTATCTATCTACCTACTTACCTATGTGTATCTATATATCTACCTACCTACCTGTCTGTATCTATCAATCTACCTACCTACCTATCTCTATCTATCTATCTACCTACCTACCTATCTCTATCTATCTATCTATCTATCTATCTATCTATCTATCTATCTATCTATCTATCTACCTACCTATCTCTATATATCTATCTACCTACCTACCTATCTCTATCTATCTACCTACCCACCTATCTGTATTTATCTATCTACCTACCTATCTCTATATATCTATCTACCTACCTACCTATCTGTATCTATATATCTACCTACCTACCTATCTGTATCTATCTCTCTACCTACCTACCTATCTGTATCTATCTACCTACCTACCTATCTCTATCTATCAATCTACCTACCTACCTATCTGTATCTATCTCTCTACCTACCTACCTATCTGTATCTATCTATCTACCTACCTACCTATCTCTATCTATCAATCTACCTACCTACCTATCTGTATCTATCTATCTACCTACCTACCTATCTGTATCTATCAATCTACCTACCTACCTATCTCTATCTATCCATCTACCTACCTACATATCTGTATCTATATATCTACCTACCTACCTATCTCTATCTATCTACCTACCTACCTATCTGTATCTATCTATCTACCTACCTACCTATCTGTATCTATCAATCTACCTATCTACCTATCTCTATCTATCAATCTACCTACCTACCTATCTCTATCTATCTACCTACCCACCTATCTGTATTTATCTATCTACCTACCTACCTATCTCTATCTATCTATCTACCTACCTACCTATCTGTATCTATATATCTACCTACCTACCTATCTGTATCTATCAATCTACCTACCTACCTATCTGTATCTATCAATCTACCTACCTACCTATATCTATCTATCTATCTACCTACCTACCTATCTGTATCTATCAATCTACCTACCTACCTATCTCTATCTATCTATCTATCTACCTACCTACCTATCTGTATCTATCAATCTACCTACCTACATATCTCTATCTATCAATCTACCTACCTACCTATCTCTATCTATCAATCTACCTACCTACCTATCTGTATCTATCTATCTACCTACCTACATATCTGTATCTATTAATCTACCTACCTACCTATCTCTATCTATCAATCTACCTACCTACCTATCTGTATCTATCTCTCTACCTACCTACCTATCTGTATCTATCTATCTACCTACCTACCTATCTCTATCTATCAATCTACCTACCTACCTATCTGTATCTATATATCTACCTACCTACCTATCTGTATCTATCAATCTACCTACCTACCTATCTGTATCTATCAATCTACCTACCTACCTATCTCTATCTATCTATCTACCTACCTACCTATCTCTATCTATCAATCTACCTACCTACCTATCTCTATCTATCTATCTATCTACCTACCTACCTATCTGTATCTATCAATCTACCTACCTACCTATCTCTATCTATCAATCTACCTTCCTACCTATCTCTATCTATCAATCTACCTACCTACCTATCTGTATCTATCTATCTACCTACCTACCTATCTGTATCTATCAATCTACCTACCTACCTATCTCTATCTATCTATCTACCTACCTACATATCTGTATCTATATATCTACCTACCTACCTATCTGTATCTATCTATCTACCTACCTACCTATCTGTATCTATCTATCTACCTACCTACCTATCTGTATCTATCAATCTACCTATCTACCTATCTCTATCTATCAATCTACCTACCTACCTATCTCTATCTATCTATCTACCCACCTATCTGTATTTATCTATCTACCTACCTACCTATCTCTATCTATCTATCTACCTACCTACCTATCTGTATCTATATATCTACCTACATACCTATCTGTATCTATCAATCTACCTACCTACCTATCTGTATCTATCAATCTACCTACCTACCTATATCTATCTATCTATCTACCTACCTACCTATCTCTATCTATCAATCTACCTACCTACCTATCTCTATCTATCTATCTATCTACCTACCTACCTATCTGTATCTATCAATCTACCTACCTACCTATCTGTATCTATCAATCTACCTACCTACCTATCTCTATCTATCAATCTACCTACCTACCTATCTGTATCTATCTATCTACCTACCTACCTATCTGTATCTATTAATCTACCTACCTACCTATCTCTATCTATCAATCTACCTACCTACCTATCTGTATCTATCTCTCTACCTACCTACCTATCTGTATCTATCTATCTACCTACCTACCTATCTCTATCTATCAATCTACCTACCTACCTATCTGTATCTATCTATCTACCTACCTACCTATCTGTATCTATCAATCTACCTACCTACCTATCTCTATCTATCTATCTACCTACCTACATATCTGTATCTATATATCTACCTACCTACCTATCTCTATCTATCTATCTACCTACCTACCTATCTGTATCTATCTATCTACCTACCTACCTATCTCTATCTATCTATCTACCTACCTACCTATCTCTATCTATCTATCTACCAACCCACCTATCTCTATCTATCTACCTACCTATTTACCTATCTCTATCAATCTACCTACCTACCTATCTCTATCTATATATCTACCTACCTACCTATCTCTATCTATCAATCTACCTACCTACCTATCTCTATCTATCTATCTACCTACCTACCTATCTGTATCTATCAATCTACCTACCTACCTATCTCTATCTATCAATCTACCTACCTACCTATCTCTATCTATCAATCTACCTACCTACCTATCTCTATCTATCTATCTACCTACCTACATATCTGTATCTATCTATCTACCTATCAACCTATCTCTATCTATCAATCTACCTACCTATATATCTGTATCTATATACCTACCTACCTACCTATCTGTATCTATCAATCTACCTACCTACCTATCTCTATCTATCTATCTACCTACCTACATATCTGTATCTATATATCTACCTACCTACCTATCTCTATCAATCTACCTACCTACCTTTCTCTATCTATCAATCTACCTACATACCTATCTGTATCTATCTCTCTACCTACCTACCTATCTGTATCAATCTCTCTACCTACCTACCTATCTCTATCTATCAATCTACCTACCTACCTATCTGTATCTATCTATCTACCTACCTACCTATCTGTATCTATCAATCTACCTACCTACCTATCTCTATCTATCTATCTACCTACCTACATATCTGTATCTATATATCTACCTACCTACCTATCTCTATCTATCTATCTACCTACCTACCTATCTGTATCTATCTATCTACCTACCTACCTATCTCTATCTATCTATCTACCTACCTACCTATCTCTATCTATCTATCTACCAACCCACCTATCTCTATCTATCTACCTACCTACCTACCTATCTCTATCAATCTACCTACCTACCTATCTCTATCTATATATCTACCTGCCTACCTATCTCTATCTATCAATCTACCTACCTACCTATCTCTATCTATCTATCTACCTACCTACCTATCTGTATCTATATATCTACATACCTACCTATCTGTATCTATCAATCTACCTACCTACCTATCTCTATCTATCAATCTACCTACCTACCTATCTCTATCTATCTACCTACCCACCTATCTGTATTTATCTATCTACCTACCTACCTATCTCTATCTATCTATCTACCTACCTACCTATCTGTATCTATATATCTACCTACCTACCTATCTGTATCTATCAATCTACCTACCTACCTATCTGTATCTATCAATCTACCTACCTACCTATATCTATCTATCTATCTACCTACCTACCTATCTGTATCTATCAATCTACCTACCTACCTATCTCTATCTATCTATCTATCTACCTACCTACCTATCTGTATCTATCAATCTACCTACCTACATATCTCTATCTATCAATCTACCTACCTACCTATCTCTATCTATCAATCTACCTACCTACCTATCTGTATCTATCTATCTACCTACCTACATATCTGTATCTATTAATCTACCTACCTACCTATCTCTATCTATCAATCTACCTACCTACCTATCTGTATCTATCTCTCTACCTACCTACCTATCTGTATCTATCTATCTACCTACCTACCTATCTCTATCTATCAATCTACCTACCTACCTATCTGTATCTATATATCTACCTACCTACCTATCTGTATCTATCAATCTACCTACCTACCTATCTGTATCTATCAATCTACCTACCTACCTATCTCTATCTATCTATCTACCTACCTACCTATCTCTATCTATCAATCTACCTACCTACCTATCTCTATCTATCTATCTATCTACCTACCTACCTATCTGTGTCTATCAATCTACCTACCTACCTATCTCTATCTATCAATCTACCTTCCTACCTATCTCTATCTATCAATCTACCTACCTACCTATCTGTATCTATCTATCTACCTACCTACCTATCTGTATCTATCAATCTACCTACCTACCTATCTCTATCTATCTATCTACCTACCTACATATCTGTATCTATATATCTACCTACCTACCTATCTGTATCTATCTATCTACCTACCTACCTATCTGTATCTATCTATCTACCTACCTACCTATCTGTATCTATCAATCTACCTATCTACCTATCTCTATCTATCAATCTACCTACCTACCTATCTCTATCTATCTATCTACCCACCTATCTGTATTTATCTATCTACCTACCTACCTATCTCTATCTATCTATCTACCTACCTACCTATCTGTATCTATATATCTACCTACATACCTATCTGTATCTATCAATCTACCTACCTACCTATCTGTATCTATCAATCTACCTACCTACCTATATCTATCTATCTATCTACCTACCTACCTATCTCTATCTATCAATCTACCTACCTACCTATCTCTATCTATCTATCTATCTACCTACCTATCTGTATCTATCAATCTACCTACCTACCTATCTGTATCTATCAATCTACCTACCTACCTATCTCTATCTATCAATCTACCTACCTACCTATCTGTATCTATCTATCTACCTACCTACCTATCTGTATCTATTAATCTACCTACCTACCTATCTCTATCTATCAATCTACCTACCTACCTATCTGTATCTATCTCTCTACCTACCTACCTATCTGTATCTATCTATCTACCTACCTACCTATCTCTATCTATCAATCTACCTACCTACCTATCTGTATCTATCTATCTACCTACCTACCTATCTGTATCTATCAATCTACCTACCTACCTATCTCTATCTATCTATCTACCTACCTACATATCTGTATCTATATATCTACCTACCTACCTATCTCTATCTATCTATCTACCTACCTACCTATCTGTATCTATCTATCTACCTACCTACCTATCTCTATCTATCTATCTACCTACCTACCTATCTCTATCTATCTATCTACCAACCCACCTATCTCTATCTATCTACCTACCTACCTACCTATCTCTATCAATCTACCTACCTACCTATCTCTATCTATATATCTACCTACCTACCTATCTCTATCTATCAATCTACCTACCTACCTATCTCTATCTATCTATCTACCTACCTACCTATCTGTATCTATCAATCTACCTACCTACCTATCTCTATCTATCAATCTACCTACCTACCTATCTCTATCTATCAATCTACCTACCTACCTATCTCTATCTATCTATCTACCTACCTACATATCTGTATCTATCTATCTACCTATCAACCTATCTCTATCTATCAATCTACCTACCTATATATCTGTATCTATATACCTACCTACCTACCTATCTGTATCTATATATCTACCTACCTACCTATCTCTATCAATCTACCTACCTACCTTTCTCTATCTATCAATCTACCTACATACCTATCTGTATCTATCTCTCTACCTACCTACCTATCTGTATCTATCTATCTACCTACCTACCTATCTCTATCTATCAATCTACCTACCTACCTATCTGTATCTATCTATCTACCTACCTACCTATCTGTATCTATCAATCTACCTACCTACCTATCTCTATCTATCTATCTACCTACCTACCTATCTGTATCTATCTATCTACCTACCTACCTATCTCTATCTATCTATCTACCTACCTACCTATCTCTATCTATCTATCTACCAACCCACCTATCTCTATCTATCTACCTACCTACCTACCTATCTCTATCAATCTACCTACCTACCTATCTCTATCTATATATCTACCTACCTACCTATCTCTATCTATCAATCTACCTACCTACCTATCTCTATCTATCTATCTACCTACCTACCTATCTGTATCTATCTATCTACCTACCTACATATCTGTATCTATATATCTACCTACCTACCTATCTCTATCTATCTATCTACCTACCTACCTATCTGTATCTATCTATCTACCTACCTACCTATCTCTATCTATCTATCTACCTACCTACCTATCTCTATCTATCTATCTACCAACCCACCTATCTCTATCTATCTACCTACCTACCTACCTACCTATCTCTATCAATCTACCTACCTACCTATCTCTATCTATATATCTACCTACCTACCTATCTCTATCTATCAATCTACCTACCTACCTATCTCTATCTATCTATCTACCTACCTACCTATCTGTATCTATATATCTACCTACCTACCTATCTGTATCTATCAATCTACCTACCTACCTATCTCTATCTATCAATCTACCTACCTACCTATCTCTATCTATCAATCTACCTACCTACCTATCTCTATCTATCTATCTACCTACCTACATATCTGTATCTATCTATCTACCTATCAACCTATCTCTATCTATCAATCTACCTACCTATATATCTGTATCTATATACCTACCTACCTACCTATCTGTATCTATCAATCTACCTACCTACCTATCTCTATCTATCTATCTACCTACCTACATATCTGTATCTATATATCTACCTACCTACCTATCTCTATCAATCTACCTACCTACCTTTCTCTATCTATCAATCTACCTACATACCTATCTGTATCTATCTATCTACCTACCTACCTATCTTTATCTATTAATCTACCTACCTACCTATCTCTATCTATCAATCTACCTACCTACCTATCTGTATCTATCTATCTACCTACCTACCTATCTGTATCTATCAATCTACCTACCTACCTATCTCTATCTATCTATCTACCTACCTACATATCTGTATCTATATATCTACCTACCTACCTATCTGTATCTATCTATCTACCTACCTACATATCTGTATCTATATATCTACCTACCTACCTATCTCTATCTATCAATCTACCTACCTACCTATCTCTATCTATCTATCTACCTACCTACCTATCTCTATCTATCAATCTACCAACCTACCTATCTCTATCTATCTATCTACCTACTTACCTGTGTGTATCTATATATCTACCTACCTACCTGTCTGTATCTATCAATCTACCTACCTACCTATCTGTATCTATCAATCTACCTACCTACCTATCTGTATCTATCAATCTACCTACCTACCTATATCTATCTATCTATCTACCTACCTACCTATCTCTATCTATCAATCTACCTACCTACCTATCTCTATCTATCTATCTATCTATCTACCTACCTACCTATCTGTATCTATCAATCTACCTACCTACATATCTCTATCTATCAATCTACCTACCTACCTATCTCTATCTATCAATCTACCTACCTACCTATCTGTATCTATCTATCTACCTACCTACATATCTGTATCTATTAATCTACCTACCTACCTATCTCTATCTATCAATCTACCTACCTACCTATCTGTATCTATCTATCTACCTACCTACCTATCTGTATCTATCAATCTACCTACCTACCTATCTCTATCTATCTATCTACCTACCTACATATCTGTATCTATATATCTACCTACCTACCTATCTCTATCTATCTACCTACCTACCTATCTGTATCTATCTATCTACCTACCTACCTATCTGTATCTATCAATCTACCTATCTACCTATCTCTATCTATCAATCTACCTACCTACCTATCTCTATCTATCTACCTACCCACCTATCTGTATTTATCTATCTACCTACCTACCTATCTCTATCTATCTATCTACCTACCTACCTATCTGTATCTATATATCTACCTACCTACCTATCTGTATCTATCAATCTACCTACCTACCTATCTGTATCTATCAATCTACCTACCTACCTATATCTATCTATCTATCTACCTACCTACCTATCTCTATCTATCAATCTACCTACCTACCTATCTCTATCTATCTATCTATCTACCTACCTACCTATCTGTATCTATCAATCTACCTACCTACATATCTCTATCTATCAATCTACCTACCTACCTATCTCTATCTATCAATCTACCTACCTACCTATCTGTATCTATCTATCTACCTACCTACATATCTGTATCTATTAATCTACCTACCTACCTATCTCTATCTATCAATCTACCTACCTACCTATCTGTATCTATCTCTCTACCTACCTACCTATCTGTATCTATCTATCTACCTACCTACCTATCTCTATCTATCAATCTACCTACCTACCTATCTGTATCTATATATCTACCTACCTACCTATCTGTATCTATCAATCTACCTACCTACCTATCTGTATCTATCAATCTACCTACCTACCTATCTCTATCTATCTATCTACCTACCTACCTATCTCTATCTATCAATCTACCTACCTACCTATCTCTATCTATCTATCTATCTATCTATCTATCTATCTATCTATCTACCTACCTACCTATCTGTATCTATCAATCTACCTACCTACCTATCTCTATCTATCAATCTACCTTCCTACCTATCTCTATCTATCAATCTACCTACCTACCTATCTGTATCTATCTATCTACCTACCTACCTATCTCTATCTATTAATCTACCTACCTACCTATCTCTATCTATCAATCTACCTACCTACCTATCTGTATCTATCTATCTACCTACCTACCTATCTGTATCTATCAATCTACCTACCTACCTATCTCTATCTATCTATCTACCTACCTACATATCTGTATCTATATATCTACCTACCTACCTATCTGTATCTATCTATCTACCTACCTACCTATCTGTATCTATCTATCTACCTACCTACCTATCTGTATCTATCAATCTACCTATCTACCTATCTCTATCTATCAATCTACCTACCTACCTATCTCTATCTATCTATCTACCCACCTATCTGTATTTATCTATCTACCTACCTACCTATCTCTATCTATCTATCTACCTACCTACCTATCTGTATCTATATATCTACCTACATACCTATCTGTATCTATCAATCTACCTACCTACCTATCTGTATCTATCAATCTACCTACCTACCTATATCTATCTATCTATCTACCTACCTACCTATCTCTATCTATCAATCTACCTACCTACCGATCTCTATCTATCTATCTATCTACCTACCTACCTATCTGTATCTATCAATCTACCTACCTACCTATCTGTATCTATCAATCTACCTACCTACCTATCTATATCTATCAATCTACCTACCTACCTATCTGTATCTATCTATCTACCTACCTACCTATCTGTATCTATTAATCTACCTACCTACCTACCTATCTCTATCTATCAATCTACCTACCTACCTATCTGTATCTATCTCTCTACCTACCTACCTATCTGTATCTATCTATCTACCTACCTACCTATCTCTATCTATCAATCTACCTACCTACCTATCTGTATCTATCTATCTACCTACCTACCTATCTGTATCTATCAATCTACCTACCTACCTATCTCTATCTATCTATCTACCTACCTACATATCTGTATCTATATATCTACCTACCTACCTATCTCTATCTATCTATCTACCTACCTACCTATCTGTATCTATCTATCTACCTACCTACCTATCTGTATCTATCAATCTACCTATCTACCTATCTCTATCTATCAATCTACCTACCTACCTATCTCTATCTATCTACCTACCCACCTATCTGTATTTATCTATCTACCTACCTACCTATCTCTATCTATCTATCTACCTACCTACCTATCTGTATCTATATATCTACCTACCTACCTATCTGTATCTATCAATCTACCTACCTACCTATCTGTATCTATCAATCTACCTACCTACCTATATCTATCTATCTATCTACCTACCTACCTATCTCTATCTATCAATCTACCTACCTACCTATCTCTATCTATCTATCTATCTACCTACCTACCTATCTGTATCTATCAATCTACCTACCTACATATCTCTATCTATCAATCTACCTACCTACCTATCTCTATCTATCAATCTACCTACCTACCTATCTGTATCTATCTATCTACCTACCTACCTATCTGTATCTATCAATCTACCTACCTACCTATCTCTATCTATCAATCTACCTACCTACCTATCTCTATCTATCTATCTACCTACCTACCTATCTGTATCTATATATCTACCTACCTACCTATCTGTATCTATCAATCTACCTACCTACCTATCTGTATCTATCAATCTACCTACCTACCTATATCTATCTATCTATCTACCTACCTACCTATCTCTATCTATCAATCTACCTACCTACCTATCTCTATCTATCTATCTATCTATCTACCTACCTACCTATCTGTATCTATCAATCTACCTACCTACATATCTCTATCTATCAATCTACCTACCTACCTATCTCTATCTATCAATCTACCTACCTACCTATCTGTATCTATCTATCTACCTACCTACATATCTGTATCTATTAATCTACCTACCTACCTATCTCTATCTATCAATCTACCTACCTACCTATCTGTATCTATCTCTCTACCTACCTACCTATCTGTATCTATCTATCTACCTACCTACCTATCTCTATCTATCAATCTACCTACCTACCTATCTGTATCTATATATCTACCTACCTACCTATCTGTATCTATCAATCTACCTACCTACCTATCTGTATCTATCAATCTACCTACCTACCTATCTCTATCTATCAATCTACCTACCTACCTATCTCTATCTATCTATCTATCTATCTATCTACCTACCTACCTATCTGTATCTATCAATCTACCTACCTACCTATCTCTATCTATCAATCTACCTTCCTACCTATCTCTATCTATCAATCTACCTACCTACCTATCTGTATCTATCTATCTACCTACCTACCTATCTGTATCTATTAATCTACCTACCTACCTATCTCTATCTATCAATCTACCTACCTACCTATCTGTATCTATCTATCTACCTACCTACCTATCTGTATCTATCAATCTACCTACCTACCTATCTCTATCTATCTATCTACCTACCTACATATCTGTATCTATATATCTACCTACCTACCTATCTGTATCTATCTATCTACCTACCTACCTATCTGTATCTATCTATCTACCTACCTACCTATCTGTATCTATCAATCTACCTATCTACCTATCTCTATCTATCAATCTACCTACCTACCTATCTCTATCTATCTATCTACCCACCTATCTGTATTTATCTATCTACCTACCTACCTATCTCTATCTATCTATCTACCTACCTACCTATCTGTATCTATATATCTACCTACATACCTATCTGTATCTATCAATCTACCTACCTACCTATCTGTATCTATCAATCTACCTACCTACCTATATCTATCTATCTATCTACCTACCTACCTATCTCTATCTATCAATCTACCTACCTACCGATCTCTATCTATCTATCTATCTACCTACCTACCTATCTGTATCTATCAATCTACCTACCTACCTATCTGTATCTATCAATCTACCTACCTACCTATCTCTATCTATCAATCTACCTACCTACCTATCTGTATCTATCTATCTACCTACCTACCTATCTGTATCTATTAATCTACCTACCTACCTATCTCTATCTATCAATCTACCTACCTACCTATCTGTATCTATCTCTCTACCTACCTACCTATCTGTATCTATCTATCTACCTACCTACCTATCTCTATCTATCAATCTACCTACCTACCTATCTGTATCTATCTATCTACCTACCTACCTATCTGTATCTATCAATCTACCTACCTACCTATCTCTATCTATCTATCTACCTACCTACATATCTGTATCTATATATCTACCTACCTACCTATCTCTATCTATCTATCTACCTACCTACCTATCTGTATCTATCTATCTACCTACCTACCTATCTGTATCTATCAATCTACCTATCTACCTATCTCTATCTATCAATCTACCTACCTACCTATCTCTATCTATCTACCTACCCACCTATCTGTATTTATCTATCTACCTACCTACCTATCTCTATCTATCTATCTATCTACCTACCTACCTATCTGTATCTATATATCTACCTACCTACCTATCTGTATCTATCAATCTACCTACCTACCTATCTGTATCTATCAATCTACCTACCTACCTATATCTATCTATCTATCTACCTACCTACCTATCTCTATCTATCAATCTACCTACCTACCTATCTCTATCTATCTATCTATCTATCTACCTACCTACCTATCTGTATCTATCAATCTACCTACCTACATATCTCTATCTATCAATCTACCTACCTACCTATCTCTATCTATCAATCTACCTACCTACCTATCTGTATCTATCTATCTACCTACCTACATATCTGTATCTATTAATCTACCTACCTACCTATCTCTATCTATCAATCTACCTACCTACCTATCTGTATATATCTCTCTACCTACCTACCTATCTGTATCTATCTATCTACCTACCTACCTATCTCTATCTATCAATCTACCTACCTACCTATCTGTATCTATATATCTACCTACCTACCTATCTGTATCTATCAATCTACCTACCTACCTATCTGTATCTATCAATCTACCTACCTACCTATCTGTATCTATCTATCTATCTATCTACCTACCTACCTATCTGTATCTATCAATCTACCTACCTACCTATCTGTATCTATCAATCTACCTACCTACCTATCTCTATCTATCAATCTACCTACCTACCTATCTGTATCTATCTATCTACCTACCTACCTATCTGTATCTATTAATCTACCTACCTACCTATCTCTATCTATCAATCTACCTACCTACCTATCTGTATCTATCTCTCTACCTACCTACCTATCTGTATCTATCTATCTACCTACCTACCTATCTCTTCCAATCACCTACCTACCTATCTGTATCTATCTATCTACCTACCTACCTATCTGTATCTATCAATCTACCTACCTACCTATCTCTATCTATCTATCTACCTACCTACATATCTGTATCTATATATCTACCTACCTACCTATCTCTATCTATCTATCTACCTACCTACCTATCTGTATCTATCTATCTACCTACCTACCTATCTGTATCTATCAATCTACCTATCTACCTATCTCTATCTATCAATCTACCTACCTACCTATCTCTATCTATCTACCTACCCACCTATCTGTATTTATCTATCTACCTACCTACCTATCTATCTATCTATCTACCTACCTTCTACCCTATCTGTATCTATATATCTACCTACCTACCTATCTGTATCTATCAATCTACCTACCTACCTATCTGTATCTATCATCTACCTACCTACCTATCTCTATCTATCTATCTACCTACCTACCTATCTCTATCTATCATCTACCTACCTACCTATCTCTATCTATCTATCTATCTACCTACCTACCTATCTGTATCTATCAATCTACCTACCTACCTATCTGTATCTATCTATCTACCTACCTACCTATCTGTATCTATAATCTACCTACCTACCTATCTCTATCTATCAATCTACCTACCTACCTATCTGTATCTATCTACCTACCTACCTACCTACCTATCTGTATCTATCAATCTACCTACCTACCTATCTCTATCTATCTATCTACCTACCTACATATCTGTATCTATATATCTACCTACCTACCTATCCTGTATCTATCTATCTACCTACCTACCTATCTGTATCTATCTATCTACCTATCTACCTATCTCTATCTATCAATCTACCTACCTACCTATCTCTATCTATCTACCTACCCACCTATCTGTATTTATCTATTTACCTACCTACCTATCTCTATCTATCTATCTACCTACCTACCTATCTGTATCTATATATCTACCTACCTACCTATCTGTATCTATCAATCTACCTACCTACCTATCTGTATCTATCAATCTACCTACCTACCTATATCTATCTATCTATCTACCTACCTACCTATCTCTATCTATCAATCTACCTACCTACCTATCTCTATCTATCTATCTATCTACCTACCTACCTATCTGTATCTATCAATCTACCTACCTACCTATCTCTATCTATCAATCTACCTACCTACCTATCTCTATCTATCAATCTACCTACCTACCTATCTGTATCTATCTATCTACCTACCTACCTATCTGTATCTATCTAATCTACCTACCTACCTATCTCTATCTATCAATCTACCTACCTACCTATCTGTATCTATCTCTCTACCTACCTACCTATCTGTATCTATCTATCTACCTACCTACCTATCTCTATCTATCAATCTACCTACCTACCTATCTGTATCTATCTATCTACCTACCTACCTATCTGTATCTATCAATCTACCTACCTACCTATCTCTATCTATCTATCTACCTACCTACATATCTGTATCTATATATCTACCTACCTACCTATCTCTATCTATCTATCTACCTACCTGCCTATCTGTATCTATCTATCTACCTACCTACCTATCTGTATCTATCAATCTACCTATCTACCTATCTCTATCTATCAATCTACCTACCTACCTATCTCTATCTATCTACCTACCCACCTATCTGTATTTATCTATCTACCTACCTACCTATCTCTATCTATCTATCTACTTACCTACCTATCTGTATCTATATATCTACCTACCTACCTATCTGTATCTATCAATCTACCTACCTACCTATCTGTATCTATCAATCTACCTACCTAACTATCTCTATCTATCTATCTACCTACCTACCTATCTCTATCTATCAATCTACCTACCTACCTATCTCTATCTATCTATCTATCTACCTACCTACCTATCTGTATCTATCAATCTACCTACCTACCTATCTCTATCTATCAATCTACCTACCTACCTATCTGTATCTATTAATCTACCTACCTACCTATCTCTATCTATCAATCTACCTACCTACCTATCTTTATCTATCTATCTACCTACCTACCTATCTGTATCTATCAATCTACCTACCTACCTATCTCTATCTATCTATCTACCTACCTACATATCTGTATCTATATATCTACCTACCTACCTATCTGTATCTATCTATCTACCTACCTACATATCTGTATCTATAGATCTACCTACCTACCTATCTCTATCTATCAATCTACCTACCTACCTATCTCTATCTATCAATCTACCTACCTACCTATCTCTATCTATCTATCTATCTACCTACTTACCTATGTGTATCTATATATCTACCTACCTACCTGTCTGTATCTATCAATCTACCTACCTACCTATCTCTATCTATCTATCTACCTACCTACCTATCTCTATCTATCTATCTATCTACCTACCTATCTCTATATATCTATCTATCTACCTACCTATCTGTATCTATATATCTACCTACCTACCTATCTGTATCTATCTCTCTACCTACCTACCTATCTGTATCTATCTATCTACCTACCTACCTATCTCTATCTATCAATCTACCTACCTACCTATCTGTATCTATCTCTCTACCTACCTACCTATCTGTATCTATCAATCTACCTACCTACCTATCTCTATCTATCTATCTACCTACCTACATATCTGTATCTATATATCTACCTACCTACCTATCTCTATCTATCTATCTACCTACCTACCTATCTGTATCTATCTATCTACCTACCTACCTATCTGTATCTATCAATCTACCTATCTACCTATCTCTATCTATCAATCTACCTACCTACCTATCTCTATCTATCTACCTACCCACCTATCTGTATTTATCTATCTACCTACCTACCTATCTCTATCTACCTATCTACCTACCTACCTATCTGTATCTATATATCTACCTACCTACCTATCTGTATCTATCAATCTACCTACCTACCTATCTGTATCTATCAATCTACCTACCTACCTATCTCTATCTATCAATCTACCTACCTACCTATCTCTATCTATCTATCTATCTACCTACCTACCTATCTGTATCTATCAATCTACCTACCTACCTATCTGTATCTATCTATCTACCTACCTACCTATCTGTATCTATTAATCTACCTACCTACCTATCTCTATCTATCAATCTACCTACCTACCTATCTGTATCTATCTACCTACCTACCTACCTATCTGTATCTATCAATCTACCTACCTACCTATCTCTATCTATCTATCTACCTACCTACATATCTGTATCTATATATCTACCTACCTACCTATCTGTATCTATCTATCTACCTACCTACCTATCTGTATCTATCTATCTACCTATCTACCTATCTCTATCTATCAATCTACCTACCTACCTATCTCTATCTATCTACCTACCCACCTATCTGTATTTATCTATCTACCTACCTACCTATCTCTATCTATCTATCTACCTACCTACCTATCTGTATCTATATATCTACCTACCTACCTATCTGTATCTATCAATCTACCTACCTACCTATCTGTATCTATCAATCTACCTACCTACCTATATCTATCTATCTATCTACCTACCTACCTATCTCTATCTATCAATCTACCTACCTACCTATCTCTATCTATCTATCTATCTACCTACCTACCTATCTGTATCTATCAATCTACCTACCTACCTATCTCTATCTATCAATCTACCTACCTACCTATCTCTATCTATCAATCTACCTACCTACCTATCTGTATCTATCTATCTACCTACCTACCTATCTGTATCTATTAATCTACCTACCTACCTATCTCTATCTATCAATCTACCTACCTACCTATCTGTATCTATCTCTCTACCTACCTACCTATCTGTATCTATCTATCTACCTACCTACCTATCTCTATCTATCAATCTACCTACCTACCTATCTGTATCTATCTATCTACCTACCTACCTATCTGTATCTATCAATCTACCTACCTACCTATCTCTATCTATCTATCTACCTACCTACATATCTGTATCTATATATCTACCTACCTACCTATCTCTATCTATCTATCTACCTACCTGCCTATCTGTATCTATCTATCTACCTACCTACCTATCTGTATCTATCAATCTACCTATCTACCTATCTCTATCTATCAATCTACCTACCTACCTATCTCTATCTATCTACCTACCCACCTATCTGTATTTATCTATCTACCTACCTACCTATCTCTATCTATCTATCTACCTACCTACCTATCTGTATCTATATATCTACCTACCTACCTATCTGTATCTATCAATCTACCTACCTACCTATCTGTATCTATCAATCTACCTACCTAACTATCTCTATCTATCTATCTACCTACCTACCTATCTCTATCTATCAATCTACCTACCTACCTATCTCTATCTATCTATCTATCTACCTACCTACCTATCTGTATCTATCAATCTACCTACCTACCTATCTCTATCTATCAATCTACCTACCTACCTATCTGTATCTATTAATCTACCTACCTACCTATCTCTATCTATCAATCTACCTACCTACCTATCTTTATCTATCTATCTACCTACCTACCTATCTGTATCTATCAATCTACCTACCTACCTATCTCTATCTATCTATCTACCTACCTACATATCTGTATCTATATATCTACCTACCTACCTATCTGTATCTATCTATCTACCTACCTACATATCTGTATCTATATATCTACCTACCTACCTATCTCTATCTATCAATCTACCTACCTACCTATCTCTATCTATCTACCTACCTACCTATCTCTATCTATCAATCTACCTACCTACCTATCTCTATCTATCTATCTATCTACCTACTTACCTATGTGTATCTATATATCTACCTACCTACCTGTCTGTATCTATCAATCTACCTACCTACCTATCTCTATCTATCTATCTACCTACCTACCTATCTCTATCTATCTATCTATCTACCTACCTATCTCTATATATCTATCTATCTACCTACCTATCTGTATCTATATATCTACCTACCTACCTATCTGTATCTATCTCTCTACCTACCTACCTATCTGTATCTATCTATCTACCTACCTACCTATCTCTATCTATCAATCTACCTACCTACCTATCTGTATCTATCTCTCTACCTACCTACCTATCTGTATCTATCTATCTACCTACCTACCTATCTCTATCTATCAATCTACCTACCTACCTATCTGTATCTATCTATCTACCTACCTACCTATCTGTATCTATCAATCTACCTACCTACCTACCTATCTCTATCTATCTACCTACCTACATATCTGTATCTATATATCTACCTACCTACCTATCTCTATCTATCTATCTACCTACCTACCTATCTGTATCTATCTATCTACCTACCTACCTATCTGTATCTATCAATCTACCTATCTACCTATCTCTATCTATCAATCTACCTACCTACCTATCTCTATCTATCTACCTACCCACCTATCTGTATTTATCTATCTACCTACCTACCTATCTCTATCTATCTATCTACCTACCTACCTATCTGTATCTATATATCTACCTACCTACCTATCTGTATCTATCAATCTACCTACCTACCTATCTGTATCTATCAATCTACCTACCTACCTATCTCTATCTATCTATCTACCTACCTACCTATCTCTATCTATCAATCTACCTACCTACCTATCTCTATCTATCTATCTACCTACCTACCTATCTGTATCTATATATCTACCTACCTACCTATCTGTATCTATCAATCTACCTACCTACCTATCTCTATCTATCAATCTACCTACCTACCTATCTGTATCTATCTCTCTACCTACCTACCTATCTCTATCTATCTATCTACCTACCTATCTCTATCTATCAATCTACCTACCTACCTATCTCTATCTATCTATCTATCTACCTACCTACCTATCTGTATCTATATATCTACCTACCTACCTATCTGTATCTATCAATCTACCTACCTACCTATCTCTATCTATCAATCTACCTACCTACCTATCTGTATCTATCTCTCTACCTACCTACCTATCTCTATCTATCTATCTACCTACCTACCTATCTCTATCTATCTATCTACCTACCCACTATCTCTATCTATCTACCTACCTACCTACCTACCTATCTCTATCAATCTACCTACATACCTATCTCTATCTATCTATCTACCTACCTACCTATCTCTATCTATCAATCTACCTACCTACCTATCTCTATCTATCTATCTACCTACCTACATATCTGTATCTATATATCTACCTACCTACCTATCTGTATCTATCAATCTACCTACCTACCTATCTCTATCTATCAATCTACCTACCTACCTATCTCTATCTATCTATCTACATACCTACATATCTGTATCTATCTATCTACCTATCAACCTATCTCTATCTATCAATCTACCTACCTACATATCTGTAT
Organism: Crotalus helleri; assembly: GCA_024509115.1. Taxonomy (NCBI): domain Eukaryota; kingdom Metazoa; phylum Chordata; class Lepidosauria; order Squamata; family Viperidae; genus Crotalus; species Crotalus helleri. Next base: position 425,221 of record JAKSXO010000128.1, read on the forward strand.
CTATATATCTACCTACCTACCTATCTGTATCTATCAATCTACCTACCTACCTATCTCTATCTATCTATCTACCTACCTACATATCTGTATCTATATATCTACCTACCTACCTATCTCTATCTATCAATCTACCTACCTACCTATCTCTATCTATCAATCTACCTACCTACCTATCTGTATCTATCTATCTACCTACCTACCTATCTGTATCTATTAATCTACCTACCTACCTATCTCTATCTATCAATCTACCTACCTACCTATCTGTATCTATCTATCTACCTACCTACCTATCTGTATCTATCAATCTACCTACCTACCTATCTCTATCTATCTATCTACCTACCTACATATCTGTATCTATATATCTACCTACCTACCTATCTGTATCTATCTATCTACCTACCTACATATCTGTATCTATATATCTACCTACCTACCTATCTCTATCTATCAATCTACCTACCTACCTATCTGTATCTATCTATCTACCTACCTACCTATCTGTATCTATCAATCTACCTACCTACCTATCTCTATCTATCTATCTACCTACCTACATATCTGTATCTATATATCTACCTACCTACCTATCTGTATCTATCTATCTACCTACCTACCTATCTGTATCTATCTATCTACCTACCTACCTATCTGTATCTATCAATCTACCTATCTACCTATCTCTATCTATCAATCTACCTACCTACCTATCTCTATCTATCTACCTACCCACCTATCTGTATTTATCTATCTACCTACCTACCTATCTCTATCTATCTATCTACCTACCTATCTGTATCTATATATCTACCTACCTACCTATCTGTATCTATCAATCTACCTACCTACCTATCTGTATCTATCAATCTACCTACCTACCTATATCTATCTATCTATCTACCTACCTACCTATCTCTATCTATCAATCTACCTACCTACCTATCTCTATCTATCTATCTACCTACCTACATATCTGTATCTATATATCTACCTACCTACCTATCTGTATCTATCAATCTACCTACCTACCTATCTGTATCTATCTATCTACCTACCTACCTATCTGTATCTATTAATCTACCTACCTACCTATCTCTATCTATCAATCTACCTACCTACCTATCTGTATCTATCTACCTACCTACCTACCTATCTGTATCTATCAATCTACCTACCTACCTATCTCTATCTATCTATCTACCTACCTACATATCTGTATCTATATATCTACCTACCTACCTATCTGTATCTATCTACCTACCTACCTACCTATCTGTATCTATCAATCTACCTATCTACCTATCTCTATCTATCAATCTACCTACCTACCTATCTCTATCTATCTACCTACCCACCTATCTGTATTTATCTATCTACCTACCTACCTATCTCTATCTATCTATCTACCTACCTACCTATCTGTATCTATATATCTACCTACCTACCTATCTGTATCTATCAATCTACCTACCTACCTATCTGTATCTATCAATCTACCTACCTACCTATATCTATCTATCTATCTACCTACCTACCTATCTCTATCTATCAATCTACCTACCTACCTATCTCTATCTATCTATCTATCTATCTATCTACCTACCTACCTATCTGTATCTATCAATCTACCTACCTACCTATCTCTATCTATCAATCTACCTACCTACCTATCTCTATCTATCAATCTACCTACCTACCTATCTGTATCTATCTATCTACCTACCTACCTATCTGTATCTATTAATCTACCTACCTACCTATCTCTATCTATCAATCTACCTACCTACCTATCTGTATCTATCTCTCTACCTACCTACCTATCTGTATCTATCTATCTACCTACCTACCTATCTCTATCTATCAATCTACCTACCTACCTATCTGTATCTATCTATCTACCTACCTACCTATCTGTATCTATCAATCTACCTACCTACCTATCTCTATCTATCTATCTACCTACCTACATATCTGTATCTATATATCTACCTACCTACCTATCTCTATCTATCTATCTACCTACCTACCTATCTGTATCTATCTATCTACCTACCTACCTATCTGTATCTATCAATCTACCTATCTACCTATCTCTATCTATCAATCTACCTACCTACCTATCTCTATCTATCTACCTACCCACCTATCTGTATTTATCTATCTACCTACCTACCTATCTCTATCTATCTATCTACCTACCTACCTATCTGTATCTATATATCTACCTACCTACCTATCTGTATCTATCAATCTACCTACCTACCTATCTGTATCTATCAATCTACCTACCTAACTATCTCTATCTATCTATCTACCTACCTACCTATCTCTATCTATCAATCTACCTACCTACCTATCTCTATCTATCTATCTATCTACCTACCTACCTATCTCTATCTATCAATCTACCTACCTACCTATCTTTATCTATCTATCTACCTACCTACCTATCTGTATCTATCAATCTACCTACCTACCTATCTCTATCTATCTATCTACCTACCTACATATCTGTATCTATATATCTACCTACCTACCTATCTGTATCTATCTATCTACCTACCTACATATCTGTATCTATATATATACCTACCTACCAATCTCTATCTATCAATCTACCTACCTACCTATCTCTATCTATCTACCTACCTACCTATCTCTATCTATCAATCTACCTACCTACCTATCTCTATCTATCTATCTATCTACCTACTTACCTATGTGTATCTATATATCTACCTACCTACCTGTCTGTATCTATCAATCTACCTACCTACCTATCTCTATCTATCTATCTACCTACCTACCTATCTCTATCTATCTATCTATCTACCTACCTATCTCTATATATCTATCTATCTACCTACCTATCTGTATCTATATATCTACCTACCTACCTATCTGTATCTATCTCTCTACCTACCTACCTATCTGTATCTATCTATCTACCTACCTACCTATCTCTATCTATCAATCTACCTACCTACCTATCTGTATCTATCTCTCTACCTACCTACCTATCTGTATCTATCTATCTACCTACCTACCTATCTCTATCTATCAATCTACCTACCTACCTATCTGTATCTATCTATCTACCTACCTACCTATCTGTATCTATCAATCTACCTACCTACCTATCTCTATCTATCTACCTACCTACATATCTGTATCTATATATCTACCTACCTACCTATCTCTATCTATCTATCTACCTACCTACCTATCTGTATCTATCTATCTACCTACCTACCTATCTGTATCTATCAATCTACCTATCTACCTATCTCTATCTATCAATCTACCTACCTACCTATCTCTATCTATCTACCTACCCACCTATCTGTATTTATCTATCTACCTACCTACCTATCTCTATCTATCTATCTACCTACCTACCTATCTGTATCTATATATCTACCTACCTACCTATCTGTATCTATCAATCTACCTACCTACCTATCTGTATCTATCAATCTACCTACCTACCTATCTCTATCTATCTATCTACCTACCTACCTATCTCTATCTATCAATCTACCTACCTACCTATCTCTATCTATCTATCTACCTACCTACCTATCTGTATCTATATATCTACCTACCTACCTATCTGTATCTATCAATCTACCTACCTACCTATCTCTATCTATCAATCTACCTACCTACCTATCTGTATCTATCTCTCTACCTACCTACCTATCTCTATCTATCTATCTACCTACCTATCTCTATCTATCAATCTACCTACCTACCTATCTCTATCTATCTATCTATCTACCTACCTACCTATCTGTATCTATATATCTACCTACCTACCTATCTGTATCTATCAATCTACCTACCTACCTATCTCTATCTATCAATCTACCTACCTACCTATCTGTATCTATCTCTCTACCTACCTACCTATCTCTATCTATCTATCTACCTACCTACCTATCTCTATCTATCTATCTACCTACCCACTATCTCTATCTATCTACCTACCTACCTACCTATCTCTATCAATCTACCTACATACCTATCTCTATCTATCTATCTACCTACCTACCTATCTCTATCTATCAATCTACCTACCTACCTATCTCTATCTATCTATCTACCTACCTACATATCTGTATCTATATATCTACCTACCTACCTATCTGTATCTATCAATCTACCTACCTACCTATCTCTATCTATCAATCTACCTACCTACCTATCTCTATCTATCTATCTACATACCTACATATCTGTATCTATCTATCTACCTATCAACCTATCTCTATCTATCAATCTACCTACCTACATATCTGTATCTATATATCTACCTACCTACCTATCTGTATCTATCAATCTACCTACCTACCTATCTCTATCTATCTATCTACCTACCTACATATCTGTATCTATATATCTACCTACCTACCTATCTCTATCTATCAATCTACCTACCTACCTATCTCTATCTATCAATCTACCTACCTACCTATCTGTATCTATCTATCTACCTACCTACCTATCTGTATCTATTAATCTACCTACCTACCTATCTCTATCTATCAATCTACCTACCTACCTATCTGTATCTATCTATCTACCTACCTACCTATCTGTATCTATCAATCTACCTACCTACCTATCTCTATCTATCTATCTACCTACCTACATATCTGTATCTATATATCTACCTACCTACCTATCTGTATCTATCTATCTACCTACCTACATATCTGTATCTATATATCTACCTACCTACCTATCTCTATCTATCAATCTACCTACCTACCTATCTGTATCTATCTATCTACCTACCTACCTATCTGTATCTATCAATCTACCTACCTACCTATCTCTATCTATCTATCTACCTACCTACATATCTGTATCTATATATCTACCTACCTACCTATCTGTATCTATCTATCTACCTACCTACCTATCTGTATCTATCTATCTACCTACCTACCTATCTGTATCTATCAATCTACCTATCTACCTATCTCTATCTATCAATCTACCTACCTACCTATCTCTATCTATCTACCTACCCACCTATCTGTATTTATCTATCTACCTACCTACCTATCTCTATCTATCTATCTACCTACCTATCTGTATCTATATATCTACCTACCTACCTATCTGTATCTATCAATCTACCTACCTACCTATATCTATCTATCTATCTACCTACCTACCTATCTCTATCTATCAATCTACCTACCTACCTATCTCTATCTATCTATCTATCTACCTACCTACCTATCTGTATCTATCAATCTACCTACCTACCTATCTCTATCTATCAATCTACCTACCTACCTATCTCTATCTATCAATCTACCTACCTACCTATCTGTATCTATCTATCTACCTACCTACCTATCTGTATCTATTAATCTACCTACCTACCTATCTCTATCTATCAATCTACCTACCTACCTATCTGTATCTATCTCTCTACCTACCTACCTATCTGTATCTATCTATCTACCTACCTACCTATCTCTATCTATCAATCTACCTACCTACCTATCTGTATCTATCTATCTACCTACCTACCTATCTGTATCTATCAATCTACCTACCTACCTATCTCTATCTATCTATCTACCTACCTACATATCTGTATCTATATATCTACCTACCTACCTATCTCTATCTATCTATCTACCTACCTACCTATCTGTATCTATCTATCTACCTACCTACCTATCTGTATCTATCAATCTACCTATCTACCTATCTCTATCTATCAATCTACCTACCTACCTATCTCTATCTATCTACCTACCCACCTATCTGTATTTATCTATCTACCTACCTACCTATCTCTATCTATCTATCTACCTACCTATCTGTATCTATATATCTACCTACCTACCTATCTGTATCTATCAATCTACCTACCTACCTATCTGTATCTATCAATCTACCTACCTACCTATCTCTATCTATCTATCTACCTACCTACCTATCTCTATCTATCAATCTACCTACCTACCTATCTCTATCTATCTATCTATCTATCTACCTACCTACCTATCTGTATCTATCAATCTACCTACCTACCTATCTCTATCTATCAATCTACCTACCTACCTATCTGTATCTATCTATCTACCTACCTACCTATCTGTATCTATCAATCTACCTACCTACCTATCTCTATCTATCTATCTACCTACCTACATATCTGTATCTATATATCTACCTACCTACCTATCTGTATCTATCTATCTACCTACCTACATATCTGTATCTATATATCTACCTACCTACCTATCTCTATCTATCAATCTACCTACCTACCTATCTCTATCTATCTACCTACCTACCTATCTCTATCTATCAATCTACCTACCTACCTATCTCTATCTATCTATCTATCTACCTACTTACCTATGTGTATCTATATATCTACCTACCTACCTGTCTGTATCTATCAATCTACCTACCTACCTATCTCTATCTATCTATCTACCTACCTACCTATCTCTATCTATCTATCTATCTATCTACCTACCTATCTCTATATATCTATCTACCTACCTACCTATCTGTATCTATATATCTACCTACCTACCTATCTGTATCTACCTACCTACCTATCTGTATCTATCAATCTACCTACCTACCTATCTCTATCTATCTATCTACCTACCTACATATCTGTATCTATATATCTACCTACCTACCTATCTGTATCTATCTATCTACCTACCTACATATCTGTATCTATATATCTACCTACCTACCTATCTCTATCTATCAATCTACCTACCTACCTATCTCTATCTATCTACCTACCTACCTATCTCTATCTATCAATCTACCTACCTACCTATCTCTATCTATCTATCTATCTACCTACTTACCTATGTGTATCTATATATCTACCTACCTACCTGTCTGTATCTATCAATCTACCTACCTACCTATCTCTATCTATCTATCTACCTACCTACCTATCTCTATCTATCTATCTATCTACCTACCTATCTCTATATATCTATCTACCTACCTACCTATCTGTATCTATATATCTACCTACCTACCTATCTGTATCTACCTACCTACCTATCTGTATCTATCTATCTACCTACCTACCTATCTCTATCTATCAATCTACCTACCTACCTATCTGTATCTATCTCTCTACCTACCTACCTATCTGTATCTATCTATCTACCTACCTACCTATCTCTATCTATCAATCTACCTACCTACCTATCTGTATCTATCTATCTACCTACCTACCTATCTGTATCTATCAATCTACCTACCTACCTATCTCTATCTATCTACCTACCTACATATCTGTATCTATATATCTACCTACCTACCTATCTCTATCTATCTATCTACCTACCTACCTATCTGTATCTATCTATCTACCTACCTACCTATCTGTATCTATCAATCTACCTATCTACCTATCTCTATCTATCAATCTACCTACCTACCTATCTCTATCTATCTACCTACCCACCTATCTGTATTTATCTATCTACCTACCTACCTATCTCTATCTATCTATCTACCTACCTATCTGTATCTATATATCTACCTACCTACCTATCTGTATCTATCAATCTACCTACCTACCTATATCTATCTATCTATCTACCTACCTACCTATCTCTATCTATCAATCTACCTACCTACCTATCTCTATCTATCTATCTATCTACCTACCTACCTATCTGTATCTATCAATCTACCTACCTACCTATCTCTATCTATCAATCTACCTACCTACCTATCTCTATCTATCAATCTACCTACCTACCTATCTGTATCTATCTATCTACCTACCTACCTATCTGTATCTATTAATCTACCTACCTACCTATCTCTATCTATCAATCTACCTACCTACCTATCTGTATCTTTCTCTCTACCTACCTACCTATCTGTATCTATCTATCTACCTACCTACCTATCTCTATCTATCAATCTACCTACCTACCTATCTGTATCTATCTATCTACCTACCTACCTATCTGTATCTATCAATCTACCTACCTACCTATATCTATCTATCTATCTATCTAACTACCTACCTATCTCTATCTATCAATCTACCTACCTACCTATCTCTATCTATCTATCTATCTACCTACCTACCTATCTGTATCTATCAATCTACCTACCTACCTATCTCTATCTATCAATCTACCTACCTACCTATCTGTATCTATCAATCTACCTACCTACCTATCTGTATCTATCTATCTACCTACCTACCTATCTGTATCTATTAATCTACCTACCTACCTATCTCTATCTATCAATCTACCTACCTACCTATCTGTATCTATCTCTCTACCTACCTACCTATCTGTATCTATCTATCTACCTACCTACCTATCTCTATCTATCAATCTACCTACCTACCTATCTGTATCTATCTATCTACCTACCTACCTATCTGTATCTATCAATCTACCTACCTACCTATCTCTATCTATCTATCTACCTACCTACATATCTGTATCTATATATCTACCTACCTACCTATCTCTATCTATCTATCTACCTACCTACCTATCTGTATCTATCTATCTACCTACCTACCTATCTGTATCTATCAATCTACCTATCTATCTATCTCTATCTATCAATCTACCTACCTACCTATCTGTATTTATCTATCTACCTACCTACCTATCTCTATCTACCTATCTACCTACCTACCTATCTGTATCTATATATCTACCTACCTACCTATCTGTATCTATCAATCTACCTACCTACCTATCTGTATCTATCAATCTACCTACCTACCTATCTCTATCTATCAATCTACCTACCTATCTCTATCTATCTATCTATCTACCTACCTACCTATCTGTATCTATCAATCTACCTACCTACCTATCTGTATCTATCTATCTACCTACCTACCTATCTGTATCTATTAATCTACCTACCTACCTATCTCTATCTATCAATCTACCTACCTACCTATCTGTATCTATCTACCTACCTACCTACCTATCTGTATCTATCAATCTACCTACCTACCTATCTCTATCTATCTATCTACCTACCTACATATCTGTATCTATATATCTACCTACCTACCTATCTGTATCTATCTATCTACCTACCTACCTATCTGTATCTATCTATCTACCTATCTACCTATCTCTATCTATCAATCTACCTACCTACCTATCTCTATCTATCTACCTACCCACCTATCTGTATTTATCTATCTACCTACCTACCTATCTCTATCTATCTATCTACCTACCTACCTATCTGTATCTATATATCTACCTACCTACCTATCTGTATCTATCAATCTACCTACCTACCTATCTGTATCTATCAATCTACCTACCTACCTATATCTATCTATCTATCTACCTACCTACCTATCTCTATCTATCAATCTACCTACCTACCTATCTCTATCTATCTATCTATCTACCTACCTACCTATCTGTATCTATCAATCTACCTACCTACCTATCTCTATCTATCAATCTACCTACCTACCTATCTCTATCTATCAATCTACCTACCTACCTATCTGTATCTATCTATCTACCTACCTACCTATCTGTATCTATTAATCTACCTACCTACCTATCTCTATCTATCAATCTACCTACCTACCTATCTGTATCTATCTCTCTACCTACCTACCTATCTGTATCTATCTATCTACCTACCTACCTATCTCTATCTATCAATCTACCTACCTACCTATCTGTATCTATCTATCTACCTACCTACCTATCTGTATCTATCAATCTACCTACCTACCTATCTCTATCTATCTATCTACCTACCTACCTATCTCTATCTATCTATCTACCTACCTGCCTATCTGTATCTATCTATCTACCTACCTACCTATCTGTATCTATCAATCTACCTATCTACCTATCTCTATCTATCAATCTACCTACCTACCTATCTCTATCTATCTACCTACCCACCTATCTGTATTTATCTATCTACCTACCTACCTATCTCTATCTATCTATCTACCTACCTACCTATCTGTATCTATATATCTACCTACCTACCTATCTGTATCTATCAATCTACCTACCTACCTATCTGTATCTATCAATCTACCTACCTAACTATCTCTATCTATCTATCTACCTACCTACCTATCTCTATCTATCAATCTACCTACCTACCTATCTCTATCTATCTATCTATCTACCTACCTACCTATCTGTATCTATCAATCTACCTACCTACCTATCTCTATCTATCAATCTACCTACCTACCTATCTGTATCTATTAATCTACCTACCTACCTATCTCTATCTATCAATCTACCTACCTACCTATCTTTATCTATCTATCTACCTACCTACCTATCTGTATCTATCAATCTACCTACCTACCTATCTCTATCTATCTATCTACCTACCTACATATCTGTATCTATATATCTACCTACCTACCTATCTGTATCTATCTATCTACCTACCTACATATCTGTATCTATATATCTACCTACCTACCTATCTCTATCTATCAATCTACCTACCTACCTATCTCTATCTATCTACCTACCTACCTATCTCTATCTATCAATCTACCTACCTACCTATCTCTATCTATCTATCTATCTACCTACTTACCTATGTGTATCTATATATCTACCTACCTACCTGTCTGTATCTATCAATCTACCTACCTACCTATCTCTATCTATCTATCTACCTACCTACCTATCTCTATCTATCTATCTATCTACCTACCTATCTCTATATATCTATCTATCTACCTACCTATCTGTATCTATATATCTACCTACCTACCTATCTGTATCTATCTCTCTACCTACCTACCTATCTGTATCTATCTATCTACCTACCTACCTATCTCTATCTATCAATCTACCTACCTACCTATCTGTATCTATCTCTCTACCTACCTACCTATCTGTATCTATCTATCTACCTACCTACCTATCTCTATCTATCAATCTACCTACCTACCTATCTGTATCTATCTATCTACCTACCTACCTATCTGTATCTATCAATCTACCTACCTACCTATCTCTATCTATCTACCTACCTACATATCTGTATCTATATATCTACCTACCTACCTATCTCTATCTATCTATCTACCTACCTACCTATCTGTATCTATCTATCTACCTACCTACCTATCTGTATCTATCAATCTACCTATCTACCTATCTCTATCTATCAATCTACCTACCTACCTATCTCTATCTATCTACCTACCCACCTATCTGTATTTATCTATCTACCTACCTACCTATCTCAATCTATCTATCTACCTACCTACCTATCTGTATCTATATATCTACCTACCTACCTATCTGTATCTATCAATCTACCTACCTACCTATCTGTATCTATCAATCTACCTACCTACCTATCTCTATCTATCTATCTACCTACCTACCTATCTCTATCTATCAATCTACCTACCTACCTATCTCTATCTATCTATCTACCTACCTACCTATCTGTATCTATATATCTACCTACCTACCTATCTGTATCTATCAATCTACCTACCTACCTATCTCTATCTATCAATCTACCTACCTACCTATCTCTATCTATCTCTCTACCTACCTACCTATCTCTATCTATCTATCTACCTACCTATCTCTATCTATCAATCTACCTACCTACCTATCTCTATCTATCTATCTATCTACCTACCTACCTATCTGTATCTATATATCTACCTACCTACCTATCTGTATCTATCAATCTACCTACCTACCTATCTCTATCTATCAATCTACCTACCTACCTATCTGTATCTATCTCTCTACCTACCTACCTATCTCTATCTATCTATCTACCTACCTACCTATCTCTATCTATCTATCTACCTACCCACTATCTCTATCTATCTACCTACCTACCTACCTACCTATCTCTATCAATCTACCTACATACCTATCTCTATCTATCTATCTACCTACCTACCTATCTCTATCTATCAATCTACCTACCTACCTATCTCTATCTATCTATCTACCTACCTACATATCTGTATCTATATATCTACCTACCTACCTATCTGTATCTATCAATCTACCTACCTACCTATCTCTATCTATCAATCTACCTACCTACCTATCTCTATCTATCTATCTACATACCTACATATCTGTATCTATCTATCTACCTATCAACCTATCTCTATCTATCAATCTACCTACCTACATATCTGTATCTATATATCTACCTACCTACCTATCTGTATCTATCAATCTACCTACCTACCTATCTCTATCTATCTATCTACCTACCTACATATCTGTATCTATATATCTACCTACCTACCTATCTCTATCTATCAATCTACCTACCTACCTATCTCTATCTATCAATCTACCTACCTACCTATCTGTATCTATCTATCTACCTACCTACCTATCTGTATCTATTAATCTACCTACCTACCTATCTCTATCTATCAATCTACCTACCTACCTATCTGTATCTATCTATCTACCTACCTACCTATCTGTATCTATCAATCTACCTACCTACCTATCTCTATCTATCTATCTACCTACCTACATATCTGTATCTATATATCTACCTACCTACCTATCTGTATCTATCTATCTACCTACCTACATATCTGTATCTATATATCTACCTACCTACCTATCTCTATCTATCAATCTACCTACCTACCTATCTGTATCTATCTATCTACCTACCTACCTATCTGTATCTATCAATCTACCTACCTACCTATCTCTATCTATCTATCTACCTACCTACATATCTGTATCTATATATCTACCTACCTACCTATCTGTATCTATCTATCTACCTACCTACCTATCTGTATCTATCTATCTACCTACCTACCTATCTGTATCTATCAATCAACCTATCTACCTATCTCTATCTATCAATCTACCTACCTACCTATCTCTATCTATCTACCTACCCACCTATCTGTATTTATCTATCTACCTACCTACCTATCTCTATCTATCTATCTACCTACCTATCTGTATCTATATATCTACCTACCTACCTATCTGTATCTATCAATCTACCTACCTACCTATCTGTATCTATCAATCTACCTACCTACCTATATCTATCTATCTATCTACCTACCTACCTATCTCTATCTATCAATCTACCTACCTACCTATCTCTATCTATCTATCTACCTACCTACATATCTGTATCTATATATCTACCTACCTACCTATCTGTATCTATCAATCTACCTACCTACCTATCTGTATCTATCTATCTACCTACCTACCTATCTGTATCTATTAATCTACCTACCTACCTATCTCTATCTATCAATCTACCTACCTACCTATCTGTATCTATCTACCTACCTACCTACCTATCTGTATCTATCAATCTACCTACCTACCTATCTCTATCTATCTATCTACCTACCTACATATCTGTATCTATATATCTACCTACCTACCTATCTGTATCTATCTATCTACCTACCTACCTATCTGTATCTATCAATCTACCTATCTACCTATCTCTATCTATCAATCTACCTACCTACCTATCTCTATCTATCTACCTACCCACCTATCTGTATTTATCTATCTACCTACCTACCTATCTCTATCTATCTATCTACCTACCTACCTATCTGTATCTATATATCTACCTACCTACCTATCTGTATCTATCAATCTACCTACCTACCTATCTGTATCTATCAATCTACCTACCTACCTATATCTATCTATCTATCTACCTACCTACCTATCTCTATCTATCAATCTACCTACCTACCTATCTCTATCTATCTATCTATCTATCTATCTACCTACCTACCTATCTGTATCTATCAATCTACCTACCTACCTATCTCTATCTATCAATCTACCTACCTACCTATCTCTATCTATCAATCTACCTACCTACCTATCTGTATCTATCTATCTACCTACCTACCTATCTGTATCTATTAATCTACCTACCTACCTATCTCTATCTATCAATCTACCTACCTACCTATCTGTATCTATCTCTCTACCTACCTACCTATCTGTATCTATCTATCTACCTACCTACCTATCTCTATCTATCAATCTACCTACCTACCTATCTGTATCTATCTATCTACCTACCTACCTATCTGTATCTATCAATCTACCTACCTACCTATCTCTATCTATCTATCTACCTACCTACATATCTGTATCTATATATCTACCTACCTACCTATCTCTATCTATCTATCTACCTACCTACCTATCTGTATCTATCTATCTACCTACCTACCTATCTGTATCTATCAATCTACCTATCTACCTATCTCTATCTATCAATCTACCTACCTACCTATCTCTATCTATCTACCTACCCACCTATCTGTATTTATCTATCTACCTACCTACCTATCTCTATCTATCTATCTATCTACCTACCTACCTATCTGTATCTATATATCTACCTACCTACCTATCTGTATCTATCAATCTACCTACCTACCTATCTGTATCTATCAATCTACCTACCTAACTATCTCTATCTATCTATCTACCTACCTACCTATCTCTATCTATCAATCTACCTACCTACCTATCTCTATCTATCTATCTATCTACCTACCTACCTATCTCTATCTATCAATCTACCTACCTATCTTTATCTATCTATCTACCTACCTACCTATCTGTATCTATCAATCTACCTACCTACCTATCTCTATCTATCTATCTACCTACCTACATATCTGTATCTATATATCTACCTACCTACCTATCTGTATCTATCTATCTACCTACCTACATATCTGTATCTATATATCTACCTACCTACCTATCTCTATCTATCAATCTACCTACCTACCTATCTCTATCTATCTACCTACCTACCTATCTCTATCTATCAATCTACCTACCTACCTATCTCTATCTATCTATCTATCTACCTACTTACCTATGTGTATCTATATATCTACCTACCTACCTGTCTGTATCTATCAATCTACCTACCTACCTATCTCTATCTATCTATCTACCTACCTACCTATCTCTATCTATCTATCTATCTACCTACCTATCTCTATATATCTATCTATCTACCTACCTATCTGTATCTATATATCTACCTACCTACCTATCTGTATCTATCTCTCTACCTACCTACCTATCTGTATCTATCTATCTACCTACCTACCTATCTCTATCTATCAATCTACCTACCTACCTATCTGTATCTATCTCTCTACCTACCTACCTATCTGTATCTATCTATCTACCTACCTACCTATCTCTATCTATCAATCTACCTACCTACCTATCTGTATCTATCTATCTACCTACCTACCTATCTGTATCTATCAATCTACCTACCTACCTATCTCTATCTATCTACCTACCTACATATCTGTATCTATATATCTACCTACCTACCTATCTCTATCTATCTATCTACCTACCTACCTATCTGTATCTATCTATCTACCTACCTACCTATCTGTATCTATCAATCTACCTATCTACCTATCTCTATCTATCAATCTACCTACCTACCTATCTCTATCTATCTACCTACCCACCTATCTGTATTTATCTATCTACCTACCTACCTATCTCTATCTATCTATCTACCTACCTACCTATCTGTATCTATATATCTACCTACCTACCTATCTGTATCTATCAATCTACCTACCTACCTATCTGTATCTATCAATCTACCTACCTACCTATCTCTATCTATCTATCTACCTACCTACCTATCTCTATCTATCAATCTACCTACCTACCTATCTCTATCTATCTATCTACCTACCTACCTATCTGTATCTATATATCTACCTACCTACCTATCTGTATCTATCAATCTACCTACCTACCTATCTCTATCTATCAATCTACCTACCTACCTATCTGTATCTATCTCTCTACCTACCTACCTATCTCTATCTATCTATCTACCTACCTATCTCTATCTATCAATCTACCTACCTACCTATCTCTATCTATCTATCTATCTACCTACCTACCTATCTGTATCTATATATCTACCTACCTACCTATCTGTATCTATCAATCTACCTACCTACCTATCTCTATCTATCAATCTACCTACCTACCTATCTGTATCTATCTCTCTACCTACCTACCTATCTCTATCTATCTATCTACCTACCTACCTATCTCTATCTATCTATCTACCTACCCACTATCTCTATCTATCTACCTACCTACCTACCTATCTCTATCAATCTACCTACATACCTATCTCTATCTATCTATCTACCTACCTACCTATCTCTATCTATCAATCTACCTACCTACCTATCTCTATCTATCTATCTACCTACCTACATATCTGTATCTATATATCTACCTACCTACCTATCTGTATCTATCAATCTACCTACCTACCTATCTCTATCTATCAATCTACCTACCTACCTATCTCTATCTATCTATCTACATACCTACATATCTGTATCTATCTATCTACCTATCAACCTATCTCTATCTATCAATCTACCTACCTACATATCTGTATCTATATATCTACCTACCTACCTATCTGTATCTATCAATCTACCTACCTACCTATCTCTATCTATCTATCTACCTACCTACATATCTGTATCTATATATCTACCTACCTACCTATCTCTATCTATCAATCTACCTACCTACCTATCTCTATCTATCAATCTACCTACCTACCTATCTGTATCTATCTATCTACCTACCTACCTATCTGTATCTATTAATCTACCTACCTACCTATCTCTATCTATCAATCTACCTACCTACCTATCTGTATCTATCTATCTACCTACCTACCTATCTGTATCTATCAATCTACCTACCTACCTATCTCTATCTATCTATCTACCTACCTACATATCTGTATCTATATATCTACCTACCTACCTATCTGTATCTATCTATCTACCTACCTACATATCTGTATCTATATATCTACCTACCTACCTATCTCTATCTATCAATCTACCTACCTACCTATCTGTATCTATCTATCTACCTACCTACCTATCTGTATCTATCAATCTACCTACCTACCTATCTCTATCTATCTATCTACCTACCTACATATCTGTATCTATATATCTACCTACCTACCTATCTGTATCTATCTATCTACCTACCTACCTATCTGTATCTATCTATCTACCTACCTACCTATCTGTATCTATCAATCTACCTATCTACCTATCTCTATCTATCAATCTACCTACCTACCTATCTCTATCTATCTACCTACCCACCTATCTGTATTTATCTATCTACCTACCTACCTATCTCTATCTATCTATCTACCTACCTATCTGTATCTATATATCTACCTACCTACCTATCTGTATCTATCAATCTACCTACCTACCTATATCTATCTATCTATCTACCTACCTACCTATCTCTATCTATCAATCTACCTACCTACCTATCTCTATCTATCTATCTATCTACCTACCTACCTATCTGTATCTATCAATCTACCTACCTACCTATCTCTATCTATCAATCTACCTACCTACCTATCTCTATCTATCAATCTACCTACCTACCTATCTGTATCTATCTATCTACCTACCTACCTATCTGTATCTATTAATCTACCTACCTACCTATCTCTATCTATCAATCTACCTACCTACCTATCTGTATCTATCTCTCTACCTACCTACCTATCTGTATCTATCTATCTACCTACCTACCTATCTCTATCTATCAATCTACCTACCTACCTATCTGTATCTATCTATCTACCTACCTACCTATCTGTATCTATCAATCTACCTACCTACCTATCTCTATCTATCTATCTACCTACCTACATATCTGTATCTATATATCTACCTACCTACCTATCTCTATCTATCTATCTACCTACCTACCTATCTGTATCTATCTATCTACCTACCTACCTATCTGTATCTATCAATCTACCTATCTACCTATCTCTATCTATCAATCTACCTACCTACCTATCTCTATCTATCTACCTACCCACCTATCTGTATTTATCTATCTACCTACCTACCTATCTCTATCTATCTATCTACCTACCTATCTGTATCTATATATCTACCTACCTACCTATCTGTATCTATCAATCTACCTACCTACCTATCTGTATCTATCAATCTACCTACCTACCTATCTCTATCTATCTATCTACCTACCTACCTATCTCTATCTATCAATCTACCTACCTACCTATCTCTATCTATCTATCTATCTATCTACCTACCTACCTATCTGTATCTATCAATCTACCTACCTACCTATCTCTATCTATCAATCTACCTACCTACCTATCTGTATCTATCTATCTACCTACCTACCTATCTGTATCTATCAATCTACCTACCTACCTATCTCTATCTATCTATCTACCTACCTACATATCTGTATCTATATATCTACCTACCTACCTATCTGTATCTATCTATCTACCTACCTACATATCTGTATCTATATATCTACCTACCTACCTATCTCTATCTATCAATCTACCTACCTACCTATCTCTATCTATCTACCTACCTACCTATCTCTATCTATCAATCTACCTACCTACCTATCTCTATCTATCTATCTATCTACCTACTTACCTATGTGTATCTATATATCTACCTACCTACCTGTCTGTATCTATCAATCTACCTACCTACCTATCTCTATCTATCTATCTACCTACCTACCTATCTCTATCTATCTATCTATCTATCTACCTACCTATCTCTATATATCTATCTACCTACCTACCTATCTGTATCTATATATCTACCTACCTACCTATCTGTATCTACCTACCTACCTATCTGTATCTATCAATCTACCTACCTACCTATCTCTATCTATCTATCTACCTACCTACATATCTGTATCTATATATCTACCTACCTACCTATCTGTATCTATCTATCTACCTACCTACATATCTGTATCTATATATCTACCTACCTACCTATCTCTATCTATCAATCTACCTACCTACCTATCTCTATCTATCTACCTACCTACCTATCTCTATCTATCAATCTACCTACCTACCTATCTCTATCTATCTATCTATCTACCTACTTACCTATGTGTATCTATATATCTACCTACCTACCTGTCTGTATCTATCAATCTACCTACCTACCTATCTCTATCTATCTATCTACCTACCTACCTATCTCTATCTATCTATCTATCTACCTACCTATCTCTATATATCTATCTACCTACCTACCTATCTGTATCTATATATCTACCTACCTACCTATCTGTATCTACCTACCTACCTATCTGTATCTATCTATCTACCTACCTACCTATCTCTATCTATCAATCTACCTACCTACCTATCTGTATCTATCTCTCTACCTACCTACCTATCTGTATCTATCTATCTACCTACCTACCTATCTCTATCTATCAATCTACCTACCTACCTATCTGTATCTATCTATCTACCTACCTACCTATCTGTATCTATCAATCTACCTACCTACCTATCTCTATCTATCTACCTACCTACATATCTGTATCTATATATCTACCTACCTACCTATCTCTATCTATCTATCTACCTACCTACCTATCTGTATCTATCTATCTACCTACCTACCTATCTGTATCTATCAATCTACCTATCTACCTATCTCTATCTATCAATCTACCTACCTACCTATCTCTATCTATCTACCTACCCACCTATCTGTATTTATCTATCTACCTACCTACCTATCTCTATCTATCTATCTACCTACCTATCTGTATCTATATATCTACCTACCTACCTATCTGTATCTATCAATCTACCTACCTACCTATATCTATCTATCTATCTACCTACCTACCTATCTCTATCTATCAATCTACCTACCTACCTATCTCTATCTATCTATCTATCTACCTACCTACCTATCTGTATCTATCAATCTACCTACCTACCTATCTCTATCTATCAATCTACCTACCTACCTATCTCTATCTATCAATCTACCTACCTACCTATCTGTATCTATCTATCTACCTACCTACCTATCTGTATCTATTAATCTACCTACCTACCTATCTCTATCTATCAATCTACCTACCTACCTATCTGTATCTTTCTCTCTACCTACCTACCTATCTGTATCTATCTATCTACCTACCTACCTATCTCTATCTATCAATCTACCTACCTACCTATCTGTATCTATCTATCTACCTACCTACCTATCTGTATCTATCAATCTACCTACCTACCTATATCTATCTATCTATCTATCTAACTACCTACCTATCTCTATCTATCAATCTACCTACCTACCTATCTCTATCTATCTATCTATCTACCTACCTACCTATCTGTATCTATCAATCTACCTACCTACCTATCTCTATCTATCAATCTACCTACCTACCTATCTCTATCTATCAATCTACCTACCTACCTATCTGTATCTATCTATCTACCTACCTACCTATCTGTATCTATTAATCTACCTACCTACCTATCTCTATCTATCAATCTACCTACCTACCTATCTGTATCTATCTCTCTACCTACCTACCTATCTGTATCTATCTATCTACCTACCTACCTATCTCTATCTATCAATCTACCTACCTACCTATCTGTATCTATCAATCTACCTACCTACCTATCTCTATCTATCTATCTACCTACCTACATATCTGTATCTATATATCTACCTACCTACCTATCTCTATCTATCTATCTACCTACCTACCTATCTGTATCTATCTATCTACCTACCTACCTATCTGTATCTATCAATCTACCTATCTATCTATCTCTATCTATCAATCTACCTACCTACCTATCTCTATCTATCTACCTACCCACCTATCTGTATTTATCTATCTACCTACCTACCTATCTCTATCTATCTATCTACCTACCTACCTATCTGTATCTATATATCTACCTACCTACCTATCTGTATCTATCAATCTACCTACCTACCTATCTGTATCTATCAATCAACCTACCTACCTATCTCTATCTATCTATCTACCTACGTACCTATCTCTATCAATCTACCTACCTACCTATCTCTATCTATCTATCTATCTATCTACCTACCTACCTATCTGTATCTATCAATCTACCTACCTACCTATCTCTATCTATCAATCTACCTACCTACCTATCTGTATCTATTAATCTACCTACCTACCTATCTCTATCTATCAATCTACCTACCTACCTATCTGTATCTATCTATCTACCTACCTACCTATCTGTATCTATCAATCTACCTACCTACCTATCTCTATCTATCTATCTATCTACCTACCTACATATCTGTATCTATATATCTACCTACCTACCTATCTGTATCTATCTATCTACCTACCTACATATCTGTATCTATATATCTACCTACCTACCTATCTCTATCTATCAATCTACCTACCTACCTATCTCTATCTATCTACCTACCTACCTATCTCTATCTATCAATCTACCTACCTACCTATCTCTATCTATCTATCTATCTATCTACCTACTTACCTATGTGTATCTATATATCTACCTACCTACCTGTCTGTATCTATCAATCTACCTACCTACCTATCTCTATCTATCTATCTACCTACCTACCTATCTCTATCTATCTATCTATCTACCTACCTATCTCTATATATCTATCTACCTACCTACCTATCTGTATCTATATATCTACCTACCTACCTATCTGTATCTACCTACCTACCTATCTGTATCTATCTATCTACCTACCTACCTATCTCTATCTATCAATCTACCTACCTACCTATCTGTATCTATCTCTCTACCTACCTACCTATCTGTATCTATCTATCTACCTACCTACCTATCTCTATCTATCAATCTACCTACCTACCTATCTGTATCTATCTATCTACCTACCTACCTATCTGTATCTATCAATCTACCTACCTACCTATCTCTATCTATCTACCTACCTACATATCTGTATCTATATATCTACCTACCTACCTATCTCTATCTATCTATCTACCTACCTACCTATCTGTATCTATCTATCTACCTACCTACCTATCTGTATCTATCAATCTACCTATCTACCTATCTCTATCTATCAATCTACCTACCTACCTATCTCTATCTATCTACCTACCCACCTATCTGTATTTATCTATCTACCTACCTACCTATCTCTATCTATCTATCTACCTACCTATCTGTATCTATATATCTACCTACCTACCTATCTGTATCTATCAATCTACCTACCTACCTATATCTATCTATCTATCTACCTACCTACCTATCTCTATCTATCAATCTACCTACCTACCTATCTCTATCTATCTATCTATCTATCTACCTACCTACCTATCTGTATCTATCAATCTACCTACCTACCTATCTCTATCTATCAATCTACCTACCTACCTATCTCTATCTATCAATCTACCTACCTACCTATCTGTATCTATCTATCTACCTACCTACCTATCTGTATCTATTAATCTACCTACCTACCTATCTCTATCTATCAATCTACCTACCTACCTATCTGTATCTATCTCTCTACCTACCTACCTATCTGTATCTATCTATCTACCTACCTACCTATCTCTATCTATCAATCTACCTACCTACCTATCTGTATCTATCTATCTACCTACCTACCTATCTGTATCTATCAATCTACCTACCTACCTATATCTATCTATCTATCTACCTACCTACCTATCTCTATCTATCAATCTACCTACCTACCTATCTCTATATATCTATCTATCTACCTACCTACCTATCTGTATCTATCAATCTACCTACCTACCTATCTCTATCTATCAATCTACCTACCTACCTATCTCTATCTATCAATCTACCTACCTACCTATCTGTATCTATCTATCTACCTACCTACCTATCTGTATCTATTAATCTACCTACCTACCTATCTCTATCTATCAATCTACCTACCTACCTATCTGTATCTATCTCTCTACCTACCTACCTATCTGTATCTATCTATCTACCTACCTACCTATCTCTATCTATCAATCTACCTACCTACCTATCTGTATCTATCTATCTACCTACCTACCTATCTGTATCTATCAATCTACCTACCTACCTATCTCTATCTATCTATCTACCTACCTACATATCTGTATCTATATATCTACCTACCTACCTATCTCTATCTATCTATCTACCTACCTACCTATCTGTATCTATCTATCTACCTACCTACCTATCTGTATCTATCAATCTACCTATCTACCTATCTCTATCTATCAATCTACCTACCTACCTATCTCTATCTATCTACCTACCCACCTATCTGTATTTATCTATCTACCTACCTACCTATCTCTATCTATCTATCTACCTACCTACCTACCTATCTGTATCTATATATCTACCTACCTACCTATCTGTATCTATCAATCTACCTACCTACCTATCTGTATCTATCAATCTACCTACCTACCTATCTCTATCTATCTATCTACCTACCTACCTATCTCTATCTATCAATCTACCTACCTACCTATCTCTATCTATCTATCTATCTATCTATCTATCTATCTATCTATCTATCTACCTACCTACCTATCTGTATCTATCAATCTACCTACCTACCTATCTCTATCTATCAATCTACCTACCTACCTATCTGTATCTATTAATCTACCTACCTACCTATCTCTATCTATCAATCTACCTACCTACCTATCTGTATCTATCTATCTACCTACCTACCTATCTGTATCTATCAATCTACCTACCTACCTATCTCTATCTATCTATCTACCTACCTACATATCTGTATCTATATATCTACCTACCTACCTATCTGTATCTATCTATCTACCTACCTACATATCTGTATCTATATATCTACCTACCTACCTATCTCTATCTATCAATCTACCTACCTACCTATCTCTATCTATCTACCTACCTACCTATCTCTATCTATCAATCTACCTACCTACCTATCTCTATCTATCTATCTATCTACCTACTTACCTATGTGTATCTATATATCTACCTACCTACCTGTCTGTATCTATCAATCTACCTACCTACCTATCTCTATCTATCTATCTACCTACCTACCTATCTCTATCTATCTATCTATCTACCTACCTATCTCTATATATCTATCTACCTACCTACCTATCTGTATCTATATATCTACCTACCTACCTATCTGTATCTACCTACCTACCTATCTGTATCTATCTATCAACCTACCTACCTATCTCTATCTATCAATCTACCTACCTACCTATCTGTATCTATCTCTCTACCTACCTACCTATCTGTATCTATCTATCTACCTACCTACCTATCTCTATCTATCAATCTACCTACCTACCTATCTGTATCTATCTATCTACCTACCTACCTATCTGTATCTATCAATCTACCTACCTACCTATCTCTATCTATCTACCTACCTACATATCTGTATCTATATATCTACCTACCTACCTATCTCTATCTATCTATCTACCTACCTACCTATCTGTATCTATCTATCTACCTACCTACCTATCTGTATCTATCAATCTACCTATCTACCTATCTCTATCTATCAATCTACCTACCTACCTATCTCTATCTATCTACCTACCCACCTATCTGTATCTATCAATCTACCTACCTACCTATCTGTATCTATCAATCTACCTACCTACCTATCTCTATCTATCTATCTACCTACCTACCTATCTCTATCTATCAATCTACCTACCTACCTATCTCTATCTATCTATCTACCTACCTACCTATCTGTATCTATATATCTACCTACCTACCTATCTGTATCTATCAATCTACCTACCTACCTATCTCTATCTATCAATCTACCTACCTACCTATCTGTATCTATCTCTCTACCTACCTACCTATCTCTATCTATCTATCTACCTACCTATCTCCATCTATCAATCTACCTACCTACCTATCTCTATCTATCTATCTATCTACCTACCTACCTATCTGTATCTATATATCTACCTACCTACCTATCTGTATCTATCAATCTACCTACCTACCTATCTCTATCTATCAATCTACCTACCTACCTATCTGTATCTATCTCTCTACCTACCTACCTATCTCTATCTATCTACCTACCTACCTATCTCTATCTATCTATCTACCTACCCACTATCTCTATCTATCTACCTACCTACCTACCTATCTCTATCAATCTACCTACATACCTATCTCTATCTATCTATCTACCTACCTACCTATCTCTATCTATCAATCTACCTACCTACCTATCTCTATCTATCTATCTACCTACCTACATATCTGTATCTATATATCTACCTACCTACCTATCTGTATCTATCAATCTACCTACCTACCTATCTCTATCTATCAATCTACCTACCTACCTATCTCTATCTATCTATCTACCTACCTACCTATCTGTATCTATCTATCTACCTACCTACATATCTGTATCTATATATCTACCTACCTACCTATCTCTATCTATCAATCTACCTACCTACCTATCTCTATCTATCTACCTACCTACCTATCTCTATCTATCAATCTACCTACCTACCTATCTCTATCTATCTATCTATCTACCTACTTACCTATGTGTATCTATATATCTACCTACCTACCTGTCTGTATCTATCAATCTACCTACCTACCTATCTCTATCTATCTATCTACCTACCTACCTATCTCTATCTATCTATCTATCTATCTACCTACCTATCTCTATATATCTATCTACCTACCTACCTATCTGTATCTATATATCTACCTACCTACCTATCTGTATCTATCTCTCTACCTACCTACCTATCTGTATCTATCTATCTACCTACCTACCTATCTCTATCTATCAATCTACCTACCTACCTATCTGTATCTATCTCTCTACCTACCTACCTATCTGTATCTATCTATCTACCTACCTACCTATCTGTATCTATCAATCTACCTACCTACCTATCTGTATCTATCTATCTACCTACCTACCTATCTGTATCTATCAATCTACCTACCTACCTATCTCTATCTATCTACCTACCTACATATCTGTATCTATATATCTACCTACCTACCTATCTGTATCTATCAATCTACCTATCTACCTATCTCTATCTATCAATCTACCTACCTACCTATCTCTATCTATCTACCTACCCACCTATCTGTATTTATCTATCTACCTACCTACCTATCTCTATCTATCTATCTACCTACCTACCTATCTGTATCTATATATCTACCTACCTACCTATCTGTATCTATCAATCTACCTACCTACCTATCTGTATCTATCAATCTACCTACCTACCTATCTCTATCTATCTATCTACCTACCTACCTATCTCTATCTATCAATCTACCTACCTACCTATCTCTATCTATCTATCTACCTACCTACCTATCTGTATCTATATATCTACCTACCTACCTATCTGTATCTATCAATCTACCTACCTACCTATCTCTATCTATCAATCTACCTACCTACCTATCTGTATCTATCTCTCTACCTACCTACCTATCTCTATCTATCTATCTACCTACCTATCTCTATCTATCAATCTACCTACCTACCTATCTCTATCTATCTATCTATCTATCTATCTACCTACCTACCTATCTGTATCTATATATCTACCTACCTACCTATCTGTATCTATCAATCTACCTACCTACCTATCTCTATCTATCAATCTACCTACCTACCTATCTGTATCTATCTCTCTACCTACCTACCTATCTCTATCTATCTATCTACCTACCTACCTATCTCTATCTATCTATCTACCTACCCACTATCTCTATCTATCTACCTACCTACCTACCTATCTCTATCAATCTACCTACATACCTATCTCTATCTATCTATCTACCTACCTACCTATCTCTATCTATCAATCTACCTACCTACCTATCTCTATCTATCTATCTACCTACCTACATATCTGTATCTATATATCTACCTACCTACCTATCTGTATCTATCAATCTACCTACCTACCTATCTCTATCTATCAATCTACCTACCTACCTATCTCTATCTATCTATCTATCTACCTACCTACATATCTGTATCTATCTATCTACCTATCAACCTATCTCTATCTATCAATCTACCTACCTACATATCTGTATCTATATATCTACCTACCTACCTATCTGTATCTATCAATCTACCTACCTACCTATCTCTATCTATCTATCTACCTACCTACATATCTGTATCTATATATCTACCTACCTACCTATCTCTATCTATCAATCTACCTACCTACCTATCTCTATCTATCTACCTACCTACCTATCTCTATCTATCAATCTACCTACCTACCTATCTCTATCTATCTATCTATCTACCTACTTACCTATGTGTATCTATATACCTACCTACCTGTCTGTATCTATCAATCTACCTACCTACCTATCTCTATCTATCTATCTACCTACCTACCTATCTCTATCTATCTATCTATCTACCTACCTATCTCTATATATCTATCTACCTACCTACCTATCTGTATCTATATATCTACCTACCTACCTATCTGTATCTACCTACCTACCTATCTGTATCTATCTATCTACCTACCTACCTATCTCTATCTATCAATCTACCTACCTACCTATCTGTATCTATCTCTCTACCTACCTACCTATCTGTATCTATCTATCTACCTACCTACCTATCTCTATCTATCAATCTACCTACCTACCTATCTGTATCTATCTATCTACCTACCTACCTATCTGTATCTATCAATCTACCTACCTACCTATCTCTATCTATCTACCTACCTACATATCTGTATCTATATATCTACCTACCTACCTATCTCTATCTATCTATCTACCTACCTACCTATCTGTATCTATCTATCTACCTACCTACCTATCTGTATCTATCAATCTACCTATCTACCTATCTCTATCTATCAATCTACCTACCTACCTATCTCTATCTATCTACCTACCCACCTATCTGTATCTATCAATCTACCTACCTACCTATCTGTATCTATCAATCTACCTACCTACCTATCTCTATCTATCTATCTACCTACCTACCTATCTCTATCTATCAATCTACCTACCTACCTATCTCTATCTATCTATCTACCTACCTACCTATCTGTATCTATATATCTACCTACCTACCTATCTGTATCTATCAATCTACCTACCTACCTATCTCTATCTATCAATCTACCTACCTACCTATCTGTATCTATCTCTCTACCTACCTACCTATCTCTATCTATCTATCTACCTACCTATCTCCATCTATCAATCTACCTACCTACCTATCTCTATCTATCTATCTATCTACCTACCTACCTATCTGTATCTATATATCTACCTACCTACCTATCTGTATCTATCAATCTACCTACCTACCTATCTCTATCTATCAATCTACCTACCTACCTATCTGTATCTATCTCTCTACCTACCTACCTATCTCTATCTATCTACCTACCTACCTATCTCTATCTATCTATCTACCTACCCACTATCTCTATCTATCTACCTACCTACCTACCTATCTCTATCAATCTACCTACATACCTATCTCTATCTATCTATCTACCTACCTACCTATCTCTATCTATCAATCTACCTACCTACCTATCTCTATCTATCTATCTACCTACCTACATATCTGTATCTATATATCTACCTACCTACCTATCTGTATCTATCAATCTACCTACCTACCTATCTCTATCTATCAATCTACCTACCTACCTATCTCTATCTATCTATCTACCTACCTACCTATCTGTATCTATCTATCTACCTACCTACATATCTGTATCTATATATCTACCTACCTACCTATCTCTATCTATCAATCTACCTACCTACCTATCTCTATCTATCTACCTACCTACCTATCTCTATCTATCAATCTACCTACCTACCTATCTCTATCTATCTATCTATCTACCTACTTACCTATGTGTATCTATATATCTACCTACCTACCTGTCTGTATCTATCAATCTACCTACCTACCTATCTCTATCTATCTATCTACCTACCTACCTATCTCTATCTATCTATCTATCTATCTACCTACCTATCTCTATATATCTATCTACCTACCTACCTATCTGTATCTATATATCTACCTACCTACCTATCTGTATCTATCTCTCTACCTACCTACCTATCTGTATCTATCTATCTACCTACCTACCTATCTCTATCTATCAATCTACCTACCTACCTATCTGTATCTATCTCTCTACCTACCTACCTATCTGTATCTATCTATCTACCTACCTACCTATCTGTATCTATCAATCTACCTACCTACCTATCTGTATCTATCTATCTACCTACCTACCTATCTGTATCTATCAATCTACCTACCTACCTATCTCTATCTATCTACCTACCTACATATCTGTATCTATATATCTACCTACCTACCTATCTGTATCTATCAATCTACCTATCTACCTATCTCTATCTATCAATCTACCTACCTACCTATCTCTATCTATCTACCTACCCACCTATCTGTATTTATCTATCTACCTACCTACCTATCTCTATCTATCTATCTACCTACCTACCTATCTGTATCTATATATCTACCTACCTACCTATCTGTATCTATCAATCTACCTACCTACCTATCTGTATCTATCAATCTACCTACCTACCTATCTCTATCTATCTATCTACCTACCTACCTATCTCTATCTATCAATCTACCTACCTACCTATCTCTATCTATCTATCTACCTACCTACCTATCTGTATCTATATATCTACCTACCTACCTATCTGTATCTATCAATCTACCTACCTACCTATCTCTATCTATCAATCTACCTACCTACCTATCTGTATCTATCTCTCTACCTACCTACCTATCTCTATCTATCTATCTACCTACCTATCTCTATCTATCAATCTACCTACCTACCTATCTCTATCTATCTATCTATCTATCTATCTACCTACCTACCTATCTGTATCTATATATCTACCTACCTACCTATCTGTATCTATCAATCTACCTACCTACCTATCTCTATCTATCAATCTACCTACCTACCTATCTGTATCTATCTCTCTACCTACCTACCTATCTCTATCTATCTATCTACCTACCTACCTATCTCTATCTATCTATCTACCTACCCACTATCTCTATCTATCTACCTACCTACCTACCTATCTCTATCAATCTACCTACATACCTATCTCTATCTATCTATCTACCTACCTACCTATCTCTATCTATCAATCTACCTACCTACCTATCTCTATCTATCTATCTACCTACCTACATATCTGTATCTATATATCTACCTACCTACCTATCTGTATCTATCAATCTACCTACCTACCTATCTCTATCTATCAATCTACCTACCTACCTATCTCTATCTATCTATCTACCTACCTACATATCTGTATCTATCTATCTACCTATCAACCTATCTCTATCTATCAATCTACCTACCTACATATCTGTATCTATATATCTACCTACCTACCTATCTGTATCTATCAATCTACCTACCTACCTATCTCTATCTATCTATCTACCTACCTACATATCTGTATCTATATATCTACCTACCTACCTATCTCTATCTATCAATCTACCTACCTACCTATCTCTATCTATCTACCTACCTACCTATCTCTATCTATCAATCTACCTACCTACCTATCTCTATCTATCTATCTATCTACCTACTTACCTATGTGTATCTATATATCTACCTACCTACCTGTCTGTATCTATCAATCTACCTACCTACCTATCTCTATCTATCTATCTACCTACCTACCTATCTCTATCTATCTATCTATCTACCTACCTATCTCTATATATCTATCTACCTACCTACCTATCTGTATCTATATATCTACCTACCTACCTATCTGTATCTACCTACCTACCTATCTGTATCTATCTATCTACCTACCTACCTATCTCTATCTATCAATCTACCTACCTACCTATCTGTATCTATCTCTCTACCTACCTACCTATCTGTATCTATCTATCTACCTACCTACCTATCTCTATCTATCAATCTACCTACCTACCTATCTGTATCTATCTATCTACCTACCTACCTATCTGTATCTATCAATCTACCTACCTACCTATCTCTATCTATCTACCTACCTACATATCTGTATCTATATATCTACCTACCTACCTATCTCTATCTATCTATCTACCTACCTACCTATCTGTATCTATCTATCTACCTACCTACCTATCTGTATCTATCAATCTACCTATCTACCTATCTCTATCTATCAATCTACCTACCTACCTATCTCTATCTATCTACCTACCCACCTATCTGTATTTATCTATCTACCTACCTACCTATCTCTATCTATCTATCTACCTACCTACCTATCTGTATCTATATATCTACCTACCTACCTATCTGTATCTATCAATCTACCTACCTACCTATCTGTATCTATCAATCTACCTACCTACCTATCTCTATCTATCAATCTACCTACCTACCTATCTGTATCTATCTATCTACCTACCTACCTATCTGTATCTATTAATCTACCTACCTACCTATCTCTATCTATCAATCTACCTACCTACCTATCTGTATCTATCTATCTACCTACCTACCTATCTGTATCTATCAATCTACCTACCTACCTATCTCTATCTATCTATCTACCTACCTACATATCTGTATCTATATATCTACCTACCTACCTATCTGTATCTATCTATCTACCTACCTACATATCTGTATCTATATATCTACCTACCTACCTATCTCTATCAATCTACCTACCTACCTATCTCTATCTATCTATCTATCTACCTACCTATCTCTATCTATCAATCTACCTACCTACCTATCTCTATCTATCTATCTACCTACTTACCTATGTGTATCTATATATCTACCTACCTACCTGTCTGTATCTATCAATCTACCTACCTACCTATCTCTATCTATCTACCTACCTACCTATCTCTATCTATCTATCTATCTATCTATCTACCTACCTATCTCTAAATATCTATCTACCTACCTACATATCTATATCTATATATCTACCTCCCTACCTATCTGTATCTATCTCTCTACCTACCTACCTATCTGTATCTATCTATCTACCTACCTACCTATCTCTATCTATCAATCTACCTACCTACCTATCTCTATCTATCAATCTACCTACCTACCTATCTGTATCTATCTATCTACCTACCTACCTATCTGTATCTATCAATCTACCTACCTACCTATCTCTATCTATCTATCTACCTACCTACATATCTGTATCTATATATCTACCTACCTACCTATCTGTATCTATCTATCTACCTACCTACATATCTGTATCTATATATCTACCTACCTACCTATCTCTATCTATCAATCTACCTACCTACCTATCTCTATCTATCTACCTACCTACCTATCTCTATCTATCAATCTACCTACCTACCTATCTCTATCTATCTATCTATCTACCTACTTACCTATGTGTATCTATATATCTACCTACCTACCTGTCTGTATCTATCAATCTACCTACCTACCTATCTCTATCTATCTATCTACCTACCTACCTATCTCTATCTATCTATCTATCTATCTACCTACCTATCTCTATATATCTATCTACCTACCTACCTATCTGTATCTATATATCTACCTACCTACCTATCTGTATCTACCTACCTACCTATCTGTATCTATCAATCTACCTACCTACCTATCTCTATCTATCTATCTACCTACCTACATATCTGTATCTATATATCTACCTACCTACCTATCTGTATCTATCTATCTACCTACCTACATATCTGTATCTATATATCTACCTACCTACCTATCTCTATCTATCAATCTACCTACCTACCTATCTCTATCTATCTACCTACCTACCTATCTCTATCTATCAATCTACCTACCTACCTATCTCTATCTATCTATCTATCTACCTACTTACCTATGTGTATCTATATATCTACCTACCTACCTGTCTGTATCTATCAATCTACCTACCTACCTATCTCTATCTATCTATCTACCTACCTACCTATCTCTATCTATCTATCTATCTACCTACCTATCTCTATATATCTATCTACCTACCTACCTATCTGTATCTATATATCTACCTACCTACCTATCTGTATCTACCTACCTACCTATCTGTATCTATCTATCTACCTACCTACCTATCTCTATCTATCAATCTACCTACCTACCTATCTGTATCTATCTCTCTACCTACCTACCTATCTGTATCTATCTATCTACCTACCTACCTATCTCTATCTATCAATCTACCTACCTACCTATCTGTATCTATCTATCTACCTACCTACCTATCTGTATCTATCAATCTACCTACCTACCTATCTCTATCTATCTACCTACCTACATATCTGTATCTATATATCTACCTACCTACCTATCTCTATCTATCTATCTACCTACCTACCTATCTGTATCTATCTATCTACCTACCTACCTATCTGTATCTATCAATCTACCTATCTACCTATCTCTATCTATCAATCTACCTACCTACCTATCTCTATCTATCTACCTACCCACCTATCTGTATTTATCTATCTACCTACCTACCTATCTCTATCTATCTATCTACCTACCTATCTGTATCTATATATCTACCTACCTACCTATCTGTATCTATCAATCTACCTACCTACCTATATCTATCTATCTATCTACCTACCTACCTATCTCTATCTATCAATCTACCTACCTACCTATCTCTATCTATCTATCTATCTACCTACCTACCTATCTGTATCTATCAATCTACCTACCTACCTATCTCTATCTATCAATCTACCTACCTACCTATCTCTATCTATCAATCTACCTACCTACCTATCTGTATCTATCTATCTACCTACCTACCTATCTGTATCTATTAATCTACCTACCTACCTATCTCTATCTATCAATCTACCTACCTACCTATCTGTATCTTTCTCTCTACCTACCTACCTATCTGTATCTATCTATCTACCTACCTACCTATCTCTATCTATCAATCTACCTACCTACCTATCTGTATCTATCTATCTACCTACCTACCTATCTGTATCTATCAATCTACCTACCTACCTATATCTATCTATCTATCTATCTAACTACCTACCTATCTCTATCTATCAATCTACCTACCTACCTATCTCTATCTATCTATCTATCTACCTACCTACCTATCTGTATCTATCAATCTACCTACCTACCTATCTCTATCTTTCAATCTACCTACCTACCTATCTCTATCTATCAATCTACCTACCTACCTATCTGTATCTATCTATCTACCTACCTACCTATCTGTATCTATTAATCTACCTACCTACCTATCTCTATCTATCAATCTACCTACCTACCTATCTGTATCTATCTCTCTACCTACCTACCTATCTGTATCTATCTATCTACCTACCTACCTATCTCTATCTATCAATCTACCTACCTACCTATCTGTATCTATCTATCTACCTACCTACCTATCTGTATCTATCAATCTACCTACCTACCTATCTCTATCTATCTATCTACCTACCTACATATCTGTATCTATATATCTACCTACCTACCTATCTCTATCTATCTATCTACCTACCTACCTATCTGTATCTATCTATCTACCTACCTACCTATCTGTATCTATCAATCTACCTATCTACCTATCTCTATCTA
This sequence comes from Crotalus helleri, assembly GCA_024509115.1. Classification (NCBI taxonomy): domain Eukaryota; kingdom Metazoa; phylum Chordata; class Lepidosauria; order Squamata; family Viperidae; genus Crotalus; species Crotalus helleri. Next base: position 459,939 of record JAKSXO010000128.1, read on the forward strand.
TCAATCTACCTACCTACCTATCTCTATCTATCTACCTACCCACCTATCTGTATTTATCTATCTACCTACCTACCTATCTCTATCTATCTATCTACCTACCTACCTATCTGTATCTATATATCTACCTACCTACCTATCTGTATCTATCAATCTACCTACCTACCTATCTGTATCTATCAATCAACCTACCTACCTATCTCTATCTATCTATCTACCTACGTACCTATCTCTATCAATCTACCTACCTACCTATCTCTATCTATCTATCTATCTATCTACCTACCTACCTATCTGTATCTATCAATCTACCTACCTACCTATCTCTATCTATCAATCTACCTACCTACCTATCTGTATCTATTAATCTACCTACCTACCTATCTCTATCTATCAATCTACCTACCTACCTATCTGTATCTATCTATCTACCTACCTACCTATCTGTATCTATCAATCTACCTACCTACCTATCTCTATCTATCTATCTACCTACCTACATATCTGTATCTATATATCTACCTACCTACCTATCTGTATCTATCTATCTACCTACCTACATATCTGTATCTATATATCTACCTACCTACCTATCTCTATCTATCAATCTACCTACCTACCTATCTCTATCTATCTACCTACCTACCTATCTCTATCTATCAATCTACCTACCTACCTATCTCTATCTATCTATCTATCTACCTACTTACCTATGTGTATCTATATATCTACCTACCTACCTGTCTGTATCTATCAATCTACCTACCTACCTATCTCTATCTATCTATCTACCTACCTACCTATCTCTATCTATCTATCTATCTACCTACCTATCTCTATATATCTATCTACCTACCTACCTATCTGTATCTATATATCTACCTACCTACCTATCTGTATCTACCTACCTACCTATCTGTATCTATCTATCTACCTACCTACCTATCTCTATCTATCAATCTACCTACCTACCTATCTGTATCTATCTCTCTACCTACCTACCTATCTGTATCTATCTATCTACCTACCTACCTATCTCTATCTATCAATCTACCTACCTACCTATCTGTATCTATCTATCTACCTACCTACCTATCTGTATCTATCAATCTACCTACCTACCTATCTCTATCTATCTACCTACCTACATATCTGTATCTATATATCTACCTACCTACCTATCTCTATCTATCTATCTACCTACCTACCTATCTGTATCTATCTATCTACCTACCTACCTATCTGTATCTATCAATCTACCTATCTACCTATCTCTATCTATCAATCTACCTACCTACCTATCTCTATCTATCTACCTACCCACCTATCTGTATTTATCTATCTACCTACCTACCTATCTCTATCTATCTATCTACCTACCTATCTGTATCTATATATCTACCTACCTACCTATCTGTATCTATCAATCTACCTACCTACCTATATCTATCTATCTATCTACCTACCTACCTATCTCTATCTATCAATCTACCTACCTACCTATCTCTATCTATCTATCTATCTACCTACCTACCTATCTGTATCTATCAATCTACCTACCTACCTATCTCTATCTATCAATCTACCTACCTACCTATCTCTATCTATCAATCTACCTACCTACCTATCTGTATCTATCTATCTACCTACCTACCTATCTGTATCTATTAATCTACCTACCTACCTATCTCTATCTATCAATCTACCTACCTACCTATCTGTATCTATCTCTCTACCTACCTACCTATCTGTATCTATCTATCTACCTACCTACCTATCTCTATCTATCAATCTACCTACCTACCTATCTGTATCTATCTATCTACCTACCTACCTATCTGTATCTATCAATCTACCTACCTACCTATATCTATCTATCTATCTACCTACCTACCTATCTCTATCTATCAATCTACCTACCTACCTATCTCTATATATCTATCTATCTACCTACCTACCTATCTGTATCTATCAATCTACCTACCTACCTATCTCTATCTATCAATCTACCTACCTACCTATCTCTATCTATCAATCTACCTACCTACCTATCTGTATCTATCTATCTACCTACCTACCTATCTGTATCTATTAATCTACCTACCTACCTATCTCTATCTATCAATCTACCTACCTACCTATCTGTATCTATCTCTCTACCTACCTACCTATCTGTATCTATCTATCTACCTACCTACCTATCTCTATCTATCAATCTACCTACCTACCTATCTGTATCTATCTATCTACCTACCTACCTATCTGTATCTATCAATCTACCTACCTACCTATCTCTATCTATCTATCTACCTACCTACATATCTGTATCTATATATCTACCTACCTACCTATCTCTATCTATCTATCTACCTACCTACCTATCTGTATCTATCTATCTACCTACCTACCTATCTGTATCTATCAATCTACCTATCTACCTATCTCTATCTATCAATCTACCTACCTACCTATCTCTATCTATCTACCTACCCACCTATCTGTATTTATCTATCTACCTACCTACCTATCTCTATCTATCTATCTACCTACCTACCTACCTATCTGTATCTATATATCTACCTACCTACCTATCTGTATCTATCAATCTACCTACCTACCTATCTGTATCTATCAATCTACCTACCTACCTATCTCTATCTATCTATCTACCTACCTACCTATCTCTATCTATCAATCTACCTACCTACCTATCTCTATCTATCTATCTATCTATCTATCTACCTACCTACCTATCTGTATCTATCAATCTACCTACCTACCTATCTCTATCTATCAATCTACCTACCTACCTATCTGTATCTATTAATCTACCTACCTACCTATCTCTATCTATCAATCTACCTACCTACCTATCTGTATCTATCTATCTACCTACCTACCTATCTGTATCTATCAATCTACCTACCTACCTATCTCTATCTATCTATCTACCTACCTACATATCTGTATCTATATATCTACCTACCTACCTATCTGTATCTATCTATCTACCTACCTACATATCTGTATCTATATATCTACCTACCTACCTATCTCTATCTATCAATCTACCTACCTACCTATCTCTATCTATCTACCTACCTACCTATCTCTATCTATCAATCTACCTACCTACCTATCTCTATCTATCTACCTACTTACCTATGTGTATCTATATATCTACCTACCTACCTGTCTGTATCTATCAATCTACCTACCTACCTATCTCTATCTATCTATCTACCTACCTACCTATCTCTATCTATCTATCTATCTACCTACCTATCTCTATATATCTATCTACCTACCTACCTATCTGTATCTATATATCTACCTACCTACCTATCTGTATCTACCTACCTACCTATCTGTATCTATCTATCTACCTACCTACCTATCTCTATCTATCAATCTACCTACCTACCTATCTGTATCTATCTCTCTACCTACCTACCTATCTGTATCTATCTATCTACCTACCTACCTATCTCTATCTATCAATCTACCTACCTACCTATCTGTATCTATCTATCTACCTACCTACCTATCTGTATCTATCAATCTACCTACCTACCTATCTCTATCTATCTACCTACCTACATATCTGTATCTATATATCTACCTACCTACCTATCTCTATCTATCTATCTACCTACCTACCTATCTGTATCTATCTATCTACCTACCTACCTATCTGTATCTATCAATCTACCTATCTACCTATCTCTATCTATCAATCTACCTACCTACCTATCTCTATCTATCTACCTACCCACCTATCTGTATTTATCTATCTACCTACCTACCTATCTCTATCTATCTATCTACCTACCTACCTATCTGTATCTATATATCTACCTACCTACCTATCTGTATCTATCAATCTACCTACCTACCTATCTGTATCTATCAATCTACCTACCTACCTATCTCTATCTATCTATCTACCTACCTACCTATCTCTATCTATCAATCTACCTACCTACCTATCTCTATCTATCTATCTACCTACCTACCTATCTGTATCTATATATCTACCTACCTACCTATCTGTATCTATCAATCTACCTACCTACCTATCTCTATCTATCAATCTACCTACCTACCTATCTGTATCTATCTCTCTACCTACCTACCTATCTCTATCTATCTATCTATCTACCTACCTACCTATCTGTATCTATATATCTACCTACCTACCTATCTGTATCTATCAATCTACCTACCTACCTATCTCTATCTATCAATCTACCTACCTACCTATCTGTATCTATCTCTCTACCTACCTACCTATCTCTATCTATCTACCTACCTACCTATCTCTATCTATCTATCTACCTACCCACTATCTCTATCTATCTACCTACCTACCTACCTATCTCTATCAATCTACCTACATACCTATCTCTATCTATCTATCTACCTACCTACCTATCTCTATCTATCAATCTACCTACCTACCTATCTCTATCTATCTATCTACCTACCTACATATCTGTATCTATATATCTACCTACCTACCTATCTGTATCTATCAATCTACCTACCTACCTATCTCTATCTATCAATCTACCTACCTACCTATCTCTATCTATCTATCTACCTACCTACCTATCTGTATCTATCTATCTACCTACCTACATATCTGTATCTATATATCTACCTACCTACCTATCTCTATCTATCAATCTACCTACCTACCTATCTCTATCTATCTACCTACCTACCTATCTCTATCTATCAATCTACCTACCTACCTATCTCTATCTATCTATCTATCTACCTACTTACCTATGTGTATCTATATATCTACCTACCTACCTGTCTGTATCTATCAATCTACCTACCTACCTATCTCTATCTATCTATCTACCTACCTACCTATCTCTATCTATCTATCTATCTATCTACCTACCTATCTCTATATATCTATCTACCTACCTACCTATCTGTATCTATATATCTACCTACCTACCTATCTGTATCTATCTCTCTACCTACCTACCTATCTGTATCTATCTATCTACCTACCTACCTATCTCTATCTATCAATCTACCTACCTACCTATCTGTATCTATCTCTCTACCTACCTACCTATCTGTATCTATCTATCTACCTACCTACCTATCTCTATCTATCAATCTACCTACCTACCTATCTGTATCTATCTATCTACCTACCTACCTATCTGTATCTATCAATCTACCTACCTACCTATCTCTATCTATCTACCTACCTACATATCTGTATCTATATATCTACCTACCTACCTATCTCTATCAATCTATCTACCTACCTTCCTATCTGTATCTATCTATCTACCTACCTACCTATCTGTATCTATCAATCTACCTATCTACCTATCTCTATCTATCAATCTACCTACCTACCTATCTCTATCTATCTACCTACCCACCTATCTGTATTTATCTATCTACCTACCTACATATCTCTATCTATCTATCTACCTACCTACCTATCTGTATCTATATATCTACCTACCTACCTATCTGTATCTATCAATCTACCTACCTACCTATCTGTATCTATCAATCTACCTACCTACCTATCTCTATCTATCTATCTACCTACCTACCTATCTCTATCTATCAATCTACCTACCTACCTATCTCTATCTATCTATCTACCTACCTACCTATCTGTATCTATATATCTACCTACCTACCTATCTGTATCTATCAATCTACCTACCTACCTATCTCTATCTATCAATCTACCTACCTACCTATCTGTATCTATCTCTCTACCTACCTACCTATCTCTATCTATCTATCTACCTACCTATCTCTATCTATCAATCTACCTACCTACCTATCTCTATCTATCTATCTATCTATCTATCTACCTACCTACCTATCTGTATCTATATATCTACCTACCTACCTATCTGTATCTATCAATCTACCTACCTACCTATCTCTATCTATCAATCTACCTACCTACCTATCTGTATCTATCTCTCTACCTACCTACCTATCTCTATCTATCTATCTACCTACCTACCTATCTCTATCTATCTATCTACCTACCCACTATCTCTATCTATCTACCTACCTACCTACCTATCTCTATCAATCTACCTACATACCTATCTCTATCTATCTATCTACCTACCTACCTATCTCTATCTATCAATCTACCTACCTACCTATCTCTATCTATCTATCTACCTACCTACATATCTGTATCTATATATCTACCTACCTACCTATCTGTATCTATCAATCTACCTACCTACCTATCTCTATCTATCAATCTACCTACCTACCTATCTCTATCTATCTATCTACCTACCTACATATCTGTATCTATCTATCTACCTATCAACCTATCTCTATCTATCAATCTACCTACCTACATATCTGTATCTATATATCTACCTACCTACCTATCTGTATCTATCAATCTACCTACCTACCTATCTCTATCTATCTATCTACCTACCTACATATCTGTATCTATATATCTACCTACCTACCTATCTCTATCTATCAATCTACCTACCTACCTATCTCTATCTATCAATCTACCTACCTACCTATCTGTATCTATCTATCTACCTACCTACCTATCTGTATCTATTAATCTACCTACCTACCTATCTCTATCTATCAATCTACCTACCTACCTATCTGTATCTATCTATCTACCTACCTACCTATCTGTATCTATCAATCTACCTACCTACCTATCTCTATCTATCTATCTACCTACCTACATATCTGTATCTATATATCTACCTACCTACCTATCTGTATCTATCTATCTACCTACCTACATATCTGTATCTATATATCTACCTACCTACCTATCTCTATCTATCAATCTACCTACCTACCTATCTGTATCTATCTATCTACCTACCTACCTATCTGTATCTATCAATCTACCTACCTACCTATCTCTATCTATCTATCTACCTACCTACATATCTGTATCTATATATCTACCTACCTACCTATCTGTATCTATCTATCTACCTACCTACCTATCTGTATCTATCTATCTACCTACCTACCTATCTGTATCTATCAATCTACCTATCTACCTATCTCTATCTATCAATCTACCTACCTACCTATCTCTATCTATCTACCTACCCACCTATCTGTATTTATCTATCTACCTACCTACCTATCTGTATCTATCTATCTACCTACCTACCTATCTGTATCTATATATCTACCTACCTACCTATCTGTATCTATCAATCTACCTACCTACCTATCTGTATCTATCAATCTACCTACCTACCTATATCTATCTATCTATCTACCTACCTACCTATCTCTATCTATCAATCTACCTACCTACCTATCTCTATCTATCTATCTATCTACCTACCTACCTATCTGTATCTGTCAATCTACCTACCTACCTATCTCTATCTATCAATCTACCTACCTACCTATCTCTATCTATCAATCTACCTACCTACCTATCTGTATCTATCTATCTACCTACCTACCTATCTGTATCTATTAATCTACCTACCTACCTATCTCTATCTATCAATCTACCTACCCACCTATCTGTATTTATCTATCTACCTACCTACCTATCTCTATCTATCTACCTACCTACCTACCTATCTGTATCTATATATCTACCTACCTACCTATCTGTATCTATCAATCTACCTACCTACCTATCTGTATCTATCAATCTACCTACCTACCTATCTCTATCTATCTATCTACCTACCTACCTATCTCTATCTATCTATCTATCTACCTACCTACCTATCTGTATCTATCAATCTACCTACCTACCTATCTCTATCTATCAATCTACCTACCTACCTATCTGTATCTATTAATCTACCTACCTACCTATCTCTATCTATCAATCTACCTACCAACCTATCTGTATCTATCTATCTACCTACCTACCTATCTGTATCTATCAATCTACCTACCTACCTATCTCTATCTATCTATCTACCTACCTACATATCTGTATCTATATATCTACCTACCTACCTATCTGTATCTATCTATCTACCTACCTACATATCTGTATCTATATATCTACCTACCTACCTATCTCTATCTATCAATCTACCTACCTACCTATCTCTATCTATCTACCTACCTACCTACCTATCTCTATCTATCAATCTACCTACCTACCTATCTCTATCTATCTATCTATCTATCTACCTACTTACCTATGTGTATCTATATATCTACCTACCTACCTGTCTGTATCTATCAATCTACCTATCTACCTATCTCTATCTATCTATCTACCTACCTACCTATCTCTATCTATCTATCTATCTACCTACCTATCTCTATATATCTATCTACCTACCTACCTATCTGTATCTATATATCTACCTACCTACCTATCTGTATCTACCTACCTACCTATCTGTATCTATCTATCTACCTACCTACCTATCTCTATCTATCAATCTACCTACCTACCTATCTGTATCTATCTCTCTACCTACCTACCTATCTGTATCTATCTATCTACCTACCTACCTATCTCTATCTATCAATCTACCTACCTACCTATCTGTATCTATCTATCTACCTACCTACCTATCTGTATCTATCAATCTACCTACCTACCTATCTCTATCTATCTACCTACCTACATATCTGTATCTATATATCTACCTACCTACCTATCTCTATCTATCTATCTACCTACCTACCTATCTGTATCTATCTATCTACCTACCTACCTATCTGTATCTATCAATCTACCTATCTACCTATCTCTATCTATCAATCTACCTACCTACCTATCTCTATCTATCTACCTACCCACCTATCTGTATTTATCTATCTACCTACCTACCTATCTCTATCTATCTATCTACCTACCTATCTGTATCTATATATCTACCTACCTACCTATCTGTATCTATCAATCTACCTACCTACCTATCTGTATCTATCAATCTACCTACCTACCTATCTCTATCTATCTACCTACCTACCTATCTCTATCTATCAATCTACCTACCTACCTATCTCTATCTATCTATCTACCTACCTACCTATCTGTATCTATATATCTACCTACCTACCTATCTGTATCTATCAATCTACCTACCTACCTATCTCTATCTATCAATCTACCTACCTACCTATCTGTATCTATCTCTCTACCTACCTACCTATCTCTATCTATCTATCTACCTACCTATCTCCATCTATCAATCTACCTACCTACCTATCTCTATCTATCTATCTATCTACCTACCTACCTATCTGTATCTATATATCTACCTACCTACCTATCTGTATCTATCAATCTACCTACCTACCTATCTCTATCTATCAATCTACCTACCTACCTATCTGTATCTATCTCTCTACCTACCTACCTATCTCTATCTATCTACCTACCTACCTATCTCTATCTATCTATCTACCTACCCACTATCTCTATCTATCTACCTACCTACCTACCTATCTCTATCAATCTACCTACATACCTATCTCTATCTATCAATCTACCTACCTACATATCTGTATCTATATATCTACCTACCTACCTATCTGTATCTATCAATCTACCTACCTACCTATCTCTATCTATCAATCTACCTACCTACCTATCTCTATCTATCTATCTACCTACCTACATATCTGTATCTATCTATCTACCTATCAACCTATCTCTATCTATCAATCTACCTACCTATATATCTGTATCTATATATCTACCTACCTACCTATCTGTATCTATCAATCTACCTACCTACCTATCTCTATCTATCTATCTACCTACCTACATATCTGTATCTATATATCTACCTACCTACCTATCTCTATCTATCAATCTACCTACCTACCTATCTCTATCTATCAATCTACCTACCTACCTATCTGTATCTATCTATCTACCTACCTACCTATCTGTATCTATTAATCTACCTACCTACCTATCTCTATCTATCAATCTACCTACCTACCTATCTGTATCTATCTATCTACCTACCTACCTATCTGTATCTATCAATCTACCTACCTACCTATCTCTATCTATCTATCTACCTACCTACATATCTGTATCTATATATCTACCTACCTACCTATCTGTATCTATCTATCTACCTACCTACATATCTGTATCTATATATCTACCTACCTACCTATCTCTATCTATCAATCTACCTACCTACCTATCTGTATCTATCTATCTACCTACCTACCTATCTGTATCTATCAATCTACCTACCTACCTATCTCTATCTATCTATCTACCTACCTACATATCTGTATCTATATATCTACCTACCTACCTATCTGTATCTATCTATCTACCTACCTACCTATCTGTATCTATCTATCTACCTACCTACCTATCTCTATCTATCTCCCTACCCACATATCTGTATTTATCTATCTACCTACCTACCTATCTCTATCTATCTACCTACCTACCTACCTATCTGTATCTATATATCTACCTACCTACCTATCTGTATCTATCAATCTACCTACCTACCTATCTCTATCTATCTACCTACCCACCTATCTGTATTTATCTATCTACCTACCTACCTATCTGTATCTATCTATCTACCTACCTACCTATCTGTATCTATATATCTACCTACCTACCTATCTGTATCTATCAATCTACCTACCTACCTATCTGTATCTATCAATCTACCTACCTACCTATATCTATCTATCTATCTATCTATCTACCTACCTATCTCTATCTATCAATCTACCTACCTACCTATCTCTATCTATCTATCTATCTACCTACCTACCTATCTGTATCTATCAATCTACCTACCTACCTATCTCTATCTATCAATATACCTACCTACCTATCTCTATCTATCAATCTACCTACCTACCTATCTGTATCTATCTATCTACCTACCTACCTATCTGTATCTATTAATCTACCTACCTACCTATCTCTATCTATCAATCTACCTACCTACCTATCTGTATCTATCTCTCTACCTACCTACCTATCTGTATCTATCTATCTACCTACCTACCTATCTCTATCTATCAATCTACCTACCTACCTATCTGTATCTATCTATCTACCTACCTACCTATCTGTATCTATCAATCTACCTACCTACCTATCTCTATCTATCTATCTACCTACCTACATATCTGTATCTATATATCTACCTACCTACCTATCTCTATCTATCTATCTACCTACCTACCTATCTGTATCTATCTATCTACCTACCTACCTATCTGTATCTATCAATCTACCTATCTACCTATCTCTATCTATCAATCTACCTACCTACCTATCTCTATCTATCTCCCTACCCACATATCTGTATTTATCTATCTACCTACCTACCTATCTCTATCTATCTACCTACCTACCTACCTATCTGTATCTATATATCTACCTACCTACCTATCTGTATCTATCAATCTACCTACCTACCTATCTGTATCTATCAATCTACCTACCTACCTATCTCTATCTATCTATCTACCTACCTACCTATCTCTATCTATCAATCTACCTACCTACCTATCTCTATCTATCTATCTATCTACCTACCTACCTATCTGTATCTATCAATCTACCTACCTACCTATCTCTATCTATCAATCTACCTACCTACCTATCTGTATCTATTAATCTACCTACCTACCTATCTCTATCTATCAATCTACCTACCAACCTATCTGTATCTATCTATCTACCTACCTACCTATCTGTATCTATCAATCTACCTACCTACCTATCTCTATCTATCTATCTACCTACCTACATATCTGTATCTATATATCTACCTACCTACCTATCTGTATCTATCTATCTACCTACCTACATATCTGTATCTATATATCTACCTACCTACCTATCTCTATCTATCAATCTACCTACCTACCTATCTCTATCTATCTACCTACCTACCTATCTCTATCTATCAATCTACCTACCTACCTATCTCTATCTATCTATCTATCTATCTATCTACCTACTTACCTATGTGTATCTATATATCTACCTACCTACCTGTCTGTATCTATCAATCTACCTACCTACCTATCTCTATCTATCTATCTACCTACCTACCTATCTCTATCTATCTATCTATCTACCTACCTATCTCTATATATCTATCTACCTACCTACCTATCTGTATCTATATATCTACCTACCTACCTATCTGTATCTACCTACCTACCTATCTGTATCTATCTATCTACCTACCTACCTATCTCTATCTATCAATCTACCTACCTACCTATCTGTATCTATCTCTCTACCTACCTACCTATCTGTATCTATCTATCTACCTACCTACCTATCTCTATCTATCAATCTACCTACCTACCTATCTGTATCTATCTATCTACCTACCTACCTATCTGTATCTATCAATCTACCTACCTACCTATCTCTATCTATCTACCTACCTACATATCTGTATATATCTACCTACCTACCTATCTCTATCTATCTATCTACCTACCTACCTATCTGTATCTATCTATCTACCTACCTACCTATCTGTATCTATCAATCTACCTATCTACCTATCTCTATCTATCAATCTACCTACCTACCTATCTCTATCTATCTACCTACCCACCTATCTGTATTATCTATCTACCTACCTACCTATCTCTATCTATCTATCCTACCTACCTATCTGTATCTATATATCTACCTACCTACCTATCTGTATCTATCAATCTACCTACCTACCTATCTGTATCTATCAATCTACCTACCTACCTATCTCTATCTATCTACCTACCTACCTATCTCTATCTATCAATCTACCTACCTACCTATCTCTATCTATCTATCTACCTACCTACCTATCTGTCTATATATCTACCTACCTACCTATCTGTATCTATCAATCTACCTACCTACCTATCTCTATCTATCAATCTACCTACCTACCTATCTGTATCTATCTCTCTACCTACCTACCTATCTCTATCTATCTATCTACCTACCTATCCATCTATCAATCTACCTACCTACCTATCTCTATCTATCTATCTACCTACCTACCTATCTGTATCTATATATCTACCTACCTACCTATCTGTATCTATCAATCTACCTACCTACCTATCTCTATCTATCAATCTACCTACCTACCTATCTATCTCTCTACTCTACCTATCTCTATATCTACCTACCTACCTATCTCTATCTCTATCTACCTACCCTATCTCTATCTATCTACCTACTACCTACCTATCTCTATCAATCTACCTACATACCTATCTCTATCTATCAATCTACCTACCTACATATCTGTATCTATATATCTACCTACCTACCTATCTGTATCTATCAATCTACCTACCTACCTATCTCTATCTATCAATCTACCTACCTACCTACCTATCTCTATCTATCTATCTACCTACCTACTCTATCTACCTACCTACTATCTGTATCTATCAATCTACCTACCTACCTATCTCTATCTATCAATCTACCTACCTACCTATCTCTATCTATCTATCTACCTACCTACATATCTGTATCTATCTATCTACCTATCAACCTATCTCTATCTATCAATCTACCTACCTACATATCTGTATCTATCTATCTACCTACCTACCTATCTGTATCTATCAATCTACCTACCTACCTATCTCTATCTATCTATCTACCTACCTACATATCTGTATCTATATATCTACCTACCTACCTATCTCTATCTATCAATCTACCTACCTACCTATCTCTATCTATCAATCTACCTACCTACCTATCTGTATCTATCTATCTACCTACCTACCTATCTGTATCTATTAATCTACCTACCTACCTATCTCTATCTATCAATCTACCTACCTACCTATCTGTATCTATCTATCTACCTACCTACCTATCTGTATCTATCAATCTACCTACCTACCTATCTCTATCTATCTATCTACTTACTACATATCTGTATCTATATATCTACCTACCTACCTATCTGTATCTATCTATCTACCTACCTACATATCTGTATCTATATATCTACCTACCTACCTATCTCTATCTATCAATCTACCTACCTACCTATCTCTATCTATCTATCTACCTACCTACCTATCTCTATCTATCAATCTACCTACCTACCTATCTCTATCTATCTATCTACCTACTTACCTATGTGTATCTATATATCTACCTACCTACCTGTCTGTATCTATCAATCTACCTACCTACCTATCTCTATCTATCTATCTACCTACCTACCTATCTCTATCTATCTATCTATCTATCTACCTACCTATCTCTATATATCTATCTACCTACCTACCTATCTGTATCTATATATCTACCTACCTACCTATCTGTATCTATCTCTCTACCTACCTACCTATCTGTATCTATCTATCTACCTACCTACCTATCTCTATCTATCAATCTACCTACCTACCTATCTGTATCTATCTCTCTACCTACCTACCTATCTGTATCTATCTATCTACCTACCTACCTATCTCTATCTATCAATCTACCTACCTACCTATCTGTATCTATCTATCTACCTACCTACCTATCTGTATCTATCAATCTACCTACCTACCTATCTCTATCTATCTATCTACCTACCTACATATCTGTATCTATATATCTACCTACCTACTTATCTCTATCTATCTATCTACCTACCTACCTATCTGTATCTATCTATCTACCTACCTACCTATCTGTATCTATCAATCTACCTATCTACCTATCTCTATCTATCAATCTACCTACCTACCTATCTCTATCTATCTACCTACCCACCTATCTGTATTTATCTATCTACCTACCTACCTATCTCTATCTATCTATCTACCTACCTACCTATCTGTATCTATATATCTACCTACCTACCTATCTGTATCTATCAATCTACCTACCTACCTATCTGTATCTATCAATCTACCTACCTACCTATCTCTATCTATCTATCTACCTACCTACCTATCTCTATCTATCAATCTACCTACCTACCTATCTCTATCTATCTATCTATCTACCTACCTACCTATCTGTATCTATATATCTACCTACCTACCTATCTGTATCTATCAATCTACCTACCTACCTATCTCTATCTATCAATCTACCTACCTACCTATCTGTATCTATCTCTCTACCTACCTACCTATCTCTATCTATCTATCTACCTACCTACCTATCTCTATCTATCTATCTACCTACCCCACCTATCTCTATCTATCTACCTACCTACCTACCTATCTCTATCTATCAATCTACCTACCTACCTATCTCTATCTATCTATCTACCTACCTACCTACCTATCTCTATCTATCAATCTACCTACCTACCTATCTGTATCTATCTATCTACCTACCTACCTATCTGTATCTATCTATCTACCTACCTACCTATCTGTATCTATCAATCTACCTATCTACCTATCTCTATCTATCAATCTACCTACCTACCTATCTCTATCTATCTACCTACCCACCTATCTGTATTATCTATCTACCTACCTACCTATCTCTATCTATCTATCTACCTACCTACCTATCTGTATCTATATATCTACCTACCTACCTATCTCTATCTATATATCTACCTACCTACCTATCTGTATCTATCAATCTACCTACCTACCTATCTGTATCTATCAATCTACCTACCTACCTATATCTATCTATCTATCTACCTACCTACCTATCTCTATCTATCAATCTACCTACCTACCTATCTCTATCTATCTATCTATCTACCTACCTACCTATCTGTATCTATCAATCTACCTACCTACCTATCTCTATCTATCAATCTACCTACCTACCTATCTCTATCTATCAATCTACCTACCTACCTATCTGTATCTATCTATCTACCTACCTACCTATCTGTATCTATTAATCTACCTACCTACCTATCTCTATCTATCAATCTACCTACCTACCTATCTGTATCTATCTCTCTACCTACCTACCTATCTGTATCTATCTATCTACCTACCTACCTATCTCTATCTATCAATCTACCTACCTACCTATCTGTATCTATCTATCTACCTACCTACCTATCTGTATCTATCAATCTACCTACCTACCTATCTCTATCTATCTATCTACCTACCTACATATCTGTATCTATATATCTACCTACCTACCTATCTCTATCTATCTATCTACCTACCTACCTATCTGTATCTATCTATCTACCTACCTACCTATCTGTATCTATCAATCTACCTATCTACCTATCTCTATCTATCAATCTACCTACCTACCTATCTCTATCTATCTACCTACCCACCTATCTGTATTTATCTATCTACCTACCTACCTATCTCTATCTATCTATCTACCTACCTACCTATCTGTATCTATATATCTACCTACCTACCTATCTGTATCTATCAATCTACCTACCTACCTATCTGTATCTATCAATCTACCTACCTACCTATCTCTATCTATCTATCTATCTACCTACCTACCTATCTCTATCTATCAATCTACCTACCTACCTATCTCTATCTATCTATCTATCTATCTACCTACCTACCTATCTGTATCTATCAATCTACCTACCTACCTATCTCTATCTATCAATCTACCTACCTACCTATCTGTATCTATTAATCTACCTACCTACCTATCTCTATCTATCAATCTACCTACCTACCTATCTGTATCTATCTATCTACCTACCTACCTATATGTATCTATCAATCTACCTACCTACCTATCTCTATCTATCTATCTACCTACCTACATATCTGTATCTATATATCTACCTACCTACCTATCTGTATCTATCTATCTACCTACCTACATATCTGTATCTATATATCTACCTACCTACCTATCTCTATCTATCAATCTACCTACCTACCTATCTCTATCTATCTACCTACCTACCTATCTCTATCTATCAATCTACCTACCTACCTATCTCTATCTATCTATCTACCTACTTACCTATGTGTATCTATATATCTACCTACCTACCTGTCTGTATCTATCAATCTACCTACCTACCTATCTCTATCTATCTATCTACCTACCTACCTATCTCTATCTATCTATCTACCTACCTATCTCTATATATCTATCTACCTACCTACCTATCTGTATCTATATATCTACCTACCTACCTATCTGTATCTATCTCTCTACCTACCTATCTATCTGTATCTATCTATCTACCTACCTACCTATCTCTATCTATCAATCTACCTACCTACCTATCTGTATCTATCTCTCTACCTACCTACCTATCTGTATCTATCTATCTACCTACCTACCTATCTCTATCTATCAATCTACCTACCTACCTATCTGTATCTATCTATCTACCTACCTACCTATCTGTATCTATCAATCTACCTACCTACCTATCTCTATCTATCTACCTACCTACATATCTGTATCTATATATCTACCTACCTACCTATCTCTATCTATCTATCTACCTACCTACCTATCTGTATCTATCTATCTACCTACCTACCTATCTGTATCTATCAATCTACCTATCTACCTATCTCTATCTATCAATCTACCTACCTACCTATCTCTATCTATCTACCTACCCACCTATCTGTATTTATCTATCTACCTACCTACCTATCTCTATCTATCTATCTACCTACCTACCTATCTGTATCTATCAATCTACCTACCTACCTATCTGTATCTATCAATCTACCTACCTACCTACCTATCTCTATCTATCTATCTACCTACCTACCTATCTCTATCTATCAATCTACCTACCTACCTATCTCTATCTATCTATCTACCTACCTACCTATCTGTATCTATATATCTACCTACCTACCTATCTGTATCTATCAATCTACCTACCTACCGATCTGTATCTATCTCTCTACCTACCTACCTATCTCTATCTATCTATCTACCTACCTATCTCTATCTATCAATCTACCTACCTACCTATCTCTATCTATCTATCTATCTACCTACCTACCTATCTGTATCTATATATCTACCTACCTACCTATCTGTATCTATCAATCTACCTACCTACCTATCTCTATCTATCAATCTACCTACCTACCTATCTGTATCTATCTCTCTACCTACCTACCTATCTGTATCTATCTATCTACCTACCTACCTATCTCTATCTATCTATCTACCTACCCACTATCTCTATCTATCTAAATACCTAACTACCTATCTCTATCAATCTACCTACATACCTATCTCTATCTATCTATCTACCTACCTACCTATCTCTATCTATCAATCTACCTACCTACCTATCTCTATCTATCTATCTACCTACCTACATATCTGTATCTATATATCTACCTACCTACCTATCTGTATCTATCAATCTACCTACCTACCTATCTCTATCTATCAATCTACCTACCTACCTATCTCTATCTATCTATCTACCTACCTACATATCTGTATCTATCTATCTACCTATCAACCTATCTCTATCTATCAATCTACCTACCTACATATCTGTATCTATATATCTACCTACCTACCTATCTGTATCTATCAATCTACCTACCTACCTATCTCTATCTATCTATCTACCTACCTACATATCTGTATCTATATATCTACCTACCTACCTATCTCTATCTATCAATCTACCTACCTACCTATCTCTATCTATCAATCTACCTACCTACCTATCTGTATCTATCTATCTACCTACCTACCTATCTGTATCTATTAATCTACCTACCTACCTATCTCTATCTATCAATCTACCTACCTACCTATCTGTATCTATCTATCTACCTACCTACCTATCTGTATCTATCAATCTACCTACCTACCTATCTCTATCTATCTATCTACCTACCTACATATCTGTATCTATATATCTACCTACCTACCTATCTGTATCTATCTATCTACCTACCTACATATCTGTATCTATATATCTACCTACCTACCTATCTCTATCTATCAATCTACCTACCTACCTATCTCTATCTATCTATCTACCTACCTACCTATCTCTATCTATCAATCTACCTACCTACCTATCTCTATCTATCTATCTACCTACTTACCTATGTGTATCTATATATCTACCTACCTACCTGTCTGTATCTATCAATCTACCTACCTACCTATCTCTATCTATCTATCTACCTACCTACCTATCTCTATCTATCTATCTATCTACCTACCTATCTCTATATATCTATCTACCTACCTACCTATCTGTATCTATATATCTACCTACCTACCTATCTGTATCTATCTCTCTACCTACCTACCTATCTGTATCTATCTATCTACCTACCTACCTATCTCTATCTATCAATCTACCTACATACCTATCTGTATCTATCTCTCTACCTACCTACCTATCTGTATCTATCTATCTACCTACCTACCTATCTCTATCTATCAATCTACCTACCTACCTATCTGTATCTATCTATCTACCTACCTACCTATCTGTATCTATCAATCTACCTACCTACCTATCTCTATCTATCTACCTACCTACATATCTGTATCTATATATCTACCTACCTACCTATCTCTATCTATCTATCTACCTACCTACCTATCTGTATCTATCTATCTACCTACCTACCTATCTGTATCTATCAATCTACCTATCTACCTATCTCTATCTATCAATCTACCTACCTACCTATCTCTATCTATCTACCTACCCACCTATCTGTATTTATCTATCTACCTACCTACCTATCTCTATCTATCTATCTACCTACCTACCTATCTGTATCTATATATCTACCTACCTACCTATCTGTATCTATCAATCTACCTACCTACCTATCTGTATCTATCAATCTACCTACCTACCTATCTCTATCTATCTATCTACCTACCTACCTATCTCTATCTATCAATCTACCTACCTACCTATCTCTATCTATCTATCTACCTACCTACCTATCTGTATCTATATATCTACCTACCTACCTATCTGTATCTATCAATCTACCTACCTACCTATCTCTATCTATCAATCTACCTACCTACCTATCTGTATCTATCTCTCTACCTACCTACCTATCTCTATCTATCTATCTACCTACCTACCTATCTGTATCTATATATCTACCTACCTCCCTATCTGTATCTATCAATCTACCTACCTACCTATCTGTATCTATCAATCTACCTACCTACCTATCTCTATCTATCTATCTACCTACCTACCTATCTCTATCTATCAATCTACCTACCTACCTATCTCTATCTATCTATCTACCTACCTACCTATCTGTATCTATATATCTACCTACCTACCTATCTGTATCTATCAATCTACCTACCTACCTATCTCTATCTATCAATCTACCTACCTACCTATCTGTATCTATCTCTCTACCTACCTACCTATCTCTATCTATCAATCTACCTACCTACCTATCTCTATCTATCTATCTACCTACTTACCTATGTGTATCTATATATCTACCTACCTACCTGTCTGTATCTATCAATCTACCTACCTACCTATCTCTATCTATCTATCTACCTACCTACCTATCTCTATCTATCTATCTATCTATCTACCTACCTATCTCTATATATCTATCTACCTACCTACCTATCTGTATCTATATATCTACCTACCTACCTATCTGTATCTATCTCTCTACCTACCTACCTATCTGTATCTATCTATCTACCTACCTACCTATCTCTATCTATCAATCTACCTACCTACCTATCTGTATCTATCTCTCTACCTACCTACCTATCTGTATCTATCTATCTACCTACCTACCTATCTCTATCTATCAATCTACCTACCTACCTATCTGTATCTATCTATCTACCTACCTACCTATCTGTATCTATCAATCTACCTACCTACCTATCTCTATCTATCTACCTACCTACATATCTGTATCTATATATCTACCTACCTACCTATCTCTATCTATCTATCTACCTACCTACCTATCTGTATCTATCTATCTACCTACCTACCTATCTGTATCTATCAATCTACCTATCTACCTATCTCTATCTATCAATCTACCTACCTACCTATCTCTATCTATCTACCTACCCACCTATCTGTATTTATCTATCTACCTACCTACCTATCTCTATCTATCTATCTACCTACCTACCTATCTGTATCTATATATCTACCTACCTACCTATCTGTATCTATCAATCTACCTACCTACCTATCTGTATCTATCAATCTACCTACCTACCTATCTCTATCTATCTATCTACCTACCTACCTATCTCTATCTATCAATCTACCTACCTACCTATCTCTATCTATCTATCTACCTACCTACCTATCTGTATCTATATATCTACCTACCTACCTATCTGTATCTATCAATCTACCTACCTACCTATCTCTATCTATCAATCTACCTACCTACCTATCTGTATCTATCTCTCTACCTACCTACCTATCTCTATCTATCTATCTACCTACCTATCTCTATCTATCAATCTACCTACCTACCTATCTCTATCTATCTATCTATCTATCTATCTACCTACCTACCTATCTGTATCTATATATCTACCTACCTACCTATCTGTATCTATCAATCTACCTACCTACCTATCTCTATCTATCAATCTACCTACCTACCTATCTGTATCTATCTCTCTACCTACCTACCTATCTGTATCTATCTATCTACCTACCTACCTATCTCTATCTATCTATCTACCTACCCACTATCTCTATCTATCTAAATACCTACCTACCTATCTCTATCAATCTACCTACATACCTATCTCTATCTATCTATCTACCTACCTACCTATCTCTATCTATCAATCTACCTACCTACCTATCTCTATCTATCTATCTACCTACCTACATATCTGTATCTATATATCTACCTACCTACCTATCTGTATCTATCAATCTACCTACCTACCTATCTCTATCTATCAATCTACCTACCTACCTATCTCTATCTATCTATCTACCTACCTACATATCTGTATCTATCTATCTAACTATCAACCTATCTCTATCTATCAATCTACCTACCTACATATCTGTATCTATATATCTACCTACCTACCTATCTGTATCTATCAATCTACCTACCTACCTATCTCTATCTATCTATCTACCTACCTACATATCTGTATCTATATATCTACCTACCTACCTATCTCTATCTATCAATCTACCTACCTACCTATCTCTATCTATCAATCTACCTACCTACCTATCTGTATCTATCTATCTACCTACCTACCTATCTGTATCTATTAATCTACCTACCTACCTATCTCTATCTATCAATCTACCTACCTATCTGTATCTATCTATCTACCTACCTACCTATCTGTATCTATCAATCTACCTACCTACCTATCTCTATCTATCTATCTACCTACCTACATATCTGTATCTATATATCTACCTACCTACCTATCTGTATCTATCTATCTACCTACCTACATATCTGTATCTATATATCTACCTACCTACCTATCTCTATCTATCAATCTACCTACCTACCTATCTCTATCTATCTATCTACCTACCTACCTATCTGTATCTATCTATCTACCTACCTACCTATCTCTATCTATCAATCTACCTACCTACCTATCTGTATCTATCTATCTACCTACCTACCTATCTGTATCTATCAATCTACCTACCTACCTATCTCTATCTATCTATCTACCTACCTACATATCTGTATCTATATATCTACCTACCTACCTATCTCTATCTATCAATCTACCTACCTACCTATCTCTATCTATCTACCTACCTACATATCTGTATCTATATATCTACCTACCTACCTATCTGTATCTATCAATCTACCTACCTACCTATCTGTATCTATCAATCTACCTACCTACCTATCTCTATCTATCTATCTACCTACCTACATATCTGTATCTATATATCTACCTACCTACCTATCTCTATCTATCAATCTACCTACCTACCTATCTCTATCTATCAATCTACCTACCTACCTATCTGTATCTATATATCTACCTACCTACCTATCTGTATCTATTAATCTACCTACCTACCTATCTCTATCTATCAATCTACCTACCTATCTGTATCTATCTATCTACCTACCTACCTATCTGTATCTATCAATCTACCTACCTACCTATCTCTATCTATCTATCTACCTACCTACATATCTGTATCTATATATCTACCTACCTACCTATCTGTATCTATCTATCTACCTACCTACATATCTGTATCTATATATCTACCTACCTACCTATCTCTATCTATCAATCTACCTACCTACCTATCTCTATCTATCTATCTACCTACCTACCTATCTCTATCTATCAATCTACCTACCTACCTATCTCTATCTATCTATCTACCTACTTACCTATGTGTATCTATATATCTACCTACCTACCTGTCTGTATCTATCAATCTACCTACCTACCTATCTCTATCTATCTATCTACCTACCTACCTATCTCTATCTATCTATCTATCTACCTACCTATCTCTATATATCTATCTACCTACCTACCTATCTGTATCTATATATCTACCTACCTACCTATCTGTATCTATCTCTCTACCTACCTACCTATCTGTATCTATCTATCTACCTACCTACCTATCTCTATCTATCAATCTACCTACCTACCTATCTGTATCTATCTCTCTACCTACCTACCTATCTGTATCTATCTACCTACCTACCTATCTCTATCTATCAATCTACCTACCTACCTATCTGTATCTATCTATCTACCTACCTACCTATCTGTATCTATCAATCTACCTACCTACCTATCTCTATCTATCTATCTACCTACCTACATATCTGTATCTATATATCTACCTACCTACCTATCTCTATCTATCAATCTACCTACCTACCTATCTCTATCTATCTACCTACCTACATATCTGTATCTATATATCTACCTACCTACCTATCTGTATCTATCAATCTACCTACCTACCTATCTCTATCTATCAATCTACCTACCTACCTATCTCTATCTATCTATCTACCTACCTACATATCTGTATCTATCTATCTACCTATCAACCTATCTCTATCTATCAATCTACCTACCTACATATCTGTATCTATATATCTACCTACCTACCTATCTGTATCTATCAATCTACCTACCTACCTATCTCTATCTATCTATCTACCTACCTACATATCTGTATCTATATATCTACCTACCTACCTATCTCTATCTATCAATCTACCTACCTACCTATCTCTATCTATCAATCTACCTACCTACCTATCTGTATCTATATATCTACCTACCTACCTATCTGTATCTATCAATCTACCTACCTACCTATCTCTATCTATCAATCTACCTACCTACCTATCTCTATCTATCTATCTACCTACCTACATATCTGTATCTATCTATCTACCTATCAACCTATCTCTATCTATCTATCTACCTACCTACATATCTGTATCTATATATCTACCTACCTACCTATCTGTATCTATCTATCTACCTACCTACATATCTGTATCTATATATCTACCTACCTACCTATCTCTATCTATCAATCTACCTACCTACCTATCTCTATCTATCTATCTACCTACCTACCTATCTCTATCTATCAATCTACCTACCTACCTATCTCTATCTATCTATCTACCTACTTACCTATGTGTATCTATATATCTACCTACCTACCTGTCTGTATCTATCAATCTACCTACCTACCTATCTCTATCTATCTATCTACCTACCTACCTATCTCTATCTATCTATCTATCTACCTACCTATCTCTATATATCTATCTACCTACCTACCTATCTGTATCTATATATCTACCTACCTACCTATCTGTATCTATCTCTCTACCTACCTACCTATCTGTATCTATCTATCTACCTACCTACCTATCTCTATCTATCAATCTACCTACCTACCTATCTGTATCTATCTCTCTACCTACCTACCTATCTGTATCTATCTATCTACCTACCTACCTATCTCTATCTATCAATCTACCTACCTACCTATCTGTATCTATCTATCTACCTACCTACCTATCTGTATCTATCAATCTACCTACCTACCTATCTCTATCTATCTATCTACCTACCTACATATCTGTATCTATATATCTACCTACCTACCTATCTCTATCTATCTATCTACCTACCTACCTATCTGTATCTATCTATCTACCTACCTACCTATCTGTATCTATCAATCTACCTATCTACCTATCTCTATCTATCAATCTACCTACCTACCTATCTCTATCTATCTACCTACCCACCTATCTGTATTTATCTATCTACCTACCTACCTATCTCTATCTATCTATCTACCTACCTACCTATCTGTATCTATATATCTACCTACCTACCTATCTGTATCTATCAATCTACCTACCTACCTATTTCTATCTATCTATCTATCTACCTACCTACCTATCTGTATCTATATATCTACCTACCTACCTATCTGTATCTATCAATCTACCTACCTACCTATCTCTATCTATCAATCTACCTACCTACCTATCTGTATCTATCTCTCTACCTACCTACCTATCTCTATCTATCTATCTACCTACCTACCTATCTCTATCTATCTATCTACCTACCCACCTATCTCTATCTATCTACCTACCTACCTACCTATCTCTATCTATCAATCTACCTACCTACCTATCTCTATCTATCTATCTACCTACCTACATATCTGTATCTATATATCTACCTACCTACCTATCTCTATCTATCAATCTACCTACCTACCTATCTCTATCTATCAATCTACCTACCTACCTATCTGTATCTATCTATCTACCTACCTACCTATCTGTATCTATTAATCTACCTACCTACCTATCTCTATCTATCAATCTACCTACCTACCTATCTGTATCTATCTATCTACCTACCTACCTATCTGTATCTATCAATCTACCTACCTACCTATCTGTATCTATCAATCTACCTACCTACCTATCTCTATCTATCTATCTACCTACCTACCTATCTCTATCTATCTATCTATCTACCTACCTACCTATCTCTATCTATCAATCTACCTACCTACCTATCTCTATCTATCAATCTACCTACCTACCTATCTCTATCTATCAATCTACCTACCTACCTATCTCTATCTATCAATCTACCTACCTACATATCTGTATCTATATATCTACCTACCTACCTATCTGTATCTATCAATCTACCTACCTACCTATCTCTATCTATCTATCTACCTACCTACATATCTGTATCTATATATCTACCTACCTACCTATCTCTATCTATCAATCTACCTACCTACCTATCTCTATCTATCAATCTACCTACCTACCTATCTGTATCTATCTATCTACCTACCTACCTATCTGTATCTATTAATCTACCTACCTACCTATCTCTATCTATCAATCTACCTACCTACCTATCTGTATCTATCTATCTACCTACCTACCTATCTGTATCTATCAATCTACCTACCTACCTATCTGTATCTATCAATCTACCTACCTACCTATCTCTATCTATCTATCTACCTACCTACCTATCTCTATCTATCAATCTACCTACCTACCTATTTCTATCTATCTATCTATCTACCTACCTACCTATCTGTATCTATATATCTACCTACCTACCTATCTGTATCTATCAATCTACCTACCTACCTATCTCTATCTATCAATCTACCTACCTACCTATCTGTATCTATCTCTCTACCTACCTACCTATCTCTATCTATCTATCTACCTACCTACCTATCTCTATCTATCTATCTACCTACCCACCTATCTCTATTTATCTACCTACCTACCTACCTATCTCTATCTATCAATCTACCTACCTACCTATCTCTATCTATCTATCTACCTACCTACCTACCTATCTGTATCTATCAATCTACCTACCTACCTATCTCTATCTATCTATCTACCTACCTACCTATCTGTATTATATATCTACCTACCTACCTATCTGTATCTATCAATCTACCTACCTACCTATCTCTATCTATCAATCTACCTACCTACCTCTCTATCTATCAATCTACCTACCTACCTATCTCTATCTATCTATCTACCTACCTACATATCTGTATCTATCTATCTATCTATCAACCTATCTCTATCTATCAATCTACCTACCTACATATCTGTATCTATATATCTACCTACCTACCTATCTGTATCTATCAATCTACCTACCTACCTATCTCTATCTATCTACCTACCTACATATCTGTATCTATATATCTACCTACCTACCTATCTCTATCTATCAATCTACCTACCTACCTATCTCTATCTATCAATCTATCTACCTACCTATCTGTATCTATCTATCTACCTACCTACCTATCTGTATCTATTAATCTACCTACCTACCTATCTCTATCTATCAATCTACCTACCTACCTATCTGTATCTATCTATCTACCTACCTACCTATCTGTATCTATCAATCTACCTACCTACCTATCTCTATCTATCTATCTACCTACCTACATATCTGTATCTATATATCTACCTACCTACCTATCTGTATCTATCTATCTACCTACCTACCTATCTTTATCTATATATCTACCTACCTACCTATCTCTATCTATCAATCTACCTACCTACCTATCTCTATCTATCTATCTACCTACCTACCTATCTCTATCTATCAATCTACCTACCTACCTATCTCTATCTATCTATCTACCTACTTACCTTTGTGTATCTATATATCTACCTACCTACCTGTCTGTATCTATCAATCTACCTACCTACCTATCTCTATCTATCTACCTACCTACCTATCTCTATCTATCTATCTATCTACCTACCTATCTCTATCTATCAATCTACCTACCTACCTATCTCTATCTATCTATCTACCTACCTACCTATCTGTATCTATATATCTACCTACCTACCTATCTGTATCTATCAATCTACCTACCTACCTATCTCTATCTATCAATCTACCTACCTACCTCTCTATCTATCAATCTACCTACCTACCTATCTCTATCTATCTATCTACCTACCTACATATCTGTATCTATCTATCTACCTATCAACCTATCTCTATCTATCAATCTACCTACCTACATATCTGTATCTATATATCTACCTACCTACCTATCTGTATCTATCAATCTACCTACCTACCTATCTCTATCTATCTACCTACCTACATATCTGTATCTATATATCTACCTACCTACCTATCTCTATCTATCAATCTACCTACCTACCTATCTCTATCTATCAATCTACCTACCTACCTATCTGTATCTATCTATCTACCTTCCTACCTATCTGTATCTATTAATCTACCTACCTACCTATCTCTATCTATCAATCTACCTACCTACCTATCTGTATCTATCTATCTACCTACCTACCTATCTGTATCTATCAATCTACCTACCTACCTATCTCTATCTATCTATCTACCTACCTACATATCTGTATCTATATATCTACCTACCTACCTATCTGTATCTATCTATCTACCTACCTACCTATCTTTATCTATATATCTACCTACCTACCTATCTCTATCTATCAATCTACCTACCTACCTATCTCTATCTATCTATCTACCTACCTACCTATCTCTATCTATCAATCTACCTACCTACCTATCTCTATCTATCTATCTACCTACTTACCTTTGTGTATATATATATCTACCTACCTACCTGTCTGTATCTATCAATCTACCTACCTACCTATCTCTATCTATCTACCTACCTACCTATCTCTATCTATCTATCTATCTACCTACCTATCTCTATCTATCTATCTACCTACCTACCTATCTGTATCTATATATCTACCTACCTACCTATCTGTATCTATCTCTCTACCTACCTACCTATCTGTATCTATCTATCTACCTACCTACCTATCTCTATCTATCAATCTACCTACCTACCTATCTGTATCTATCTCTCTACCTACCTACCTATCTGTATCTATCTATCTACCTACCTACCTATCTCTATCTATCAATCTACCTACCTACCTATCTCTATCTATCAATCTACCTACCTACCTATCTCTATCTATCAATCTACCTACCTACCTATCTCTATCTACCTACCTACCTACCTACCTACCTATCTCTATCTATCTATCTACCTACCTACCTCTCTGTATCTATCTATCTACGTACCTACCTATCTCTATCTATCTATCTACCTACCTACCTATCTGTATCTATCTCTCTACCTACCTACCTATCTCTATCTATCTATCTACCTACCTACCTATCTCTATCTATCTATCTACCTACCCACCTATCTCTATCTATCTACCTACCTACCCACCTATCTCTATCTATCAATCTACCTACCTACCTATCTCTATCTATCTATCTATCTACCTACCTACCTATCTCTATCTATCAATCTACCTACCTACCTATCTCTATCTATCAATCTACCTACCTACCTATCTCTATCTATCAATCTACCTACCTACCTATCTCTATCTATCAATCTACCTACCTACATATCTGTATCTATATATCTACCTACCTACCTATCTGTATCTATCAATCTACCTACCTACCTATCTCTATCTATCTATCTACCTACCTACATATCTGTATCTATATATCTACCTACCTACCTATCTCTATCTATCAATCTACCTACCTACCTATCTCTATCTATCAATCTACCTACCTACCTATCTGTATCTATCTATCTACCTACCTACCTATCTGTATCTATTAATCTACCTACCTACCTATCTCTATCTATCAATCTACCTACCTACCTATCTGTATCTATCTATCTACCTACCTACCTATCTGTATCTATCAATCTACCTACCTACCTATCTGTATCTATCAATCTACCTACCTACCTATCTCTATCTATCTATCTACCTACCTACCTATCTCTATCTATCAATCTACCTACCTACCTATTTCTATCTATCTATCTATCTACCTACCTACCTATCTGTATCTATATATCTACCTACCTACCTATCTGTATCTATCAATCTACCTACCTACCTATCTCTATCTATCAATCTACCTACCTACCTATCTGTATCTATCTCTCTACCTACCTACCTATCTCTATCTATCTATCTACCTACCTACCTATCTCTATCTATCTATCTACCTACCCACCTATCTCTATTTATCTACCTACCTACCTACCTATCTCTATCTATCAATCTACCTACCTACCTATCTCTATCTATCTATCTACCTACCTACCTACCTATCTGTATCTATCAATCTACCTACCTACCTATCTCTATCTATCTATCTACCTACCTACCTATCTGTATTATATATCTACCTACCTACCTATCTGTATCTATCAATCTACCTACCTACCTATCTCTATCTATCAATCTACCTACCTACCTCTCTATCTATCAATCTACCTACCTACCTATCTCTATCTATCTATCTACCTACCTACATATCTGTATCTATCTATCTATCTATCAACCTATCTCTATCTATCAATCTACCTACCTACATATCTGTATCTATATATCTACCTACCTACCTATCTGTATCTATCAATCTACCTACCTACCTATCTCTATCTATCTACCTACCTACATATCTGTATCTATATATCTACCTACCTACCTATCTCTATCTATCAATCTACCTACCTACCTATCTCTATCTATCAATCTATCTACCTACCTATCTGTATCTATCTATCTACCTACCTACCTATCTGTATCTATTAATCTACCTACCTACCTATCTCTATCTATCAATCTACCTACCTACCTATCTGTATCTATCTATCTACCTACCTACCTATCTGTATCTATCAATCTACCTACCTACCTATCTCTATCTATCTATCTACCTACCTACATATCTGTATCTATATATCTACCTACCTACCTATCTGTATCTATCTATCTACCTACCTACCTATCTTTATCTATATATCTACCTACCTACCTATCTCTATCTATCAATCTACCTACCTACCTATCTCTATCTATCTATCTACCTACCTACCTATCTCTATCTATCAATCTACCTACCTACCTATCTCTATCTATCTATCTACCTACTTACCTTTGTGTATCTATATATCTACCTACCTACCTGTCTGTATCTATCAATCTACCTACCTACCTATCTCTATCTATCTACCTACCTACCTATCTCTATCTATCTATCTATCTACCTACCTATCTCTATCTATCTATCTACCTACCTACCTATCTGTATCTATATATCTACCTACCTACCTATCTGTATCTATCTCTCTACCTACCTACCTATCTGTATCTATCTATCTACCTACCTACCTATCTCTATCTATCAATCTACCTACCTACCTATCTGTATCTATCTCTCTACCTACCTACCTATCTGTATCTATCTATCTACCTACCTACCTATCTCTATCTATCAATCTACCTACCTACCTATCTCTATCTATCAATCTACCTACCTACCTATCTCTATCTATCAATCTACCTACCTACCTATCTCTATCTATCTATCTACCTACCTACCTATCTCTATCTACCTACCTACCTACCTACCTACCTATCTCTATCTATCTATCTACCTACCTACCTCTCTGTATCTATCTATCTACGTACCTACCTATCTCTATCTATCTATCTACCTACCTACCTATCTGTATCTATCTCTCTACCTACCTACCTATCTCTATCTATCTATCTACCTACCTACCTATCTCTATCTATCTATCTATCTACCTACCCACCTATCTCTATCTATCTACCTACCTACCCACCTATCTCTATCTATCAATCTACCTACCTACCTATCTCTATCTATCTATCTACCTACCTACCTATCTCTATCTATCAATCTACCTACCTACCTATCTCTATCTATCAATCTACCTACCTACCTATCTCTATCTATCAATCTACCTACCTACATATCTGTATCTATATATCTACCTACCTACCTATCTGTATCTATCAATCTACCTACCTACCTATCTCTATCTATCTATCTACCTACCTACATATCTGTATCTATATATCTACCTACCTACCTATCTCTATCTATCAATCTACCTACCTACCTATCTCTATCTATCAATCTACCTACCTACCTATCTGTATCTATCTATCTACCTACCTACCTATCTGTATCTATTAATCTACCTACCTACCTATCTCTATCTATCAATCTACCTACCTACCTATCTGTATCTATCTATCTACCTACCTACCTATCTGTATCTATCAATCTACCTACCTACCTATCTCTATCTATCTATCTACCTACCTACATATCTGTATCTATATATCTACCTACCTACCTATCTGTATCTATCTATCTACCTACCTACATATCGTTATCTATATATCTACCTACCTACCTATCTCTATCTATCAATCTACCTACCTACCTATCTCTATCTATCTATCTACCTACCTACCTATCTCTATCTATCAATCTACCTACCTACCTATCTCTATCTATCTATCTACCTACTTACCTATGTGTATCTATATATCTACCTACCTACCTGTCTGTATCTATCAATCTACCTACCTACCTATCTCTATCTGTCTATCTACCTACCTACCTATCTCTATCTATCTATCTATCTACCTACCTATCTCTATATATCTATCTACCTACCTACATATCTGTATCTATATATCTACCTACCTACCTATCTGTATCTATCTCTCTACCTACCTACCTATCTGTATCTATCTATCTACCTACCTACCTATCTCTATCTATCAATCTACCTACCTACCTATCTGTATCTATCTATCTACCTACCTACCTATCTGTATCTATATATCTACCTACCTACCTATCTGTATCTATCAATCTACCTACCTACCTATCTGTATCTATCAATCTACCTACCTACCTATCTCTATCTATCTATCTACCTACCTACCTATCTCTATCTATCAATCTACCTACCTACCTACCTATCTCTATCTATCTATCTATCTACCTACCTACCTATCTGTATCTATCTATCTACCTACCTACCTATCTGTATCTATCAATCTACCTACCTACCTATCTCTATCTATCTATCTACCTACCTACATATCTGTATCTATATATCTACCTACCTACCTATCTGTATCTATCTATCTACCTACCTACCTATCTTTATCTATATATCTACCTACCTACCTATCTCTATCTATCAATCTACCTACCTACCTATCTCTATCTATCTATCTACCTACCTACCTATCTCTATCTATCAATCTACCTACCTACCTATCTCTATCTATCTATCTACCTACTTACCTTTGTGTATCTATATATCTACCTACCTACCTGTCTGTATCTATCAATCTACCTACCTACCTATCTCTATCTATCTACCTACCTACCTATCTCTATCTATCTATCTATCTACCTACCTATCTCTATCTATCTATCTACCTACCTACCTATCTGTATCTATATATCTACCTACCTACCTATCTGTATCTATCTCTCTACCTACCTACCTATCTGTATCTATCTATCTACCTACCTACCTATCTCTATCTATCAATCTACCTACCTACCTATCTGTATCTATCTCTCTACCTACCTACCTATCTGTATCTATCTATCTACCTACCTACCTATCTCTATCTATCAATCTACCTACCTACCTATCTCTATCTATCAATCTACCTACCTACCTATCTCTATCTATCAATCTACCTACCTACCTATCTCTATCTATCTATCTACCTACCTACCTATCTCTATCTACCTACCTACCTACCTACCTACCTATCTCTATCTATCTATCTACCTACCTACCTCTCTGTATCTATCTATCTACGTACCTACCTATCTCTATCTATCTATCTACCTACCTACCTATCTGTATCTATCTCTCTACCTACCTACCTATCTCTATCTATCTATCTACCTACCTACCTATCTCTATCTATCTATCTATCTACCTACCCACCTATCTCTATCTATCTACCTACCTACCCACCTATCTCTATCTATCAATCTACCTACCTACCTATCTCTATCTATCTATCTACCTACCTACCTATCTCTATCTATCAATCTACCTACCTACCTATCTCTATCTATCAATCTACCTACCTACCTATCTCTATCTATCAATCTACCTACCTACATATCTGTATCTATATATCTACCTACCTACCTATCTGTATCTATCAATCTACCTACCTACCTATCTCTATCTATCTATCTACCTACCTACATATCTGTATCTATATATCTACCTACCTACCTATCTCTATCTATCAATCTACCTACCTACCTATCTCTATCTATCAATCTACCTACCTACCTATCTGTATCTATCTATCTACCTACCTACCTATCTGTATCTATTAATCTACCTACCTACCTATCTCTATCTATCAATCTACCTACCTACCTATCTGTATCTATCTATCTACCTACCTACCTATCTGTATCTATCAATCTACCTACCTACCTATCTCTATCTATCTATCTACCTACCTACATATCTGTATCTATATATCTACCTACCTACCTATCTGTATCTATCTATCTACCTACCTACATATCGTTATCTATATATCTACCTACCTACCTATCTCTATCTATCAATCTACCTACCTACCTATCTCTATCTATCTATCTACCTACCTACCTATCTCTATCTATCAATCTACCTACCTACCTATCTCTATCTATCTATCTACCTACTTACCTATGTGTATCTATATATCTACCTACCTACCTGTCTGTATCTATCAATCTACCTACCTACCTATCTCTATCTGTCTATCTACCTACCTACCTATCTCTATCTATCTATCTATCTACCTACCTATCTCTATATATCTATCTACCTACCTACATATCTGTATCTATATATCTACCTACCTACCTATCTGTATCTATCTCTCTACCTACCTACCTATCTGTATCTATCTATCTACCTACCTACCTATCTCTATCTATCAATCTACCTACCTACCTATCTGTATCTATCTATCTACCTACCTACCTATCTGTATCTATATATCTACCTACCTACCTATCTGTATCTATCAATCTACCTACCTACCTATCTGTATCTATCAATCTACCTACCTACCTATCTCTATCTATCTATCTACCTACCTACCTATCTCTATCTATCAATCTACCTACCTACCTACCTATCTCTATCTATCTATCTATCTACCTACCTACCTATCTGTATCTATCTATCTACCTACCTACCTATCTCTATCTATCAATCTACCTACCTACCTATCTGTATCTATCTCTCTACCTACCTACCTATCTGTATCTATCTATCTACCTACCTACCTATCTCTATCTATCAATCTACCTACCTACCTATCTCTATCTATCAATCTACCTACCTACCTATCTCTATCTATCAATCTACCTACCTACCTATCTCTATCTATCTATCTACCTACCTACCTATCTCTATCTACCTACCTACCTACCTACCTACCTATCTCTATCTATCTATCTACCTACCTACCTCTCTGTATCTATCTATCTACGTACCTACCTATCTCTATCTATCTATCTACCTACCTACCTATCTGTATCTATCTCTCTACCTACCTACCTATCTCTATCTATCTATCTACCTACCTACCTATCTCTATCTATCTATCTATCTACCTACCCACCTATCTCTATCTATCTACCTACCTACCCACCTATCTCTATCTATCAATCTACCTACCTACCTATCTCTATCTATCTATCTACCTACCTACCTATCTCTATCTATCAATCTACCTACCTACCTATCTCTATCTATCAATCTACCTACCTACCTATCTCTATCTATCAATCTACCTACCTACATATCTGTATCTATATATCTACCTACCTACCTATCTGTATCTATCAATCTACCTACCTACCTATCTCTATCTATCTATCTACCTACCTACATATCTGTATCTATATATCTACCTACCTACCTATCTCTATCTATCAATCTACCTACCTACCTATCTCTATCTATCAATCTACCTACCTACCTATCTGTATCTATCTATCTACCTACCTACCTATCTGTATCTATTAATCTACCTACCTACCTATCTCTATCTATCAATCTACCTACCTACCTATCTGTATCTATCTATCTACCTACCTACCTATCTGTATCTATCAATCTACCTACCTACCTATCTCTATCTATCTATCTACCTACCTACATATCTGTATCTATATATCTACCTACCTACCTATCTGTATCTATCTATCTACCTACCTACATATCGTTATCTATATATCTACCTACCTACCTATCTCTATCTATCAATCTACCTACCTACCTATCTCTATCTATCTATCTACCTACCTACCTATCTCTATCTATCAATCTACCTACCTACCTATCTCTATCTATCTATCTACCTACTTACCTATGTGTATCTATATATCTACCTACCTACCTGTCTGTATCTATCAATCTACCTACCTACCTATCTCTATCTGTCTATCTACCTACCTACCTATCTCTATCTATCTATCTATCTACCTACCTATCTCTATATATCTATCTACCTACCTACATATCTGTATCTATATATCTACCTACCTACCTATCTGTATCTATCTCTCTACCTACCTACCTATCTGTATCTATCTATCTACCTACCTACCTATCTCTATCTATCAATCTACCTACCTACCTATCTGTATCTATCTATCTACCTACCTACCTATCTGTATCTATATATCTACCTACCTACCTATCTGTATCTATCAATCTACCTACCTACCTATCTGTATCTATCAATCTACCTACCTATCTCTATCTATCTATCTACCTACCTACCTATCTCTATCTATCAATCTACCTACCTACCTATCTATCTCTATCTATCTATCTATCTACCTACCTACCTATCTGTATCTATATATCTACCTACCTACCTATCTCTATCTATCAATCTACCTACCTACCTATCTCTATCTATCTATCTACCTACCTACCTACCTATCTCTATCTATCAATCTACCTACCTACCTATCTCTATCTATCTATCTACCTACCTACCTATCTGTATCTATATATCTACCTACCTACCTATCTGTATCTATCAATCTACCTACCTACCTATCTCTATCTATCAATCTACCTACCTACCTATCTCTATCTATCAATCTACCTACCTACCTATCTCTATCTATCTATCTACCTACCTACATATCTATATCTATCTATCTACCTATCAACCTATCTCTATCTATCAATCTACCTACCTACATATCTGTATCTATATATCTACCTACCTAACTATCTGTATCTATCAATCTACCTACCTACCTATCTCTATCTATCTACCTACCTACCTACATATCTGTATCTATATATCTACCTACCTACCTATCTCTATCTATCAATCTACCTACCTACCTATCTCTATCTATCAATCTACCTACCTACCTATCTGTATCTATCTATCTACCTACCTACCTATCTGTATCTATTAATCTACCTACCTACATATCTCTATCTATCAATCTACCTACCTACCTATCTGTATCTATCTATCTACCTACCTACCTATCTGTATCTATCAATCTACCTACCTACCTATCTCTATCTATCTATCTACCTACCTACATATCTGTATCTATATATCTACCTACCTACCTATCTGTATCTATCTATCTACCTACCTACATATCTGTATCTATATATCTACCTACCTACCTATCTCTATCTATCAATCTACCTACCTACCTATCTCTATCTATCTACCTACCTACCTATCTCTATCTATCAATCTACCTACCTACCTATCTCTATCTATCTATCTACCTACTTA
The DNA here is from genome assembly GCA_024509115.1 of Crotalus helleri. NCBI lineage: Eukaryota > Metazoa > Chordata > Lepidosauria > Squamata > Viperidae > Crotalus > Crotalus helleri. The sequence continues at coordinate 497,676 of JAKSXO010000128.1, forward strand.
CCTATGTGTATCTATATATCTACCTACCTACCTGTCTGTATCTATCTATCTACCTAACTACCTATCTCTATCTATCTATCTATCTACCTACCTATCTCTATATATCTATCTACCTACCTACATATCTGTATCTATATATCTACCTACCTACCTATCTGTATCTATCTCTCTACCTACCTACCTATCTGTATCTATCTATCTACCTACCTACCTATCTCTATCTATCAATCTACCTACCTACCTATCTGTATCTATCTCTCTACCTACCTACCTATCTGTATCTATCTATCTACCTACCTACCTATCTCTATCTATCAATCTACCTACCTACCTATCTCTATCTATCAATCTACCTACCTACCTATCTCTATCTATCAATCTACCTACCTACCTATCTCTATCTATCTATCTACCTACCTACCTATCTCTATCTACCTACCTACCTACCTACCTATCTCTATCTATCTATCTACCTACCTACCTCTCTGTATCTATCTATCTACGTACCTACCTATCTCTATCTATCTATCTACCTACCTACCTATCTGTATCTATCTCTCTACCTACCTACCTATCTCTATCTATCTATCTATCTACCTACCTACCTATCTCTATCTATCTATCTATCTACCTACCCACCTATCTCTATCTATCTACCTACCTACCCACCTATCTCTATCTATCAATCTACCTACCTACCTATCTCTATCTATCTACCTACCTACCTATCTCTATCTATCAATCTACCTACCTACCTATCTCTATCTATCTACCTACCTACCTATCTGTATCTATATATCTACCTACCTACCTATCTGTATCTATCAATCTACCTACCTACCTATCTCTATCTATCAATCTACCTACCTACCTATCTCTATCTATCAATCTACCTACCTACCTATCTCTATCTATCAATCTACCTACCTACCTATCTCTATCTATCAATCTACCTACCTACCTATCTCTATCTATCTATCTACCTACCTACATATCTGTATCTATCTATCTACCTATCAACCTATCTCTATCTATCAATCTACCTACCTACATATCTGTATCTATATATCTACCTACCTACCTATCTGTATCTATCAATCTACCTACCTACCTATCTCTATCTATCTATCTACCTACCTACATATCTGTATCTATATATCTACCTACCTACCTATCTCTATCTATCTATCTACCTACCTACCTATCTCTATCTATCAATCTACCTACCTACCTATCTGTATCTATCTATCTACCTACCTACCTATCTGTATCTATTAATCTACCTACCTACCTATCTCTATCTATCAATCTACCTACCTACCTATCTGTATTTATCTATCTACCTACCTACCTATCTGTATCTATCAATCTACCTACCTACCTATCTCTATCTATCTATCTACCTACCTACATATCTGTATCTATATATCTACCTACCTACCTATCTCTATCTATCAATCTACCTACCTACCTATCTCTATCTATCTATCTACCTACCTACCTATCTCTATCTATCAATCTACCTACCTACCTATCTCTATCTATCTATCTACCTACCTACATATCTGTATCTATATATCTACCTACCTACCTATCTCTATCTATCTATCTACCTACCTACCTATCTGTATCTATTAATCTACCTACCTACCTATCTCTATCTATCAATCTACCTACCTACCTATCTGTATTTATCTATCTACCTACCTACCTATCTGTATCTATCAATCTACCTACCTACCTATCTCTATCTATCTATCTACCTACCTACATATCTGTATCTATATATCTACCTACCTACCTATCTCTATCTATCTATCTACCTACCTACCTATCTGTATCTATCTATCTACCTACCTACCTATCTGTATCTATCAATCTACCTATCTACCTATCTCTATCTATCAATCTACCTACCTACCTATCTCTATCTATCTACCTACCCACCTATCTCTATTTATCTATCTACCTACCTACCTATCTCTATCTATCTATCTACCTACCTACCTATCTCTATCTATCTATCTACCTACCTACCTATCTGTATCTATCAATCTACCTACCTACCTATCTCTATCTATCAATCTACCTACCTACCTATCTCTATCTATCTATCTACCTACCTACCTATCTCTATCTATCAATCTACCTACCTACCTATCTCTATCTATCTATCTATCTATCTATCTATCTATCTATCTACCTACCTACCTATCTGTATCTATATATCTACCTACCTACCTATCTGTATCTATCAATGTACCTACCTACCTATCTCTATCTATCAATCTACCTACCTACCTATCTGTATCTACCTCTCTACCTACCTACCTATCTCTATCTATCTATCTACCTACCTACCTACCTATCTCTATCTATCTATCTACCTACCCACCTATCTCTATCTACCTACCTACCTACCTATCTCTATCTATCAATCTACCTACCTACCTATCTCTATCTATCTATCTACCTACCTACCTATCTCTATCTATCAATCTACCTACCTACCTATATCTATCTATCTATCTACCTACCTACCTATCTGTATCTATATATCTACCTACCTACCTATCTGTATCTATCAATCTACCTACCTACCTATCTCTATCTATCTATCTACCTACCTACCTATCTCTATCTATCTATCTACCTACCCACCTATCTCTATCAATCTACCTACCTACCTACCTATCTCTATCTATCAATCTACCTACCTACCTATCTCTATCTATCTATCTACCTACCTACATATCTGTATCTATATATCTACCTACCTACCTATCTCTATCTATCAATCTACCTACCTACCTATCTGTATCTATCTATCTACCTACCTACCTATCTGTATCTATTAATCTACCTACCTACCTATCTCTATCTATCAATCTACCTACCTACCTATCTGTATCTATCTATCTACCTACCTATCTGTATCTATCAATCTACCTACCTACCTATCTCTATCTATCTATCTACCTACCTACATATCTGTATCTATATATCTACCTACCTACCTATCTGTATCTATCTATCTACCTACCTACATATCTGTATCTAAATATCTACCTACCTACCTATCTCTATCTATCAATCTACCTACCTACCTATCTCTATCTATCTATCTACCTACCTACCTATCTCTATCTATCAATCTACCTACCTACCTATCTCTATCTATCTATCTATCTACCTACTTACCTATGTGTATCTATATATCTACCTACCTACCTGTCTGTATCTATCAATCTACCTACCTACCTATCTCTATCTATCTACCTACCTACCTATCTCTATCTATCTATCTATCTATCTACCTACCTATCTCTATATATCTATCTACCTACCTACCTATCTGTATCTATATATCTACCTACCTACCTATCTGTATCTATCTCTCTACCTACCTACCTATCTGTATCTATCTATCTACCTACCTACCTATCTCTATCTATCAATCTACCTACCTACCTATCTGTATCTATCTCTCTACCTACCTACCTATCTGTATCTATCTATCTACCTACCTACCTATCTCTATCTATCAATCTACCTACCTACCTATCTGTATCTATCTATCTACCTACCTACCTATCTGTATCTATCAATCTACCTACCTACCTATCTCTATCTATCTATCTACCTACCTACATATCTGTATCTATATATCTACCTACCTACCTATCTCTATCTATCTATCTACCTACCTACCTATCTGTATCTATCAATCTACCTATCTACCTATCTCTATCTATCAATCTACCTACCTACCTATCTCTATCTATCTACCTACCCACCTATCTGTATTTATCTATCTACCTACCTACCTATCTCTATCAATCTATCTACCTACCTACCTATCTCTATCTATCTATCTACCTACCTACCTATCTGTATCTATATATCTACCTACCTACCTATCGCTATCTATCAATCTACCTACCTACCTATCTGTATCTATCTATCTACCTACCTACCTATCTCTATCTATCAGTCTACCTACCTACCTATCTCTATCTATCTATCTACCTACCTACCTATCTCTATCTATCAATCTACCTACCTACCTATCTCTATCTATCTATCTACCTACCTACCTATCTGTATCTATATATCTACCTACCTACCTATCTCTATCTATCAATCTACCTACCTACCTATCTCTATCTATCAATCTACCTACCTACCTATCTCTATCTATCAATCTACCTACCTACCTATCTCTATCAATCTATCTACCTACCTACCTATCTCTATCTATCTATCTACCTACCTACCTATCTGTATCTATATATCTACCTACCTACCTATCGCTATCTATCAATCTACCTACCTACCTATCTGTATCTATCTATCTACCTACCTACCTATCTCTATCTATCAATCTACCTACCTACCTATCTCTATCTATCTATCTATCTACCTACCTACCTATCTCTATCTATCAATCTACCTACCTACCTATCTCTATCTATCTATCTACCTACCTACCTATCTGTATCTATATATCTACCTACCTACCTATCTGTATCTATCAATCTACCTACCTACCTATCTCTATCTATCAATCTACCTACCTACCTATCTCTATCTATCAATCTACCTACCTACCTATCTCTATCTATCAATCTACCTACCTACCTATCTCTATCTATCAATCTACCTACCTACCTATCTCTATCTATCTATCTACCTACCTACATATCTGTATCTATCTATCTACCTATCAACCTATCTCTATCTATCAATCTACCTACCTACATATCTGTATCTATATATCTACCTACCTACCTATCTGTATCTATCAATCTACCTACCTACCTATCTCTATCTATCTATCTACCTACCTACATATCTGTATCTATATATCTACCTACCTACCTATCTCTATCTATCAATCTACCTACCTACCTATCTCTATCTATCAATCTACCTACCTACCTATCTGTATCTATCTATCTACCTACCTACCTATCTGTATCTATTAATCTACCTACCTACCTATCTCTATCTATCAATCTACCTACCTACCTATCTGTATCTATCTATCTACCTACCTACCTATCTGTATCTATCAATCTACCTACCTACCTATCTCTATCTATCTATCTACCTACCTACATATCTGTATCTATATATCTACCTACCTACCTATCTGTATCTATCTATCTACCTACATACATATCTGTATCTATATATCTACCTACCTACCTATCTCTATCAATCTACCTACCTACCTATCTCTATCTATCTATCTATCTACCTACCTATCTCTATCTATCAATCTACCTACCTACCTATCTCTATCTATCTATCTACCTACTTACCTATGTGTATCTATATATCTACCTACCTACCTGTCTGTATCTATCAATCTACCTACCTACCTATCTCTATCTATCTACCTACCTACCTATCTCTATCTATCTATCTATCTATCTATCTACCTACCTATCTCTAAATATCTATCTACCTACCTACATATCTGTATCTATATATCTACCTCCCTACCTATCTGTATCTATCTCTCTACCTACCTACCTATCTGTATCTATCTATCTACCTACCTACCTATCTCTATCTATCAATCTACCTACCTACCTATCTGTATCTATCTCTCTACCTACCTACCTATCTGTATCTATCTATCTAACTACCTACCTATCTCTATCTATCAATCTACCTACCTACCTATCTGTATCTATCTATCTACCTACCTACCTATCTGTCTCTATCAATCTACCTACCTACCTATCTCTATCTATCTATCTACCTACCTACATATCTGTATCTATATATCTACCTACCTACCTATCTCTATCTATCTATCTACCTACCTACCTATCTGTATCTATCTATCTACCTACCTACCTATCTGTATCTATCAATCTACCTATCTACCTATCTCTATCTATCAATCTACCTACCTACCTATCTCTATCTATCTACCTACCCACCTATCTGTATTTATCTATCTACTTACCTACCTATCTCTATCTATCTATCTACCTACCTACCTATCTCTATCTATCTATCTACCTACCTACCTATCTGTATCTATCAATCTACCTACCTACCTATCTGTATCTATCAATCTACCTACCTACCTATCTCTATCTATCTATCTACCTACCTACCTATCTCTATCTAGCAATCTACCTACCTACCTATCTCTATCTATCTATCTATCTACCTACCTACCTATCTGTATCTATGAATCTACCTACCTACCTATCTCTATCTATCAATCTACCTACCTACCTATCTGTATCTATCTCTCTACCTACCTACCTATCTCTATCTATCTATCTACCTACCTACCTATCTCTATCTATCTATCTACCTACCCACCTATCTCTATCTATCTACCTACCTACCTACCTATCTCTATCTATCAATCTACCTACCTACCTATCTCTATCTACCTATCTACCTACCTACCTATCTCTATCTATCAATCTACCTACCTACCTATCTCTATCTATCTATCTATCTATCTATCTACCTACCTACCTATCTGTATCTATATATCTACCTACCTACCTATCTGTATCTATCAATCTACCTACCTACCTATCTCTATCTATCTACCTACCTACCTATCTCTATCTATCTATCTACCTACCCACCTATCTCTATCTATCTACCTACCTACCTACCTATCTCTATCTATCAATCTACCTACCTACCTATCTCTATCTATCTATCTACCTACCTACATATCTGTATCTATATATCTACCTACCTACCTATCTCTATCTATCAATCTACCTACCTACCTATCTCTATCTATCTATCTATCTACCTACCCACCTATCTCTATCTATCTACCTACCTACCTACCTATCTCTATCTATCAATCTACCTACCTACCTATCTCTATCTACCTATCTACCCACCTACCTATCTCTATCTATCAATCTACCTACCTACCTATCTCTATCTATCTATCTATCTACCTACCTACCTATCTCTATCTATCAATCTACCTACCTACCTATCTCTATCTATCTATCTATCTATCTACCTACCTACCTATCTGTATCTATATATCTACCTACCTACCTATATGTATCTATCAATCTACCTACCTACCTATCTCTATCTATCTATCTACCTACCTACCTATCTCTATCTATCTATCTACCTACCCACCTATCTCTATCTATCTACCTACCTACCTACCTATCTCTATCTATCAATCTACCTACCTACCTATCTCTATCTATCTACCTACCTACATATCTGTATCTATATATCTACCTACCTACCTATCTCTATCTATCAATCTACCTACCTACCTATCTCTATCTATCAATCTACCTACCTACCTATCTGTATCTATCTATCTACCTACCTACCTATCTGTATCTATTAATCTACCTACCTACCTATCTCTATCTATCAATCTACCTACCTACCTATCTGTATCTATCTATCTACCTACCTATCTGTATCTATCAATCTACCTACCTACCTATCTCTATCTATCTATCTACCTACCTACATATCTGTATCTATATATCTACCTACCTACCTATCTGTATCTATCTATCTACCTACCTACATATCTGTATCTAAATATCTACCTACCTATCTCTATCTATCAATCTACCTACCTACCTATCTCTATCTATCTATCTACCTACCTACCTATCTCTATCTATCAATCTACCTACCTACCTATCTCTATCTATCTATCTACCTACTTACCTATGTGTATCTATATATCTACCTACCTACCTGTCTGTATCGATCAATCTACCTACCTACCTATCTCTATCTATCTACCTACCTACCTATCTCTATCTATCTATCTATCTACCTACCTATCTCTATATATCTATCTACCTACCTACCTATCTGTATCTATATATCTACCTACCTACCTATCTGTATCTATCTCTCTACCTACCTACCTACCTATCTGTATCTATCTATCTACCTACTTACCTATCTCTATCTATCAATCTACCTACCTACCTATCTGTATCTATCTCTCTACCTACCTACCTATCTGTATCTATCTATCTACCTACCAACCTATCTCTATCTATCAATCTACCTACCTACCTATCTGTATCTATCTATCTACCTACCTACCTATCTGTATCTATCAATCTACCTACCTACCTATCTCTATCTATCTATCTACCTACCTACCTATCTGTATCTATCTATCTACCTACCTACCTATCTGTATCTATCAATCTACCTATCTACCTATCTCTATCTATCAATCTACCTACCTACCTATCTCTATCTATCTACCTACCCACCTATCTGTATCTATCTATCTACCTACCTACCTATCTGTATCTATCAATCTACCTACCTACCTATCTCTATCTATCTATCTACCTACCTACATATCTGTACCTATATATCTACCTACCTACCTATCTCTATCTATCTATCTACCTACCTACCTATCTGTATCTATCTATCTACCTACCTACCTATCTGTATCTATCAATCTACCTATCTACCTATCTCTATCTATCAATCTACCTACCTACCTATCTCTATCTATCAATCTACCTACCTACCTATCTGTATCTATCTCTCTACCTACCTACCTATCTCTATCTATCTATCTACCTACCTACCTATCTCTATCTATCTATCTACCGACCCACCTATCTCTATCTATCTACCTACCTACCTACCTATCTCTATCTATCAATCTACCTACCTACCTATCTCTATCTATCTATCTACCTACCTACTTATCTCTATCTATCAATCTACCTACCTACCTATCTCTATCTATCTATCTATCTACCTACCTACCTATCTGTATCTATATATCTACCTACTTACCTATCTGTATCTATCAATCTACCTACCTACCTATCTCTATCTATCTATCTACCTACCTACCTATCTCTATCTATCTATGTACCTACCCACCTATCTCTATCTATCTACCTACCTACCTACCTATCTCTATCTATCAATCTACCTACCTACCTATCTCTATCTATCTATCTACTTACCTACATATCTGTATCTATATATCTACCTACCTACCTATCTCTATCTATCAATCTACCTACCTACCTATCTCTATCTATCAATCTACCTACCTATCTATCTGTATCTATCTATCTACCTACCTACCTATCTGTATCTATTAATCTACCTACCTACCTATCTCTATCTATCAATCTACCTACCTACCTATCTGTATCTATCTATCTACCTACCTATCTGTATCTATCAATCTACCTACCTACCTATCTCTATCTATCTATCTACCTACCTACATATCTGTATCTATATATCTACCTACCTACCTATCTGTATCTATCTATCTACCTACCTACATATCTGTATCTAAATATCTACCTACCTACCTATCTCTATCTATCAATCTACCTACCTACCTATCTCTATCTATCTATCTACCTACCTACCTATCTCTATCTATCAATCTACCTACCTACCTATCTCTATCTATCTATCTACCTACTTACCTATGTGTATCTATATATCTACCTACCTACCTGTCTGTATCTATCAATCTACCTACCTACCTATCTCTATCTATCTACCTACCTACCTATCTCTATCTATCTATCTATCTACCTACCTATCTCTATATATCTATCTACCTACCTACCTATCTGTATCTATATATCTACCTACCTACCTATCTGTATCTATCTCTCTACCTACCTACCTATCTGTATCTATCTATCTACCTACCTACCTATCTCTATCTATCAATCTACCTACCTACCTATCTGTATCTATCTCTCTACCTACCTACCTATCTGTATCTATCTCTCTACCTACCTACCTATCTGTATCTATCTATCTACCTACCTACCTATCTCTATCTATCAATCTACCTACCTACCTATCTGTATCTATCTCTCTACCTACCTACCTATCTGTATCTATCTATCTACCTACCTACCTATCTGTATCTATCTATCTACCTACCTACCTATCTGTATCTATCAATCTACCTACCTACCTATCTCTATCTATCTATCTACCTACCTACCTATCTGTATCTATATATCTACCTACCTACCTATCTCTATCTATCTATCTACCTACCTACCTATCTGTATCTATCTATCTACCTACCTACCTATCTGTATCTATCAATCTACCTATCTACCTATCTCTATCTATCAATCTACCTACCTACCTATCTCTATCTATCTACCTACCCACCTATCTGTATTTATCTATCTACCTACCTACCTATCTCTATCTATCTATCTACCTACCTACCTATCTCTATCTATCTATCTACCTACCTACCTATCTGTATATATATATATCTACCTACCTACCTATCGCTATCTATCAATCTACATACCTACCTATCTGTATCTATCTATCTACCTACCTACCTACTGTATCTATCAATCTACCTACCTACCTATCTCTATCTATCAATCTACCTACCTACCTATCTGTATCTATCTATCTACCTACCTACCTATCTCTATCTCTCAATCTACCTACCTACCTATCTCTATCTATCTATCTACCTACCTACATATCTGTATCTATATATCTACCTACCTACCTATCTCTATCTATCAATCTACCTACCTACCTATCTCTATCTATCAATCTACCTACCTACCTATCTGTATCTATCTATCTACCTACCTACCTATCTGTATCTATTAATCTACCTACCTACCTATCTCTATCTATCAATCTACCTACCTACCTATCTGTATCTATCTATCTACCTACCTATCTGTATCTATCAATCTACCTACCTACCTATCTCTATCTATCTATCTACCTACCTACATATCTGTATCTATATATCTACCTACCTACCTATCTGTATCTATCTATCTACCTACCTACATATCTGTATCTAAATATCTACCTACCTACCTATCTCTATCTATCAATCTACCTACCTACCTATCTCTATCTATCTATCTACCTACCTACCTATCTCTATCTATCAATCTACCTACCTACCTATCTCTATCTATCTATCTACCTACTTACCTATGTGTATCTATATATCTACCTACCTACCTGTCTGTATCTATCAATCTACCTACCTACCTATCTCTATCTATCTACCTACCTACCTATCTCTATCTATCTATCTATCTACCTACCTATCTCTATATATCTATCTACCTACCTACCTATCTGTATCTATATATCTACCTACCTACCTATCTGTATCTATCTCTCTACCTACCTACCTATCTGTATCTATCTATCTACCTACCTACCTATCTCTATCTATCAATCTACCTACCTACCTATCTGTATCTATCTCTCTACCTACCTACCTATCTGTATCTATCTCTCTACCTACCTACCTATCTGTATCTATCTATCTACCTACCTACCTATCTCTATCTATCAATCTACCTACCTACCTATCTGTATCTATCTCTCTACCTACCTACCTATCTGTATCTATCTATCTACCTACCTACCTATCTCTATCTATCAATCTACCTACCTACCTATCTGTATCTATCTATCTACCTACCTACCTATCTGTATCTATCAATCTACCTACCTACCTATCTCTATCTATCTATCTACCTACCTACATATCTGTATCTATATATCTACCTACCTACCTATCTCTATCTATCTATCTACCTACCTACCTATCTGTATCTATCTATCTACCTACCTACCTATCTGTATCTATCAATCTACCTATCTACCTATCTCTATCTATCAATCTACCTACCTACCTATCTCTATCTATCTACCTACCCACCTATCTGTATTTATCTATCTACCTACCTACCTATCTCTATCTATCTATCTACCTACCTACCTATCTCTATCTATCTATCTACCTACCTACCTATCTGTATCTATATATCTACCTACCTACCTATCGCTATCTATCAATCTACCTACCTACCTATCTGTATCTATCTATCTACCTACCTACCTACTGTATCTATCAATCTACCTACCTACCTATCTCTATCTATCAATCTACCTACCTACCTATCTGTATCTATCTATCTACCTACCTACCTATCTCTATCTATCTATCTACCTACCCACCTATCTGTATTTATCTATCTACCTACCTATCTGTATCTATATACCTACCTACCTACCTATCTCTATCTATCTATCTATCTACCTACCTACCTATCTGTATCTATCTATCTACCTACCTACCTATCTCTATCTATCTATCTACCTACCTACCTATCTGTATCTATCTATCTACCTACCTACCTATCTCTATCTATCTATCTATCTACCTACCTATCTCTATATATCTATCTACCTACCTACATATCTGTATCTATATATCTACCTACCTACCTATCTGTATCTATCTCTCTACCTACCTACCTATCTGTATCTATCTATCTACCTACCTACCTATCTCTATCTATCAATCTACCTACCTACCTATCTGTATCTATCTCTCTACCTACCTACCTATCTGTATCTATCTATCTACCTATCTACCTATCTCTATCTATCAATCTACCTACCTACCTATCTCTATCTATCTATCTACCTACCCACCTATCTGTATTTATCTATCTACCTACCTACATATCTATATCTATATATCTACCTACCTACCAATCTGTATCTATCTATCTACCTATCTACCTATCTCTATCTATCAATCTACCTACCTACCTATCTCTATCTATCTATCTACCTACCCATCTATCTGTATTTATCTATCTACCTACCTACCTATCTGTATCTATCTATCTACCTTCCTACCTATCTGTATCTATCTATCTACCTACCTACCTATAGCTATCTGTCAATCTACCTACCTACCTACCTATCTCTATCTATCAATCTACCTACCTACCTATCTGTATCTATCTATCTACCTACCTACCTATCTGTATCTATCAATCTACCTACCTACCTATCTCTATCTATCAATCTACCTACCTACCTATCTGTATCTATCAATCTACCTACCTACCTATCTCTATCTATCTATCTACCTACCTACATATCTGTATCTATATATCTACCTACCTACCTATCTGTATCTATCTATCTACCTACCTACATATCTGTATCTAAATATCTACCTACCTACCTATCTCTATCTATCAATCTACCTACCTACCTATCTCTATCTATCTATCTACCTACCTACCTATCTCTATCTATCAATCTACCTACCTACCTATCTCTATCTATCTATCTACCTACTTACCTATGTGTATCTATATATCTACCTACCTACCTGTCTGTATCTATCAATCTACCTACCTACCTATCTCTATCTATCTACCTACCTACCTATCTCTATCTATCTATCTATCTACCTACCTATCTCTATATATCTATCTACCTACCTACCTATCTGTATCTATATATCTACCTACCTACCTATCTGTATCTATCTCTCTACCTACCTACCTATCTGTATCTATCTATCTACCTACCTACCTATCTCTATCTATCAATCTACCTACCTACCTATCTGTATCTATCTCTCTACCTACCTACCTATCTGTATCTATCTCTCTACCTACCTACCTATCTGTATCTATCTATCTACCTACCTACCTATCTCTATCTATCAATCTACCTACCTACCTATCTGTATCTATCTCTCTACCTACCTACCTATCTGTATCTATCTATCTACCTACCTACCTATCTCTATCTATCAATCCACCTACCTACCTATCTGTATCTATCTATCTACCTACCTACCTATCTGTATCTATCAATCTACCTACCTACCTATCTCTATCTATCTATCTACCTACCTACATATCTGTATCTATATATCTACCTACCTACCTATCTCTATCTATCTATCTACCTACCTACCTATCTGTATCTATCTATCTACCTACCTACCTATCTGTATCTATCAATCTACCTATCTACCTATCTCTATCTATCAATCTACCTACCTACCTATCTCTATCTATCTACCTACCCACCTATCTGTATTTATCTATCTACCTACCTACCTATCTCTATCTATCTATCTACCTACCTACCTATCTCTATCTATCTATCTACCTACCTACCTATCTGTATCTATATATCTACCTACCTACCTATCGCTATCTATCAATCTACCTACCTACCTATCTGTATCTATCTATCTACCTACCTACCTACTGTATCTATCAATCTACCTACCTACCTATCTCTATCTATCAATCTACCTACCTACCTATCTGTATCTATCTATCTACCTACCTACCTATCTCTATCTATCTATCTACCTACCCACCTATCTGTATTTATCTATCTACCTACCTATCTGTATCTATATACCTACCTACCTACCTATCTCTATCTATCTATCTACCTACCTACCTATCTGTATCTATCTATCTACCTACCTACCTATCTCTATCTATCTATCTACCTACCTACCTATCTGTATCTATCTATCTACCTACCTACCTATCTCTATCTATCTATCTATCTACCTACCTATCTCTATATATCTATCTACCTACCTACATATCTGTATCTATATATCTACCTACCTACCTATCTGTATCTATCTCTCTACCTACCTACCTATCTGTATCTATCTATCTACCTACCTACCTATCTCTATCTATCAATCTACCTACCTACCTATCTGTATCTATCTCTCTACCTACCTACCTATCTGTATCTATCTATCTACCTATCTACCTATCTCTATCTATCAATCTACCTACCTACCTATCTCTATCTATCTATCTACCTACCCACCTATCTGTATTTATCTATCTACCTACCTACATATCTATATCTATATATCTACCTACCTACCAATCTGTATCTATCTATCTACCTATCTACCTATCTCTATCTATCAATCTACCTACCTACCTATCTCTATCTATCTACCTACCCATCTATCTGTATTTATCTATCTACCTACCTACCTATCTGTATCTATCAATCTACCTACCTACCTATCTCTATCTATCTATCTACCTACCTACATATCTGTATCTATATATCTACCTACCTACCTATCTCTATCTATCTATCTACCTACCTACCTATCTGTATCTATCTATCTACCTACCTACCTATCTGTATCTATCAATCTACCTATCTACCTTTCTATATCTATCAATCTACCTACCTACCTATCTCTATCTATCTACCTACCCACCTATCTGTATTTATCTATCTACCTACCTACCTATCTCTATCTATCTATCTACCTACCTACCTATCTCTATCTATCTATCTACCTACCTACCTATCTGTATCTATATATCTACCTACCTACCTATCGCTATCTATCAATCTACCTACCTACCTATCTGTATCTATCTATCTACCTACCTACCTACTGTATCTATCAATCTACCTACCTACCTATCTCTATCTATCAATCTACCTACCTACCTATCTGTATCTATCTATCTACCTACCTACCTATCTCTATCTATCTATCTACCTACCCACCTATCTGTATTTATCTATCTACCTACCTATCTGTATCTATATACCTACCTACCTACCTATCTCTATCTATCTATCTACCTACCTACCTATCTGTATCTATCTATCTACCTACCTACCTATCTCTATCTATCTATCTACCTACCTACCTATCTGTATCTATCTATCTACCTACCTACCTATCTCTATCTATCTATCTATCTATCTACCTACCTATCTCTATATATCTATCTACCTACCTACATATCTGTATCTATATATCTACCTACCTACCTATCTGTATCTATCTCTCTACCTACCTACCTATCTGTATCTATCTATCTACCTACCTACCTATCTCTATCTATCAATCTACCTACCTACCTATCTGTATCTATCTCTCTACCTACCTACCTATCTGTATCTATCTATCTACCTATCTACCTATCTCTATCTATCAATCTACCTACCTACCTATCTCTATCTATCTATCTACCTACCCACCTATCTGTATTTATCTATCTACCTACCTACATATCTATATCTATATATCTACCTACCTACCAATCTGTATCTATCTATCTACCTATCTACCTATCTCTATCTATCAATCTACCTACCTACCTATCTCTATCTATCTACCTACCCATCTATCTGTATTTATCTATCTACCTACCTACCTATCTGTATCTATCTATCTACCTTCCTACCTATCTGTATCTATCTATCTACCTACCTACCTATATCTATCTATCAATCTACCTACCTACCTACCTATCTCTATCTATCAATCTACCTACCTACCTATCTGTATCTATCTATCTACCTACCTACCTATCTGTATCTATCAATCTACCTACCTACCTATCTCTATCTATCAATCTACCTACCTACCTATCTGTATCTATCTATCTACCTACCTACCTATCTCTAACTATCTATCTACCTACCCACCTATATGTATTTATCTATCTACCTACCTATCTGTATCTATCTACCTACCTACCTACCTATCTCTATCTATCTATCTACCTACCTACCTATCTGTATCTATCTATCTACCTACCTACCTATCTCTATCTATCTATCTATCTATCTATCTATCTATCTATCTATCTATCTATCTATCTATCTATCTACCTACCTATCTCTATATATCTATCTACCTACCTACATATCTGTATCTATATATCTACCTACCTACCTATCTGTATCTATCTCTCTACCTACCTACCTATCTGTATCTATCTATCTACCTACCTACCTATCTCTATCTATCAATCTACCTACCTACCTATCTGTATCTATCTCTCTACCTACCTACCTATCTGTATCTATCAATCTACCTACCTACCTATCTCTATCTATCAATCTACCTACCTACCTATCTGTATCTATCTATCTACCTACCTACCTATCTCTATCTATCTATCTATCTACCCACCTATCTTTATCTATCTACCTACCTATCTGTATCTATCTACCTACCTACCTACCTATCTCTATCTATCTATCTACCTACCTACCTATCTGTATCTATCTATCTACCTACCTACCTATCTATATCTATCTATCTATCTATCTATCTATCTATCTATCTATCTATCTATCTATCTATCTATCTATCTACCTACCTATCTCTATATATCTATCTACCTACCTACATATCTGTATCTATATATCTACCTACCTACCTATCTGTATCTATCTCTCTACCTACCTACCTATCTGTATCTATCTATCTACCTACCTACCTATCTCTATGTATCAATCTACCTACCTACCTATCTGTATCTATCTCTCTACCTACCTACCTATCTGTATCTATCTATCTACCTATCTACCTATCTCTATCTATCAATCTACCTACCTACCTATCTCTATCTATCTATCTACCTACCCACCTATCTGTATTTATCTATCTACCTACCTACATATCTATATCTATATATCTACCTACCTACCAATCTGTATCTATCTATCTACCTATCTACCTATCTCTATCTATCAATCTACCTACCTACCTATCTCTATCTATCTATCTATCTACCTACCCACCTATCTGTATTTATCTATCTACCTACCTACCTATCTGTATCTATCTATCTACCTTCCTACCTATCTGTATCTATCTATCTACCTACCTACCTATATCTATCTATCAATCTACCTACATACCTACCTATCTCTATCTATCAATATACCTACCTACCTATCTGTATCTATCTATCTACCTACCTACCTATCTGTATCTATCAATCTACCTACCTACCTATCTCTATCTATCAATCTATCTACCTACCTATCTGTATCTATCTATCTACCAACCTACCTATCTGTATCTATCAATCTACCTACCTACCTATCTCTATCTATCTATCTACCTACCCACCTATCTGTATTTATCTATCTACCTACCTATCTGTATCTATCTACCTACCTACCTACCTATCTCTATCTATCTATCTACCTACCTACCTATCTCTATCTATCTCTCTACCTACCTACCTATCTGTATCTATCTATCTACCTACCTACCTATCTCTATCTATCAATCTACCTACCTACCTATCTGTATCTATCTCTCTACCTACCTACCTATCTGTATCTATCTATCTACCTATCTACCTATCTCTATCTATCAATCTACCTACCTACCTATCTCTATCTATCTATCTACCTACCCACCTATCTGTATTTATCTATCTACCTACCTACATATCTATATCTATATATCTACCTACCTACCAATCTGTATCTATCTATCTACCTATCTACCTATCTCTATCTATCAATCTACCTACCTACCTATCTCTATCTATCTATCTACCTACCCACCTATCTGTATTTATCTATCTACCTACCTATCTGTATCTATCTACCTACCTACCTACCTATCTCTATCTATCTATCTACCTACCTACCTATCTCTATCTATCTATCTACCTACCTACCTATCTCTATCTATCTATTTACCTACCTACCTATCTCTATCTATCTATCTACCTACCTACCTATCTCTATCTATCAATCTACCTACCTACCTATCTCTATCTATCTATCTACCTACCTACCTATCTCTATCTATCTATCTACCTACCTACCTATCTGTATCTATCTATCTACCTACCTACCTATCTCTATCTATCAATCTACCTACCTACCTATCTCTATCTATCAATCTACCTACCTACCTATCTGTATCTATCTATCTACCTACCTACCTATCTGTCTCTATCAATCTACCTACCTACCTATCTATCTCTATCTATCTATCTACCTACCTACCTACCTATCTCTATCTATCTACCTACCCACCTATCTGTATTTATCTATCTACCTACTTATCTGTATCTACCTACCTACCTACCTACCTCTATCTATCTACCTACCTACCTACCTATCTCTATCTATCAATCTACCTACCTACCTATCTGTATCTATCTATCTACCTACCTACCTATCTCTATCTATCTATCTACCTACCTACCTATCTCTATCTATCTATCTACCTACCCACCTATCTCTATCTATCTTCCTACCTACCTACCTATCTCTATCTATCAATCTACCTACCTCCCTATCTCTATCTATCTATCTACCTACCTACCTATCTCTATCTATCAATCTACCTACCTACCTATCTCTATCTATCTATCTATCTACCTACCTATCTGTATCTATATATCTACCTACCTACCTATCTGTATCTATCAATCTACCTACCTACCTATCTCTATCTATCAATCTACCTACCTACCTATATCTATCTATCAATCTACCTACCTACCTATCTCTATCTATCTACCTACCTACATATCTGTATCTATCTATCTACCTATCTACCTATCTCTATCTATCAATCTACCTACCTACATATCTGTATCTATCTATCTACCTACCTACATATCTGTATCTATCTATCTACCTATCTACCTATCTCTATCTATCAATCTACCTACCTACATATCTGTATCTATATATCTACCTACCTACCTATCTGTATCTATCAATCTACCTACCTACCTATCTCTATCTATCTATCTATCTACCTACCTACATATCTGTATCTATATATCTACCTACCTACCTATCTATCTCTATCAATCTACCTACCTACCTATCTCTATCTATCAATCTACCTACCTACCTATCTGTATCTATCTATCTACCTACCTACCTATCTCTATCTATCTATCTACCTACCTACCTATCTGTATCTATTAATCTACCTACCTACCTATCTCTACCTATCAATCTACCTACCTACCTATCTGTATCTATCTATCTACCTACCTACCTATCTGTATCTATCAATGTACCTACCTACCTATCTCTATCTATCTATCTACCTACCTACATATCTGTATCTATATATCTACCTACCTACCTATCTGTATCTATCTATCTACATACCTACATATCTGTATCTATATATCTACCTACCTACCTATCTCTATCTATCAATCTACCTACCTACCTATCTCTATCTATCTATCTATCTACCTACCTACCTATCTCTATCTATCAATCTACCTACCTACCTATCTCTATCTATCTATCTACCTACCTACCTATGTGTATCTATATATCTACCTACCTACCTATCTGTATCTATCAATCTACCTACCTACCTATCTCTATCTATCAATCTACCTACCTACCTATCTCTATCTATCTATCTACCTACCTTCCTATCTCTATATATCTATCTACCTACCTACATATCTGTATCTATATATCTACCTACCTACCTATCTGTATCTATCAATCTACCTACCTACCTATCTCTATCTATCAATCTACCTACCTACCTATCTGTATCTATCTATCTACCTACCTACCTATCTGTATCTATCTATCTACCTACCTACCTATCTCTATCTATCAATCTACCTACCTACCAATCTGTATCTATCTATCTACCTACCTACCTATCTGTATCTATCAATCTACCTACCTACCTATCTCTATCTATCTATCTACCTACCTACATATCTGTATCTATATATCTACCTACCTACCTATCTCTATCTATCTATCTACCTACCTACCTATCTGTATCTATCTATCTACCTACCTACCTATCTGTATCTATCAATCTACCTATCTACCTATCTCTATCTATCAATCAACCTACCTACCTATCTCTATCTATCTATCTACCTACCCACCTATCTGTATTTATCTATCTACCTACCTACCTATCTCTATATATCTATCTACTTACCTACCTATCTCTATCTATCTATCTACCTACCTACCTATATCTATCTATCTATCTATCTATCTACCTACCTACCTACCTATCTCTATCTATCTACCTACCTACCTACCTATCTCTATCAATCTACCTACCTACCTATCTCTATCTATCTACCTACCTACCTATCTCTATCTATCTATCTACCTACCCACCTATCTGTATTTATCTATCTATCTACATATCTCTATCTATCTATCTACCTACCTACCTATCTCTATCTATCTATCTACCTACCTACCTATCTCTATCTATCTATCTACCTACCTACATATCTGTATCTATATATCTACCTACCTACCTATCTGTATCTATCTATCTACCTATCTACCTATCTCTATCTATCAATCTACCTACCTACCTATCTCTATCTATCAATCTACCTACCTACCTATCTGTATCTATCTATCTACCTACCTATCTGTATCTATCAATCTACTTAGCTATCTATCTCTATCTATCTATCTACCTACCTACATATCTGTATCTATATATCTACCTACCTACCTGTCTGTATCTATCTATCTAACTACCTACCTATCTCTATCTATCTACCTACCTACCTACCTATCTATCTCTATCTATCAATCTACCTACCTACCTATCTCTATCTATCTATCTACCTACCTACCTATCTGTATCTATCTACCTACCTACCTACCTATCTGTATCTATCTATCTACCTACCTACCTATCTCTATCTATCAATCTACCTACCTACCTACCTATCTCTATCTATCAATCTACCTACCTACATATCTGTATCTATCTATCTACCTACCTACCTATCTGTATCTATCAATCTACCTACCTACCTATCTCTATCTATCAATCTACCTACCTACCTATCTGTATCTATCTACCTACCTACCTATCTGTATCTATCAATCTACCTACCTACCTATCTCTATCTATCTACCTACCTACCTACCTATCTCTATCTATCAATCTACCTACCTACCTATCTCTATCTATCTATCTACCTACCTACATATCTGTATCTATCTACCTACCTACCTACCTATCTGTATCTATCTACCTACCTACCTACCTATCTCTATCTATCTATCTATCTACCTACCTATCTGTATCTATCTATCTATCTATCTACCTACCTATCTCTATCTATCTATCTACCTACCTACCTATCTCTATCTATCTATCTACCTACCTACCTATCTCTATCTATCAATCTACCTACCTACCTATCTCTATCTATCTATCTACCTACCTACCTATCTCTATCTATCTATCTACCTACCTATCTGTATCTATCTATCTACCTACCTACCTATCTGTATCTATCTACCTACCTACCTACCTATCTCTATCTACCTACCTACCTACCTATCTCTATCTATCAATCTACCTACCTACCTATCTGTATCTATCTATCTACCTACCTACCTATCTCTATCTATCTATCTACCTACCCACCTATCTTTATCTATCTACCTACCTACCTACCTATCTCTATCTATCAATATACCTCCCTACCTATCTCTATCTATCTACCTACCTACTTATCTATCTATCAATCTACCTACCTACCTATCTCTATCTATCTATCTACCTACCTACCTATGTGTATCTATATATCTACCTACCTACCTATCTGTATCTATCAATCTACCTACCTACCTATCTCTATCTATCAATCTACCTACCTACCTATCTGTATCTATCTATCTACCTACCTACCTATCTGTATCTATTAATCTACCTACCTACCTATCTCTATCTATCAATCTACCTACCTACCTATCTGTATCTATCTATCTACCTACCTACCTATCTGTATCTATTAATCTACCTACCTACCTATCTCTATCTATCAATCTACCTACCTACCTATCTGTATCTATCTATCTACCTACCTACCTATCTGTATCTATCAATCTACCTACCTACCTATCTCTATCTATCTATCTACCTACCTACATATCTGTATCTATATATCTACCTACCTACCTATCTGTATCTATCTATCTACCTACCTACATATCTGTATCTATATATCTACCTACCTACCTATCTCTATCTATCAATCTACCTACCTACCTATCTCTATCTATCTATCTACCTACCTACCTATCTCTATCTATCAATCTACCTACCTACCTATCTCTATCTATCTATCTACCTACTTACCTATGTGTATCTATATATCTACCTACCTACCTGTCTGTATCTATCCATCTACCTACCTACCTATCTCTATCTATCTATCTACCTACCTATCTCTATATATCTATCTACCTACCTACATATCTGTATCTATATATCTACCTACCTACCTATCTGTATCTATCTCTCTACCTACCTACCTATCTGTATCTATCTATCTACCTACCTACCTATCTCTATCTATCAATCTACCTACCTACCTATCTCTATCTATCTACCTACCTACCTATCTCTATCTATCTATCTACCTACCTACCTACCTATCTGTATCTATCTATCTACCTACCTACCTATCTGTATCTATCTATCTACCTACCTACCTATCTGTCTCTATCAATCTACCTACCTACCTATCTATCTCTATCTATCTATCTACCTACCTACCTACCTGTCTCTATCGACCTACCCTTCTATCTGTATTTATCTATCTACCTACCTATCTGTATCTTTCTACCTACCTACCTATCTCTATCTACCTACCTACCTACCTATCTCTATCTATCAATCTACCTACCTACCTATCTGTATCTATCTATCTACCTACCTACCTATCTCTATCTATCTATCTACCTACCTACCTATCTCTATCTATCTATCTACCTACCCACCTATCTCTATCTATCTACCTACCTACCTATCTGTATCTATCAATCTACCTACCTACCTATCTCTATCTATCAATCTATCTACCTACCTATCTGTATCTATCTATCTACCAACCTACCTATCTGTATCTATCTATCTACCTATCTACCTATCTCTATCTATCAATCTACCTACCTACCTATCTCTATCTATCAATCTACCTACCTACCTATCTGTATCTATCTATCTACCTACCTATCTGTATCTATCAATCTACTTAGCTATCTATCTCTATCTATCTATCTACCTACCTACATATCTGTATCTATATATCTACCTACCTACCTGTCTGTATCTATCTATCTAACTACCTACCTATCTCTATCTATCTACCTACCTACCTACCTATCTATCTCTATCTATCAATCTACCTACCTACCTATCTCTATCTATCTATCTACCTACCTACCTATCTGTATCTATCTACCTACCTACCTACCTATCTGTATCTATCTATCTACCTACCTACCTATCTCTATCTATCAATCTACCTACCTACCTACCTATCTCTATCTATCAATCTACCTACCTACATATCTGTATCTATCTATCTACCTACCTACCTATCTGTATCTATCAATCTACCTACCTACCTATCTCTATCTATCAATCTACCTACCTACCTATCTGTATCTATCTACCTACCTACCTATCTGTATCTATCAATCTACCTACCTACCTATCTCTATCTATCTATCTACCTACCCACCTATCTGTATTTATCTATCTACCTACCTATCTGTATCTATCTACCTACCTACCTACCTATCTCTATCTATCTATCTATCTACCTACCTATCTGTATCTATCTATCTATCTATCTACCTACCTATCTCTATCTATCTATCTACCTACCTACCTATCTCTATCTATCTATCTACCTACCTACCTATCTCTATCTATCAATCTACCTACCTACCTATCTCTATCTATCTATCTACCTACCTACCTATCTCTATCTATCTATCTACCTACCTACCTATCTGTATCTATCTATCTACCTACCTACCTATCTGTATCTATCTACCTACCTACCTACCTATCTCTATCTACCTACCTACCTACCTATCTCTATCTATCAATCTACCTACCTACCTATCTGTATCTATCTATCTACCTACCTACCTATCTCTATCTATCTATCTACCTACCCACCTATCTTTATCTATCTACCTACCTACCTACCTATCTCTATCTATCAATATACCTCCCTACCTATCTCTATCTATCTACCTACCTACTTATCTATCTATCAATCTACCTACCTACCTATCTCTATCTATCTATCTACCTACCTACCTATGTGTATCTATATATCTACCTACCTACCTATCTGTATCTATCAATCTACCTACCTACCTATCTCTATCTATCAATCTACCTACCTACCTATCTGTATCTATCTATCTACCTACCTACCTATCTGTATCTATTAATCTACCTACCTACCTATCTCTATCTATCAATCTACCTACCTACCTATCTGTATCTATCTATCTACCTACCTACCTATCTGTATCTATTAATCTACCTACCTACCTATCTCTATCTATCAATCTACCTACCTACCTATCTGTATCTATCTATCTACCTACCTACCTATCTGTATCTATCAATCTACCTACCTACCTATCTCTATCTATCTATCTACCTACCTACATATCTGTATCTATATATCTACCTACCTACCTATCTGTATCTATCTATCTACCTACCTACATATCTGTATCTATATATCTACCTACCTACCTATCTCTATCTATCAATCTACCTACCTACCTATCTCTATCTATCTATCTACCTACCTACCTATCTCTATCTATCAATCTACCTACCTACCTATCTCTATCTATCTATCTACCTACTTACCTATGTGTATCTATATATCTACCTACCTACCTGTCTGTATCTATCTATCTACCTACCTACCTATCTCTATCTATCTATCTACCTACATATCTGTATCTATATATCTACCTACCTACCTATCTGTATCTATCTCTCTACCTACCTACCTATCTGTATCTATCTATCTACCTACCTACCTATCTCTATCTATCAATCTACCTACCTACCTATCTCTATCTATCTACCTACCTACCTATCTCTATCTATCTATCTACCTACCTACCTACCTATCTGTATCTATCTATCTACCTACCTACCTATCTGTATCTATCTATCTACCTACCTACCTATCTGTCTCTATCAATCTACCTACCTACCTATCTATCTCTATCTATCTATCTACCTACCTACCTACCTGTCTCTATCGACCTACCCTTCTATCTGTATTTATCTATCTACCTACCTATCTGTATCTTTCTACCTACCTACCTATCTCTATCTACCTACCTACCTACCTATCTCTATCTATCAATCTACCTACCTACCTATCTGTATCTATCTATCTACCTACCTACCTATCTCTATCTATCTATCTACCTACCTACCTATCTCTATCTATCTATCTACCTACCCACCTATCTCTATCTATCTACCTACCTACCTATCTGTATCTATCAATCTACCTACCTACCTATCTCTATCTATCAATCTATCTACCTACCTATCTGTATCTATCTATCTACCAACCTACCTATCTGTATCTATCAATCTACCTACCTACCTATCTCTATCTATCTATCTACCTACCCACCTATCTGTATTTATCTATCTACCTACCTATCTGTATCTATCTACCTACCTACCTACCTATCTCTATCTATCTATCTACCTACCTACCTATCTGTATCTATCTATCTACCTACCTACCTATCTCTATCTATCTATTTACCTACCTACCTATCTCTATCTATCTATCTACCTACCTACCTATCTCTATCTATCAATCTACCTACCTACCTATCTCTATCTATCTATCTACCTACCTACCTATCTCTATCTATCTATCTACCTACCTACCTATCTGTATCTATCTATCTACCTACCTACCTAACTCTATCTATCAATCTACCTACCTACCTATCTCTATCTATCAATCTACCTACCTACCTATCTGTATCTATCTATCTACCTACCTACCTATCTGTCTCTATCAATCTACCTACCTACCTATCTATCTCTATCTATCTATCTACCTACCTACCTACCTATCTCTATCTATCTACCTACCCACCTATCTGTATTTATCTATCTACCTACCTATCTGTATCTACCTACCTACCTACCTACCTCTATCTATCTACCTACATACCTACCTATCTCTATCTATCAATCTACCTACCTACCTATCTGTATCTATCTATCTACCTACCTACCTATCTCTATCTATCTATCTACCTACCTACCTATCTCTATCTATCTATCTACCTACCCACCTATCTCTATCTATCTTCCTACCTACCTACCTATCTCTATCTATCAATCTACCTACCTCCCTATCTCTATCTATCTATCTACCTACCTACCTATCTCTATCTATCAATCTACCTACCTACCTATCTCTATCTATCTATCTATCTACCTACCTATCTGTATCTATATATCTACCTACCTACCTATCTGTATCTATCAATCTACCTACCTACCTATCTCTATCTATCAATCTACCTACCTACCTATATCTATCTATCAATCTACCTACCTACCTATCTCTATCTATCTACCTACCTACATATCTGTATCTATCTATCTACCTATCTACCTATCTCTATCTATCAAGCTACCTACCTACATATCTGTATCTATCTATCTACCTACCTACATATCTGTATCTATCTATCTACCTATCTACCTATCTCTATCTATCAATCTACCTACCTACATATCTGTATCTATATATCTACCTACCTACCTATCTGTATCTATCAATCTACCTACCTACCTATCTCTATCTATCTATCTACCTACCTACATATCTGTATCTATATATCTACCTACCTACCTATCTATATCTATCAATCTACCTACCTACCTATCTCTATCTATCAATCTACCTACCTACCTATCTGTATCTATCTATCTACCTACCTACCTATCTCTATCTATCAATCTACCTACCTACCTATCTGTATCTATCTATCTACCTACCTACCTATCTGTATCTATCTACCTACCTACCTACCTATCTCTACCTATCAATCTACCTACCTACCTATCTCTATCTATCAATCTACCTACCTACCTATCTGTATCTATCTATCTACCTACCTACCTATCTCTATCTATCTATCTACCTACCCACCTATCTCTATCTATCTACCTACCTACCTACCTATCTCTATCTATCAATATACCTACCTACCTATCTCTATCTATCTACCTACCTACCTATCTATCTATCAATCTACCTACCTACCTATCTCTATCTATCTATCTACCTACCTACCTATGTGTATCTATATATCTACCTACCTACCTATCTGTATCTATCAATCTACCTACCTACCTATCTCTATCTATCAATCTACCTACCTACCTATCTGTATCTATCTATCTACCTACCTACCTATCTGTATCTATTAATCTACCTACCTACCTATCTCTATCTATCAATCTACCTACCTACCTATCTGTATCTATCTATCTACCTACCTACCTATCTGTATCTATTAATCTACCTACCTACCTATCTCTATCTATCAATCTACCTACCTACCTATCTGTATCTATCTATCTACCTACCTACCTATCTCTATCTATCAATCTACCTACCTACCTATCTCTATCTATCTATCTACCTACCTACATATCTGTATCTATATATCTACCTACCTACCTATCTGTATCTATCTATCTACCTACCTACATATCTGTATCTATATATCTACCTACCTACCTATCTCTATCTATCAATCTACCTACCTACCTATCTCTATCTATCTTCCTACCTACCTACCTATCTCTATCTATCAATCTACCTACCTACCTATCTGTATCTATCTATCTACCTACCTACCTATCTGTATCTATTAATCTACCTACCTACCTATCTCTATCTATCAATCTACCTACCCACCTATCTGTATTTATCTATCTACCTACCTATCTGTATCTACCTACCTACCTACCTACCTCTATCTATCTACCTACATACCTACCTATCTCTATCTATCAATCTACCTACCTACCTATCTGTATCTATCTATCTACCTACCTACCTATCTCTATCTATCTATCTACCTACCTACCTATCTCTATCTATCTATCTACCTACCCACCTATCTCTATCTATCTTCCTACCTACCTACCTATCTCTATCTATCAATCTACCTACCTCCCTATCTCTATCTATCTATCTACCTACCTACCTATCTCTATCTATCAATCTACCTACCTACCTATCTCTATCTATCTATCTATCTACCTACCTATCTGTATCTATATATCTACCTACCTACCTATCTGTATCTATCAATCTACCTACCTACCTATCTCTATCTATCAATCTACCTACCTACCTATATCTATCTATCAATCTACCTACCTACCTATCTCTATCTATCTACCTACCTACATATCTGTATCTATCTATCTACCTATCTACCTATCTCTATCTATCAATCTACCTACCTACATATCTGTATCTATCTATCTACCTACCTACATATCTGTATCTATCTATCTACCTATCTACCTATCTCTATCTATCAATCTACCTACCTACATATCTGTATCTATATATCTACCTACCTACCTATCTGTATCTATCAATCTACCTACCTACCTATCTCTATCTATCTATCTACCTACCTACATATCTGTATCTATATATCTACCTACCTACCTATCTATATCTATCAATCTACCTACCTACCTATCTCTATCTATCAATCTACCTACCTACCTATCTGTATCTATCTATCTACCTACCTACCTATCTCTATCTATCAATCTACCTACCTACCTATCTGTATCTATCTATCTACCTACCTACCTATCTGTATCTATCTACCTACCTACCTACCTATCTCTACCTATCAATCTACCTACCTACCTATCTCTATCTATCAATCTACCTACCTACCTATCTGTATCTATCTATCTACCTACCTACCTATCTCTATCTATCTATCTACCTACCCACCTATCTCTATCTATCTACCTACCTACCTACCTATCTCTATCTATCAATATACCTACCTACCTATCTCTATCTATCTACCTACCTACCTATCTATCTATCAATCTACCTACCTACCTATCTCTATCTATCTATCTACCTACCTACCTACCTATGTGTATCTATATATCTACCTACCTACCTATCTGTATCTATCAATCTACCTACCTACCTATCTCTATCTATCAATCTACCTACCTACCTATCTGTATCTATCTATCTACCTACCTACCTATCTGTATCTATTAATCTACCTACCTACCTATCTCTATCTATCAATCTACCTACCTACCTATCTGTATCTATCTATCTACCTACCTACCTATCTGTATCTATTAATCTACCTACCTACCTATCTCTATCTATCAATCTACCTACCTACCTATCTGTATCTATCTATCTACCTACCTACCTATCTCTATCTATCAATCTACCTACCTACCTATCTCTATCTATCTATCTACCTACCTACATATCTGTATCTATATATCTACCTACCTACCTATCTGTATCTATCTATCTACCTACCTACATATCTGTATCTATATATCTACCTACCTACCTATCTCTATCTATCAATCTACCTACCTACCTATCTCTATCTATCTATCTACCTACCTACCTATCTCTATCTATCAATCTACCTACCTACCTATCTCTATCTATCTATCTACCTACTTACCTATGTGTATCTATATATCTACCTACCTACCTGTCTGTATCTATCTATCTACCTACCTACCTATCTCTATCTATCTATCTACCTACCTACCTATCTCTATCTATCTATCTACCTACCTACCTATCTCTATCTATCTATCTACCTACCCACCTATCTCTATCTATCTACCTACCTACCTATCTGTATCTATCAATCTACCTACCTACCTATCTCTATCTATCAATCTATCTACCTACCTATCTCTATCTATCAATCTACCTACCTACCTATCTCTATCTATCTACCTACCTACCTATCTCTATCTATCTATCTACCTACCTACCTACCTATCTGTATCT
The DNA here is from genome assembly GCA_024509115.1 of Crotalus helleri. NCBI lineage: Eukaryota > Metazoa > Chordata > Lepidosauria > Squamata > Viperidae > Crotalus > Crotalus helleri. The sequence continues at coordinate 528,263 of JAKSXO010000128.1, forward strand.
ATCTATCTACCTACCTACCTATCTGTATCTATCTATCTACCTATCTACCTATCTGTCTCTATCAATCTACCTACCTACCTATCTATCTCTATCTATCTATCTACCTACCTACCTACCTATCTCTATCTATCTACCTACCCACCTATCTGTATTTATCTATCTACCTACTTATCTGTATCTACCTACCTACCTACCTACCTCTATCTATCTACCTACCTACCTACCTATCTCTATCTATCAATCTACCTACCTACCTATCTGTATCTATCTATCTACCTACCTACCTATCTCTATCTATCTATCTACCTACCTACCTATCTCTATCTATCTATCTACCTACCCACCTATCTCTATCTATCTTCCTACCTACCTACCTATCTCTATCTATCAATCTACCTACCTCCCTATCTCTATCTATCTATCTACCTACCTACCTATCTCTATCTATCAATCTACCTACCTACCTATCTCTATCTATCTATCTACCTACCTATCTGTATCTATATATCTACCTACCTACCTATCTGTATCTATCAATCTACCTACCTACCTATCTCTATCTATCAATCTACCTACCTACCTATATCTATCTATCAATCTACCTACCTACCTATCTCTATCTATCTACCTACCTACATATCTGTATCTATCTATCTACCTATCTACCTATCTCTATCTATCAATCTACCTACCTACATATCTGTATCTATCTATCTACCTACCTACATATCTGTATCTATCTATCTACCTATCTACCTATCTCTATCTATCAATCTACCTACCTACATATCTGTATCTATATATCTACCTACCTACCTATCTGTATCTATCAATCTACCTACCTACCTATCTCTATCTATCTATCTATCTACCTACCTACATATCTGTATCTATATATCTACCTACCTACCTATCTATATCTATCAATCTACCTACCTACCTATCTCTATCTATCAATCTACCTACCTACCTATCTGTATCTATCTATCTACCTACCTACCTATCTCTATCTATCTATCTACCTACCTACCTATCTGTATCTATTAATCTACCTACCTACCTATCTCTACCTATCAATCTACCTACCTACCTATCTGTATCTATCTATCTACCTACCTACCTATCTGTATCTATCAATGTACCTACCTACCTATCTCTATCTATCTATCTACCTACCTACATATCTGTATCTATATATCTACCTACCTACCTATCTGTATCTATCTATCTACATACCTACATATCTGTATCTATATATCTACCTACCTACCTATCTCTATCTATCAATCTACCTACCTACCTATCTCTATCTATCTATCTATCTACCTACCTACCTATCTCTATCTATCAATCTACCTACCTACCTATCTCTATCTATCTATCTACCTACCTACCTATGTGTATCTATATATCTACCTACCTACCTATCTGTATCTATCAATCTACCTACCTACCTATCTCTATCTATCAATCTACCTACCTACCTATCTCTATCTATCTATCTACCTACCTTCCTATCTCTATATATCTATCTACCTACCTACATATCTGTATCTATATATCTACCTACCTACCTATCTGTATCTATCAATCTACCTACCTACCTATCTCTATCTATCAATCTACCTACCTACCTATCTGTATCTATCTATCTACCTACCTACCTATCTGTATCTATCTATCTACCTACCTACCTATCTCTATCTATCAATCTACCTACCTACCAATCTGTATCTATCTATCTACCTACCTACCTATCTGTATCTATCAATCTACCTACCTACCTATCTCTATCTATCTATCTACCTACCTACATATCTGTATCTATATATCTACCTACCTACCTATCTCTATCTATCTATCTACCTACCTACCTATCTGTATCTATCTATCTACCTACCTACCTATCTGTATCTATCAATCTACCTATCTACCTATCTCTATCTATCAATCAACCTACCTACCTATCTCTATCTATCTATCTACCTACCCACCTATCTGTATTTATCTATCTACCTACCTACCTATCTCTATATATCTATCTACTTACCTACCTATCTCTATCTATCTATCTACCTACCTACCTATATCTATCTATCTATCTATCTATCTACCTACCTACCTATCTCTATCTATCTACCTACCTACCTACCTATCTCTATCAATCTACCTACCTACCTATCTCTATCTATCTACCTACCTACCTATCTCTATCTATCTATCTACCTACCCACCTATCTGTATTTATCTATCTATCTACATATCTCTATCTATCTATCTACCTACCTACCTATCTCTATCTATCTATCTACCTACCTACCTATCTCTATCTATCTATCTACCTACCTACATATCTGTATCTATATATCTACCTACCTACCTATCTGTATCTATCTATCTACCTATCTACCTATCTCTATCTATCAATCTACCTACCTACCTATCTCTATCTATCAATCTACCTACCTACCTATCTGTATCTATCTATCTACCTACCTATCTGTATCTATCAATCTACTTAGCTATCTATCTCTATCTATCTATCTACCTACCTACATATCTGTATCTATATATCTACCTACCTACCTGTCTGTATCTATCTATCTAACTACCTACCTATCTCTATCTATCTACCTACCTACCTACCTATCTATCTCTATCTATCAATCTACCTACCTACCTATCTCTATCTATCTATCTACCTACCTACCTATCTGTATCTATCTACCTACCTACCTACCTATCTGTATCTATCTATCTACCTACCTACCTATCTCTATCTATCAATCTACCTACCTACCTACCTATCTCTATCTATCAATCTACCTACCTACATATCTGTATCTATCTATCTACCTACCTACCTATCTGTATCTATCAATCTACCTACCTACCTATCTCTATCTATCAATCTACCTACCTACCTATCTGTATCTATCTACCTACCTACCTATCTGTATCTATCAATCTACCTACCTACCTATCTCTATCTATCTATCTACCTACCTACCTATCTCTATCTATCTATCTACCTACCTACATATCTGTATCTATATATCTACCTACCTACCTATCTGTATCTATCTATCTACCTATCTACCTATCTCTATCTATCAATCTACCTACCTACCTATCTCTATCTATCAATCTACCTACCTACCTATCTGTATCTATCTATCTACCTACCTATCTGTATCTATCAATCTACTTAGCTATCTATCTCTATCTATCTAACTACCGACCTACATATCTGTATCTATATATCTACCTACCTACCTGTCTGTATCTATCTATCTAACTACCTACCTATCTCTATCTATCTACCTACCTACCTACCTATCTATCTCTATCTATCAATCTACCTACCTACCTATCTCTATCTATCTATCTACCTACCTACCTATCTGTATCTATCTACCTACCTACCTACCTATCTGTATCTATCTATCTACCTACCTACCTATCTCTATCTATCAATCTACCTACCTACCTACCTATCTCTATCTATCAATCTACCTACCTACATATCTGTATCTATCTATCTACCTACCTACCTATCTGTATCTATCAATCTACCTACCTACCTATCTCTATCTATCAATCTACCTACCTACCTATCTGTATCTATCTACCTACCTACCTATCTGTATCTATCAATCTACCTACCTACCTATCTCTATCTATCTATCTATCTACCTACCCACCTATCTGTATTTATCTATCTACCTACCTATCTGTATCTATCTACCTACCTACCTACCTATCTCTATCTATCTATCTATCTACCTACCTATCTGTATCTATCTATCTATCTATCTACCTACCTATCTCTATCTATCTATCTACCTACCTACCTATCTCTATCTATCTATCTACCTACCTACCTATCTCTATCTATCAATCTACCTACCTACCTATCTCTATCTATCTATCTACCTACCTACCTATCTCTATCTATCTATCTACCTACCTACCTATCTGTATCTATCTATCTACCTACCTACCTATCTGTATCTATCTACCTACCTACCTACCTATCTCTATCTACCTACCTACCTACCTATCTCTATCTATCAATCTACCTACCTACCTATCTGTATCTATCTATCTACCTACCTACCTATCTCTATCTATCTATCTACCTACCCACCTATCTTTATCTATCTACCTACCTACCTACCTATCTCTATCTATCAATATACCTACCTACCTATCTCTATCTATCTACCTACCTACTTATCTATCTATCAATCTACCTACCTACCTATCTCTATCTATCTATCTACCTACCTACCTATGTGTATCTATATATCTACCTACCTACCTATCTGTATCTATCAATCTACCTACCTACCTATCTCTATCTATCAATCTACCTACCTACCTATCTGTATCTATCTATCTACCTACCTACCTATCTGTATCTATTAATCTACCTACCTACCTATCTCTATCTATCAATCTACCTACCTACCTATCTGTATCTATCTATCTACCTACCTACCTATCTGTATCTATTAATCTACCTACCTACCTATCTCTATCTATCAATCTACCTACCTACCTATCTGTATCTATCTATCTACCTACCTACCTATCTGTATCTATCAATCTACCTACCTACCTATCTCTATCTATCTATCTACCTACCTACATATCTGTATCTATATATCTACCTACCTACCTATCTGTATCTATCTATCTACCTACCTACATATCTGTATCTATATATCTACCTACCTACCTATCTCTATCTATCAATCTACCTACCTACCTATCTCTATCTATCTATCTACCTACCTACCTATCTCTATCTATCAATCTACCTACCTACCTATCTCTATCTATCTATCTACCTACTTACCTATGTGTATCTATATATCTACCTACCTACCTGTCTGTATCTATCTATCTACCTACCTACCTATCTCTATCTATCTATCTACCTACCTATCTCTATATATCTATCTACCTACCTACATATCTGTATCTATATATCTACCTACCTACCTATCTGTATCTATCTCTCTACCTACCTACCTATCTGTATCTATCTATCTACCTACCTACCTATCTCTATCTATCAATCTACCTACCTACCTATCTCTATCTATCTACCTACCTACCTATCTCTATCTATCTATCTACCTACCTACCTACCTATCTGTATCTATCTATCTACCTACCTACCTATCTGTATCTATCTATCTACCTACCTACCTATCTGTCTCTATCAATCTACCTACCTACCTATCTATCTCTATCTATCTATCTACCTACCTACCTACCTGTCTCTATCTACCTACCCTTCTATCTGTATTTATCTATCTACCTACCTATCTGTATCTTTCTACCTACCTACCTATCTCTATCTACTTACCTACCTACCTATCTCTATCTATCAATCTACCTACCTACCTATCTGTATCTATCTATCTACCTACCTACCTATCTCTATCTATCTATCTACCTACCTACCTATCTCTATCTATCTATCTACCTACCCACCTATCTCTATCTATCTACCTACCTACCTATCTGTATCTATCAATCTACCTACCTACCTATCTCTATCTATCAATCTATCTACCTACCTATCTGTATCTATCTATCTACCAACCTACCTATCTGTATCAATCAATCTACCTACCTACCTATCTCTATCTATCTATCTACCTTCCCACCTATCTGTATTTATCTATCTACCTACCTATCTGTATCTATCTACCTACCTACCTACCTATCTCTATCTATCTATCTACCTACCTACCTATCTGTATCTATCTATCTACCTACCTACCTATCTCTATCTATCTATTTACCTACCTACCTATCTCTATCTATCTATCTATCTACCTACCTACCTATCTCTATCTATCAATCTACCTACCTACCTATCTCTATCTATCTATCTACCTACCTACCTATCTCTATCTATCTATCTACCTACCTACCTATCTGTATCTATCTATCTACCTACCTACCTAACTCTATCTATCAATCTACCTACCTACCTATCTCTATCTATCAATCTACCTACCTACCTATCTGTATCTATCTATCTACCTACCTACCTATCTGTCTCTATCAATCTACCTACCTACCTATCTATCTCTATCTATCTATCTACCTACCTACCTACCTATCTCTATCTATCTACCTACCCACCTATCTGTATTTATCTATCTACCTACCTATCTGTATCTACCTACCTACCTACCTACCTCTATCTATCTACCTACATACCTACCTATCTCTATCTATCAATCTACCTACCTACCTATCTGTATCTATCTATCTACCTACCTACCTATCTCTATCTATCTATCTACCTACCTACCTATCTCTATCTATCTATCTACCTACCCACCTATCTCTATCTATCTTCCTACCTACCTACCTATCTCTATCTATCAATCTACCTACCTCCCTATCTCTATCTATCTATCTACCTACCTACCTATCTCTATCTATCAATCTACCTACCTACCTATCTGTATCTATCAATCTACCTACCTACCTATCTCTATCTATCAATCTACCTACCTACCTAAATCTATCTATCAATCTACCTACCTACCTATCTCTATCTATCTACCTACCTACATATCTGTATCTATCTATCTACCTATCTACCTATCTCTATCTATCAATCTACCTACCTACATATCTGTATCTATCTATCTACCTACCTACATATCTGTATCTATCTATCTACCTATCTACCTATCTCTATCTATCAATCTACCTACCTACATATCTGTATCTATATATCTACCTACCTACCTATCTGTATCTATCAATCTACCTACCTACCTATCTCTATCTATCTATCTACCTACCTACATATCTGTATCTATATATCTACCTACCTACCTATCTATATCTATCAATCTACCTACCTACCTATCTCTATCTATCAATCTACCTACCTACCTATCTCTATCTATCAATCTACCTACCTACCTATCTGTATCTATCTATCTACCTACCTACCTATCTCTATCTATCAATCTACCTACCTACCTATCTGTATCTATCTATCTACCTACCTACCTATCTGTATCTATCTACCTACCTACCTACCTATCTCTACCTATCAATCTACCTACCTACCTATCTCTATCTATCAATCTACCTACCTACCTATCTGTATCTATCTATCTACCTACCTACCTATCTCTATCTATCTATCTACCTACCCACCTATCTCTATCTATCTACCTACCTACCTACCTATCTCTATCTATCAATATACCTACCTACCTATCTCTATCTATCTACCTACCTACCTATCTATCTATCAATCTACCTACCTACCTATCTCTATCTATCTATCTACCTACCTACCTATGTGTATCTATATATCTACCTACCTACCTATCTGTATCTATCAATCTACCTACCTACCTATCTCTATCTATCAATCTACCTACCTACCTATCTGTATCTATCTATCTACCTACCTACCTATCTGTATCTATTAATCTACCTACCTACCTATCTCTATCTATCAATCTACCTACCTACCTATCTGTATCTATCTATCTACCTACCTACCTATCTGTATCTATTAATCTACCTACCTACCTATCTCTATCTATCAATCTACCTACCTACCTATCTCTATCTATCTATCTATCTACCTACCTATCTGTATCTATATATCTACCTACCTACCTATCTGTATCTATCAATCTACCTACCTACCTATCTCTATCTATCAATCTACCTACCTACCTAAATCTATCTATCAATCTACCTACCTACCTATCTCTATCTATCTACCTACCTACATATCTGTATCTATCTATCTACCTATCTACCTATCTCTATCTATCAATCTACCTACCTACATATCTGTATCTATCTATCTACCTACCTACATATCTGTATCTATCTATCTACCTATCTACCTATCTCTATCTATCAATCTACCTACCTACATATCTGTATCTATATATCTACCTACCTACCTATCTGTATCTATCAATCTACCTACCTACCTATCTCTATCTATCTATCTACCTACCTACATATCTGTATCTATATATCTACCTACCTACCTATCTATATCTATCAATCTACCTACCTACCTATCTCTATCTATCAATCTACCTACCTACCTATCTGTATCTATCTATCTACCTACCTACCTATCTCTATCTATCAATCTACCTACCTACCTATCTGTATCTATCTATCTACCTACCTACCTATCTGTATCTATCTACCTACCTACCTACCTATCTCTACCTATCAATCTACCTACCTACCTATCTCTATCTATCAATCTACCTACCTACCTATCTGTATCTATCTATCTACCTACCTACCTATCTCTATCTATCTATCTACCTACCCACCTATCTCTATCTATCTACCTACCTACCTACCTATCTCTATCTATCAATATACCTACCTACCTATCTCTATCTATCTACCTACCTACCTATCTATCTATCAATCTACCTACCTACCTATCTCTATCTATCTATCTACCTACCTACCTATGTGTATCTATATATCTACCTACCTACCTATCTGTATCTATCAATCTACCTACCTACCTATCTCTATCTATCAATCTACCTACCTACCTATCTGTATCTATCTATCTACCTACCTACCTATCTGTATCTATTAATCTACCTACCTACCTATCTCTATCTATCAATCTACCTACCTACCTATCTGTATCTATCTATCTACCTACCTACCTATCTGTATCTATTAATCTACCTACCTACCTATCTCTATCTATCAATCTACCTACCGACCTATCTGTATCTATCTATCTACCTACCTACCTATCTGTATCTATCAATCTACCTACCTACCTATCTCTATCTATCTATCTACCTACCTACATATCTGTATCTATATATCTACCTACCTACCTATCTGTATCTATCTATCTACCTACCTACATATCTGTATCTATATATCTACCTACCTACCTATCTCTATCTATCAATCTACCTACCTACCTATCTCTATCTATCTATCTACCTACCTACCTATCTCTATCTATCAATCTACCTACCTACCTATCTCTATCTATCTATCTACCTACTTACCTATGTGTATCTATATATCTACCTACCTACCTGTCTGTATCTATCAATCTACCTACCTACCTATCTCTATCTATCTATCTACCTACCTACCTATGTGTATCTATATATCTACCTACCTACCTATCTGTATCTATCAATCTACCTACCTACCTATCTCTATCTATCAATCTACCTACCTACCTATCTGTATCTATCTATCTACCTACCTACCTATCTGTATCTATTAATCTACCTACCTACCTATCTCTATCTATCAATCTACCTACCTACCTATCTGTATCTATCTATCTACCTACCTACCTATCTGTATCTATTAATCTACCTACCTACCTATCTGTATCTATCTCTCTACCTACCTACCTATCTGTATCTATCTATCTACCTACCTACCTATCTCTATCTATCAATCTACCTACCTACCTATCTCTATCTATCTATCTACCTACCTACCTATCTCTATCTATCTATCTACCTACCTACCTACCTATCTGTATCTATCTATCTACCTACCTACCTATCTGTATCTATCTATCTACCTATCTACCTATCTGTCTCTATCAATCTACCTACCTACCTATCTATCTCTATCTATCTATCTACCTACCTACCTACCTGTCTCTATCTATCTACCTACCCTTCTATCTGTATTTATCTATCTACCTACCTATCTGTATCTATCTACCTACCTACCTACCTATCTCTATCTACCTACCTACCTACCTATCTCTATCTATCAATCTACCTACCTACCTATCTCTATCTATCTATCTACCTACCTACCTATCTCTATCTATCTATCTACCTACCTACCTATCTCTATCTATCTATCTACCTACCCACCTATCTCTATCTATCTACCTACCTACCTATCTGTATCTATCAATCTACCTACCTACCTATCTCTATCTATCAATCTATCTACCTACCTATCTGTATCTATCTATCTACCAACCTACCTATCTGTATCTATCAATCTACCTACCTACCTATCTCTATCTATCTACCTACCTACCTACCTATCTCTATCTATCTACCTACCCACCTATCTGTATTTATCTATCTACCTACCTATCTGTATCTACCTACCTACCTACCTACCTCTATCTATCTATCTACCTACCTACCTATCTCTATCTATCAATCTACCTACCTACCTATCTGTATCTATCTATCTACCTACTACCTATCTCTATCTATCTATCTACCTACCTACCTACCTATCTCTATCTATCTATCTACCTACCCACCTATCTCTATCTATCTTCCTACCTACCTACCTATCTCTATCTATCAATCTACCTACCTCCCTATCTCTATCTATCTATCTACCTACCTACCTATCTCTATCTATCAATCTACCTACCTACCTATCTCTATCTATCTATCTATCTATCTACCTACCTATCTGTATCTATATATCTACCTACCTACCTATCTGTATCTATCAATCTACCTACCTACCTATCTCTATCTATCAATCTACCTACCTACCTATATCTATCTATCAATCTACCTACCTACCTATCTCTATCTATCTACCTACCTACATATCTGTATCTATCTATCTACCTATCTACCTATCTCTATCTATCAATCTACCTACCTACATATCTGTATCTATCTATCTACCTACCTACATATCTGTATCTATCTATCTACCTATCTACCTATCTCTATCTATCAATCTACCTACCGACCTATCTGTATCTATCTATCTACCTACCTACCTATCTGTATCTATCAATCTACCTACCTACCTATCTCTATCTATCTATCTACCTACCTACATATCTGTATCTATATATCTACCTACCTACCTATCTGTATCTATCTATCTACCTACCTACATATCTGTATCTATATATCTACCTACCTACCTATCTCTATCTATCAATCTACCTACCTACCTATCTCTATCTATCTATCTACCTACCTACCTATCTCTATCTATCAATCTACCTACCTACCTATCTCTATCTATCTATCTACCTACTTACCTATGTGTATCTATATATCTACCTACCTACCTGTCTGTATCTATCAATCTACCTACCTACCTATCTCTATCTATCTATCTACCTACCTACCTATGTGTATCTATATATCTACCTACCTACCTATCTGTATCTATCAATCTACCTACCTACCTATCTCTATCTATCAATCTACCTACCTACCTATCTGTATCTATCTATCTACCTACCTACCTATCTGTATCTATTAATCTACCTACCTACCTATCTCTATCTATCAATCTACCTACCTACCTATCTGTATCTATCTATCTACCTACCTACCTATCTGTATCTATTAATCTACCTACCTACCTATCTGTATCTATCTCTCTACCTACCTACCTATCTGTATCTATCTATCTACCTACCTACCTATCTCTATCTATCAATCTACCTACCTACCTATCTCTATCTATCTATCTACCTACCTACCTATCTCTATCTATCTATCTACCTACCTACCTACCTATCTGTATCTATCTATCTACCTACCTACCTATCTGTATCTATCTATCTACCTATCTACCTATCTGTCTCTATCAATCTACCTACCTACCTATCTATCTCTATCTATCTATCTACCTACCTACCTACCTGTCTCTATCTATCTACCTACCCTTCTATCTGTATTTATCTATCTACCTACCTATCTGTATCTATCTACCTACCTACCTACCTATCTCTATCTACCTACCTACCTACCTATCTCTATCTATCAATCTACCTACCTACCTATCTCTATCTATCTATCTACCTACCTACCTATCTCTATCTATCTATCTACCTACCTACCTATCTCTATCTATCTATCTACCTACCCACCTATCTCTATCTATCTACCTACCTACCTATCTGTATCTATCAATCTACCTACCTACCTATCTCTATCTATCAATCTATCTACCTACCTATCTGTATCTATCTATCTACCAACCTACCTATCTGTATCTATCAATCTACCTACCTACCTATCTCTATCTATCTACCTACCTACCTACCTATCTCTATCTATCTACCTACCCACCTATCTGTATTTATCTATCTACCTACCTATCTGTATCTACCTACCTACCTACCTACCTCTATCTATCTATCTACCTACCTACCTATCTCTATCTATCAATCTACCTACCTACCTATCTGTATCTATCTATCTACCTACTACCTATCTCTATCTATCTATCTACCTACCTACCTACCTATCTCTATCTATCTATCTACCTACCCACCTATCTCTATCTATCTTCCTACCTACCTACCTATCTCTATCTATCAATCTACCTACCTCCCTATCTCTATCTATCTATCTACCTACCTACCTATCTCTATCTATCAATCTACCTACCTACCTATCTCTATCTATCTATCTATCTACCTACCTATCTGTATCTATATATCTACCTACCTACCTATCTGTATCTATCAATCTACCTACCTACCTATCTCTATCTATCAATCTACCTACCTACCTATATCTATCTATCAATCTACCTACCTACCTATCTCTATCTATCTACCTACCTACATATCTGTATCTATCTATCTACCTATCTACCTATCTCTATCTATCAATCTACCTACCTACATATCTGTATCTATCTATCTACCTACCTACATATCTGTATCTATCTATCTACCTATCTACCTATCTCTATCTATCAATCTACCTACCTACATATCTGTATCTATATATCAACCTACCTACCTATCTGTATCTATCAATCTACCTACCTACCTATCTCTATCTATCTATCTACCTACCTACATATCTGTATCTATATATCTACCTACCTACCTATCTATATCTATCAATCTACCTACCTACCTATCTCTATCTATCAATCTACCTACCTACCTATCTGTATCTATCTATCTACCTACCTACCTATCTCTAGCTATCAATCTACCTACCTACCTATCTGTATCTATCTATCTACCTACCTACCTATCTCTATCTATTAATCTACCTACCTACCTATCTCTACCTATCAATCTACCTACCTACCTATCTGTATCTATCTATCTACCTACCTACCTATCTGTATCTATCAATGTACCTACCTACCTATCTCTATCTATCTATCTATCTATGTACCTACCTACATATCTGTATCTATATATCTACCTACCTACCTATCTGTATCTATCTATCTACATACCTACATATCTGTATCTATATATCTACCTACCTACCTATCTCTATCTATCAATCTACCTACCTACCTATCTCTATCTATCTATCTATCTACCTACCTACCTATCTCTATCTATCAATCTACCTACCTACCTATCTCTATCTATCTATCTACCTACCTACCTATGTGTATCTATATATCTACCTACCTACCTATCTGTATCTATCAATCTACCTACCTACCTATCTCTATCAATCTACCTACCTACCTATCTCTATCTATCTATCTACCTACCTTCCTATCTCTATATATCTATCTACCTACCTACATATCTGTATCTATATATCTACCTACCTACCTATCTGTATTTATCAATCTACCTACCTACCTATCTCTATCTATCAATCTACCTACCTACCTATCTGTATCTATCTATCTACCTACCTACCTATCTGTATCTATCTATCTACCTACCTACCTATCTCTATCTATCAATCTACCTACCTACCAATCTGTATCTATCTATCTACCTACCTACCTATCTGTATCTATCAATCTACCCACCTACCTATCTCTATCTATCTATCTACCTACCTACCTATCTCTATCTATCTACCTACCTACCTACCTATCTGTATTTATCTATCTACATACCTATCTATCTGTATCTACCTACCTATTTTTATCTATCTATCTATCTATCTATCTATCTATCTATCTATCTATCTACCTACCTACCTACCTACCTATCTGTATCTATCTATCTACCTACCTACCTATCTGTATCTATCTATCTACCTACCTACCTATCTCTATCTATCAATCTACCTACCTACCTATCTCTATCTATCTATCTACCTACCTACCTACCTATCTCTATGTATCTATCTATCTATCTATCTATCTATCTATCTATCTATCTATCTATCTATCTATCTATCTATCTATCTATCTACTTACCTATCTGTATCTATCTATCTACCTACCTACCTATCTCTATCTATCTACCTACCTACCTACCTATCTGTATCTATCTATCTACCTACCTACCTATCTCTATCTATCTATCTACCTACCTACCTATCTCTATCTATCTACCTACCTACCTATCTGTATCTATCTATCTACCAACCTACCTATCTGTATCTATCTATCTACCTACCTACCTATCTCTATCTATCAATCTACCTACCTACCTATCTCTATCTATCTATCTATCTACCTACCTTCCTACCTATCTCTATCTATCTATCTACCTACCTACCTATCTCTATCTGTCTACCTACCTACCTACCTATCTCTATCTATCTATCTACCTACCTACCTATCTCTATCTATCTATCTACCTACCTACCTATCTCTATCTACCTATCTATCTATCTACCTACCTATCTGTATCTATCTATCTACCTACCTACCTATCTCTATCTATCTACCTACCTACCTACCTATCTGTATCTATATACCTACCTACCTATCTCTATCTATCTACCTACCTACCTATCTCTATCTATCTACCTACCTACCTACCTATCTCTATCTATCTACCTACCTACCTACCTATCTCTATCTATCTACCTACCTATCTGTATCTATCTATCTACATACCTACCTATCTGTATCTATCAATCTACCTACCTACCTATCTGTATCTATCTACCTACCTACCTACCTATCTGTATCTATCTAACTACCTACCTATCTGTATCTATCTACCTACCTACCTATCTCTATCTATCTACCTACCTACATATCTGTATCTATCTATCTACCTACCTACCTATCTCTATCTATCTATCTATCTACCTACCTACCTATCTGTATTTATCTATCTGCCTACCTACCTATCTGTATCTATCTACCTACCTACCTACCTATCTCTATCTATCTACCTACCTACCTACCTATCTCTATCTATCTATCTACCTACCTACCTATCTGTATCTATCTATCTACCTACCTACCTATCTCTATCTATCAATCTACCTACCTACATATCTCTATTTATCTATCTACCTACCTACCTATCTCTATCTATCTACCTACCTACCTACCTATCTCTATCTATCTATCTATCTATCTATCTATCTACCTACCTACCTATCTCTATCTATCTATCTACCTACCTACCTATCTCTATCTATCTATCTACCTACCTATCTGTATCTATCTATCTACCTACCTACCTATCTCTATCTATCTACCTACCTACCTACCTATCTGTATCTATCTATCTACCTACCTACCTATCTGTATCTATCAATCTACCTACCGATCTGTATCTATCTATCTATCTACCCACCTACCTACCTATCTCTATCTATCTACCTACCTACCTATCTGTATCTATAAATCTACCTACCTACCCATCTCTATCTACCTACCTACCTATCTCTATCTATCTATCTACCTACCTACCTATCTCTATCTATCTATCTACCTACCTACCTACCTATCCCTATCTATCTATCTATCTATCTATCTATCTATCTATCTATCTATCTATCTATCTATCTATCTATCTACCTACCTACCTATCTGTATCTATCTATCTACCAACCTACCTATCTGTATCTATCTATCTACCTACCTACCTATCTCTATCTATCAATCTACCTACCTACCTATCTCTATCTATCAATCTATCTACCTACCTTCCTACCTATCTCTATCTATCTATCTACCTACCTACCTATCTCTATCTGTCTACCTACCTACCTACCTATCTCTATCTATCTATCTACCTACCTACCTATCTCTATCTATCTATCTACCTACCTACCTATCTCTATCTATCTATCTATCTATCTATCTATCTATCTATCTATCTATCTATCTATCTATCTATCTATCTATCTATCTATCTATCTATCTATCTATCTATCTACCTACCTACCTATCTGTATCTATCTATCTACCTACCTACCTATCTCTATCTATCTACCTACCTACCTACCTATCTGTATCTATCTACCTACCTACCTATCTCTATCTATCTATCTACCTACCTACCTATCTCTATCTATCTACCTACCTACCTACCTATCTCTATCTATCTACCTACCTACCTATCTCTATCTATCTACCTACCTATCTGTATCTATCTATCTACATACCTACCTATCTGTATCTATCAATCTACCTACCTACCTATCTGTATCTATCTACCTACCTACCTACCTATCTGTATCTATCTAACTACCTACCTATCTGTATCTATCTACCTACCTACCTACCTATCTCTATCTATCTACCTACCTACCTATCTCTAGCTATCAATCTACCTACCTACCTATCTTTATCTATCTACCTACCTACCTATCTGTATCTATCTATCTACCTACCTACCTATCTGTATCTATCTATGTATCTACCTACCTACCTATCTGTATCTATCTACCTACCTACCTATCTCTATCTATCTATCTACCTACCTACATATCTGTATCTATCTATCTACCTACCTACCTATCTCTATCTATCTACCTACCTACCTACCTATCTGTATCTATCTACCTACCTACCTATCTCTATCTATCTATCTACCTACCTACCTATCTCTATCTATCTACCTACCTACCTACCTATCTCTATCTATCTACCTACCTACCTATCTCTATCTATCTACCTACCTATCTGTATCTATCTATCTACATACCTACCTATCTGTATCTATCAATCTACCTACCTACCTATCTGTATCTATCTACCTACCTACCTACCTATCTGTATCTATCTAACTACCTACCTATCTGTATCTATCTACCTACCTACCTACCTATCTCTATCTATCTACCTACCTACCTATCTCTAGCTATCAATCTACCTACCTACCTATCTTTATCTATCTACCTACCTACCTATCTGTATCTATCTATCTACCTACCTACCTATCTGTATCTATCTATGTATCTACCTACCTACCTATCTGTATCTATCTACCTACCTACCTATCTGTATCTATCAATCTACCTACCTACCTATCTCTATCTATCTACCTACCTACCTATCTCTATCTATCTATCTATCTACCTACCTACCTATCTGTATTTATCTATCTACCTACCTACGTATCTGTATCTATCTACCTACCTATCTCTATCTATCTATCTACCTACCTACCTATCTGTATTTATCTATCTACCTACCTACCTATCTGTATCTATCTATCTACCTACCTACCTATCTGTATCTATCTATCTACCTACCTACCTATTTCTATCTATCAATCTACCTACCTACCTATCTCTATCTATCTATCTACCTACCTACCTACCTATCTCTATCTATCTATCTACCTACCTACCTATCTCTATCTATCTACCTACCTACCTACCCATCTCTATCTACCTACCTACCTATCTCTATCTATCTATCTACCTATCTCTATCTATCTATCTATCTATCTATCTATCTATCTATCTATCTATCTATCTACCTACCTATCTCTATCTATCTATCTACCTACCTATCTCTATCTATCTACCTACCTACCTACCTACCTATCTGTATCTATCTATCTACCTACCTACCTATCTCTATCTATCTACCTACCTACCTACCTATCTCTATCTATCTACCTACCTACCTACCTATCTCTATCTATCTACCCACCTACCTATCTGTATCTATCTATCTACCTACCTACCTATCTGTATCTATCAATCTACCTACCTACCTATCTCTATCTATCTATCTACCTACCTACCTATCTCTATCTATCTACCTACCTACCTATCTGTATCTATCCATCTACCTACCTATCTCTATCTATCAATCTACCTACCTACCTATCTCTATCTATCTATCTACCTACCTACCTATCTCTATCTACCTACCTACCTACCTATCTGTATTTATCTATCTACCTACCTACCTATCTCTATCTATCAATCTACCTACCTACCTATCTCTATCTATCTATCTACCTACCTACCTATCTCTATCTATCTACTACCTACCTACCTATCTCTATCTATCTATCTACCTACCTACCTATCTGTATCTATCTACCTACCTACCTACCTATCTCCATCTATCTACCTACCTACCTATCTCTATCTATCAATCTACCTACCTACCTATCTCTATCTATCAATCTATCTACCTACCTTCCTACCTATCTCTATCTATCTATCTACCTACCTACCTATCTCTATCTGTCTACCTACCTACCTACCTATCTCTATCTATCTATCTACCTACCTACCTATCTCTATCTATCTATCTACCTACCTACCTATCTCTATTTATCTATCTATCTATCTATCTATCTATCTATCTATCTATCTATCTATCTATCTATCTATCTACCTACCTATCTGTATCTATCTATCTACCTACCTACCTATCTCTATCTATCTACCTACCTACCTACCTATCTGTATCTATCTACCTTCCTACCTATCTCTATCTATCTATCTACCTACCTACCTATCTCTATCTCTCTACCTACCTACCTACCTATCTCTATCTATCTATCTACCTACCTACCTATCTCTATCTATCTATCTACCTACCTACCTATCTCTATCTATCTATCTATCTATCTACCTACCTATCTGTATCTATCTATCTACCTACCTACCTATCTCTATCTATCTACCTACCTACCTACCTATCTGTATCTATCTACCTACCTACCTATCTCTATCTATCTATCTACCTACCTACCTATCTCTATCTATCTACCTACCTACCTACCTATCTCTATCTATCTACCTACCTACCTATCTCTATCTATCTACCTACCTATCTGTATCTATCTATCTACATACCTACCTATCTGTATCTATCAATCTACCTACCTACCTATCTGTATCTATCTACCTACCTACCTACCTATCTGTATCTATCTAACTACCTACCTATCTGTATCTATCTACCTACCTACCTACCTATCTCTATCTATCTACCTACCTACCTATCTCTAGCTATCAATCTACCTACCTACCTATCTTTATCTACCTACCTACCTACCTATCTGTATCTATCTATCTACCTACCTACCTATCTGTATCTATCTATGTATCTACCTACCTACCTATCTGTATCTATCTACCTACCTACCTATCTCTATCTATCTATCTACCTACCTACATATCTGTATCTATCTATCTACCTACCTACCTATCTCTATCTATCTATCTACCTACCTACCTATCTGTATTTATCTATCTACCTACCTACCTATCTGTATCTATCTACCTACCTACCTATCTCTATCTATCTACCTACCTACCTACCTATCTCTATCTATCTACCTACCTACCTATCTGTATCTATCTATCTACCTACCTACCTATCTCTATCTATCAATCTACCTACCTACATATCTCTATCTATCTACCTACCTACCTCTCTATCTATATACCTACCTACCTACCTATCTCTATCTATCTATCTACCTACCTACCTATCTCTATCTATCTATCTAACTACCTATCTGTATCTATCTATCTACCTACCTACCTATCTCTATCTATCTACCTACCTACCTACCTATCTCTATCTATCTATCTATCTACCTACCTACCTATCTGTATCTATCAATCTACCTACCTATCTGTATCTATCTATCTATCTATCTATCTATCTATCTATCTATCTACCTACCTACCTACCTATCTCTATCTATCTACCTACCTACCTATCTCTATCTATCAATCTACCTACCTACCTATCTCTATCTATCTACCTACCTACCTATCTCTATCTATCTACCTACCTACCTATCTGTATTTATCTATCTACCTACCTACGTATCTGTATCTATCTACCTACCTATCTCTATCTATCTATCTACCTACCTACCTATCTGTATTTATCTATCTACCTACCTACCTATCTGTATCTATCTATCTACCTACCTACCTATCTGTATCTATCTATCTACCTACCTACCTATTTCTATCTATCAATCTACCTACCTACCTATCTCTATCTATCTATCTACCTACCTACCTATCTCTATCTATCTATCTACCTACCTACCTATCTCTATCTATCTACCTACCTACCTACCCATCTCTATCTACCTACCTACCTACCTATCTCTATCTATCTATCTACCTATCTCTATCTATCTATCTATCTATCTATCTATCTCTCTACCTACCTATCTCTATCTATCTATCTACCTACCTACCTATCTCTATCTATCTACCTACCTACCTACCTACCTACCTATCTGTATCTATCTATCTACCTACCTACCTATCTCTATCTATCTACCTACCTACCTACCTATCTCTATCTATCTATCTACCTACCTACCTATCTCTATCTACCTACCTACCTACCTATCTGTATTTATCTATCTACCTACCTACCTATCTCTATCTATCAATCTACCTACCTACCTATCTCTATCTATCTATCTACCTACCTACCTATCTCTATCTATCTACTACCTACCTACCTATCTCTATCTATCTATCTACCTACCTACCTATCGGTATCTATCTATCTACCTACCTACCTATCTGTATCTATCTACCTACCTACCTACCTATCTCCATCTATCTACCTACCTACCTATCTCTATCTATCAATCTACCTACCTACCTATCTCTATCTATCAATCTATCTACCTACCTTCCTACCTATCTCTATCTATCTATCTACCTACCTACCTATCTCTATCTGTCTACCTACCTACCTACCTATCTCTATCTATCTATCTACCTACCTACCTATCTCTATCTATCTATCTACCTACCTACCTATCTCTATCTATCTATCTATCTATCTATCTATCTATCTATCTATCTATCTATCTACCTACCTATCTGTATCTATCTATGTACCTACCTACCTATCTCTATCTATCTATCTACCTACCTACCTATCTGTATCTATCTACCTACCTACCTATCTCTATCTATCTATCTACCTACCTACCTATCTCTATCTATCTACCTACCTACCTATCTCTATCTCTCTACCTACCTACCTACCTATCTCTATCTATCTATCTACCTACCTACCTATCTCTATCTATCTATCTACCTACCTACCTATCTCTATCTATCTATCTATCTATCTACCTACCTATCTGTATCTATCTATCTACCTACCTACCTATCTCTATCTATCTACCTACCTACCTACCTATCTGTATCTATCTACCTACCTACCTATCTCTATCTATCTATCTACCTACCTACCTATCTCTATCTATCTACCTACCTACCTACCTATCTCTATCTATCTACCTACCTACCTATCTCTATCTATCTACCTACCTATCTGTATCTATCTATCTACATACCTACCTATCTGTATCTATCAATCTACCTACCTACCTATCTGTATCTATCTACCTACCTACCTACCTATCTGTATCTATCTAACTACCTACCTATCTGTATCTATCTACCTACCTACCTACCTATCTCTATCTATCTACCTACCTACCTATCTCTAGCTATCAATCTACCTACCTACCTATCTTTATCTACCTACCTACCTACCTATCTGTATCTATCTATCTACCTACCTACCTATCTGTATCTATCTATGTATCTACCTACCTACCTATCTGTATCTATCTACCTACCTACCTATCTCTATCTATCTATCTACCTACCTACATATCTGTATCTATCTATCTACCTACCTACCTATCTCTATCTATCTATCTACCTACCTACCTATCTGTATTTATCTATCTACCTACCTACCTATCTGTATCTATCTACCTACCTACCTATCTCTATCTATCTACCTACCTACCTACCTATCTCTATCTATCTACCTACCTACCTATCTGTATCTATCTATCTACCTACCTACCTATCTCTATCTATCAATCTACCTACCTACATATCTCTATCTATCTACCTACCTACCTCTCTATCTATATACCTACCTACCTACCTATCTCTATCTATCTATCTACCTACCTACCTATCTCTATCTATCTATCTAACTACCTATCTGTATCTATCTATCTACCTACCTACCTATCTCTATCTATCTACCTACCTACCTACCTATCTCTATCTATCTATCTATCTACCTACCTACCTATCTGTATCTATCAATCTACCTACCTATCTGTATCTATCTATCTATCTATCTATCTATCTATCTATCTATCTACCTACCTACCTACCTATCTCTATCTATCTACCTACCTACCTATCTCTATCTATCAATCTACCTACCTACCTATCTCTATCTATCTACCTACCTACCTATCTCTATCTATCTACCTACCTACCTATCTGTATTTATCTATCTACCTACCTACGTATCTGTATCTATCTACCTACCTATCTCTATCTATCTATCTACCTACCTACCTATCTGTATTTATCTATCTACCTACCTACCTATCTGTATCTATCTATCTACCTACCTACCTATCTGTATCTATCTATCTACCTACCTACCTATTTCTATCTATCAATCTACCTACCTACCTATCTCTATCTATCTATCTACCTACCTACCTATCTCTATCTATCTATCTACCTACCTACCTATCTCTATCTATCTACCTACCTACCTACCCATCTCTATCTACCTACCTACCTACCTATCTCTATCTATCTATCTACCTATCTCTATCTATCTATCTATCTATCTATCTATCTCTCTACCTACCTATCTCTATCTATCTATCTACCTACCTACCTATCTCTATCTATCTACCTACCTACCTACCTACCTACCTATCTGTATCTATCTATCTACCTACCTACCTATCTCTATCTATCTACCTACCTACCTACCTATCTCTATCTATCTATCTACCTACCTACCTATCTCTATCTACCTACCTACCTACCTATCTGTATTTATCTATCTACCTACCTACCTATCTCTATCTATCAATCTACCTACCTACCTATCTCTATCTATCTATCTACCTACCTACCTATCTCTATCTATCTACTACCTACCTACCTATCTCTATCTATCTATCTACCTACCTACCTATCGGTATCTATCTATCTACCTACCTACCTATCTGTATCTATCTACCTACCTACCTACCTATCTCCATCTATCTACCTACCTACCTATCTCTATCTATCAATCTACCTACCTACCTATCTCTATCTATCAATCTATCTACCTACCTTCCTACCTATCTCTATCTATCTATCTACCTACCTACCTATCTCTATCTGTCTACCTACCTACCTACCTATCTCTATCTATCTATCTACCTACCTACCTATCTCTATCTATCTATCTACCTACCTACCTATCTCTATCTATCTATCTATCTATCTATCTATCTATCTATCTATCTACCTACCTATCTGTATCTATCTATGTACCTACCTACCTATCTCTATCTATCTATCTACCTACCTACCTATCTGTATCTATCTACCTACCTACCTATCTCTATCTATCTATCTACCTACCTACCTATCTCTATCTATCTACCTACCTACCTATCTCTATCTATCTACCTACCTACCTACCTATCTCTATCTATCTACCTACCTATCTGTATCTATCTATCTACATACCTACCTATCTGTATCTATCAATCTACCTACCTACCTATCTGTATCTATCTACCTACCTACCTACCTATCTGTATCTATCTAACTACCTACCTATCTGTATCTATCTACCTACCTACCTACCTATCTCTATCTATCTACCTACCTACCTATCTCTAGCTATCAATCTACCTACCTACCTATCTTTATCTATCTACCTACCTACCTATCTGTATCTATCTATCTACCTACCTACTTATCTGTATCTATCTATGTATCTACCTACCTACCTATCTGTATCTATCTATCTACCTACCTACCTATCTCTATCTATCTATCTACCTACCTACATATCTGTATCTATCTATCTACCTACCTACCTATCTCTATCTATCTATCTACCTACCTACCTATCTGTATTTATCTATCTACCTACCTACCTATCTGTATCTATCTACCTACCTACCTACCTATCTCTATATATCTACCTACCTACCTACCTATCTCTATCTATCTACCTACCTACCTATCTGTATCTATCTATCTACCTACCTACCTATCTCTATCTATCAATCTACCTACCTACATATCTCTATCTATCTATCTACCTACCTACCTCTCTATCTATCTACCTACCTACCTACCTACCTATCCCTATCTATCTATCTACCTACCTACCTATCTCTATCTATCTACCTACCTATCTGTATCTATCTATCTACATACCTACCTATCTCTATCTATCTACCTACCTACCTACCTATCTGTATCTATCTATCTACCTACCTACCTATCTGTATCTATCAATCTACCTACCTATCTGTATCTATCTATCTATCTATCTATCTACATACCTACCTACCTATCTCTATCTATCTACCTACCTACCTATCTGTATCTATCAATCTACCTACCTACCTATTTCTATCTATCAATCTACCTACCTACCTATCTCTATCTATCTATCTACCTACCTACCTACCTATCTCTATCTATCTACCTACCTACCTATCTCTATCTATCTATCTACCTACCTACCTATCTGTATTTATCTATCTACCTACCTACGTATCTGTATCTATCTACCTACCTATCTCTATCTATCTATCTACCTACCTACCTATCTGTATTTATCTATCTACCTACCTACCTATCTGTATCTATCTATCTACCTACCTACCTATCTGTATCTATCTATCTACCTACCTACCTATTTCTATCTATCAATCTACCTACCTACCTATCTCTATCTATCTATCTACCTACCTACCTACCTATCTCTATCTATCTATCTACCTACCTACCTATCTCTATCTATCTACCTACCTACCTACCCATCTCTATCTACCTACCTACCTATCTCTATCTATCTATCTATCTATCTATCTATCTATCTATCTATCTATCTATCTATCTATCTATCTACCTACCTACCTATCTCTATCTATCTACCTACCTATCTCTATCTATCTACCTACCTACCTACCTATCTTTATTTATCTATCTACCTACCTACCTATCTGTATCTATCTATCTACCTACCTACATAAATCTATCTATCTATCTACCTACCTACCTACCTATCTGTATCTATCTATCTACCTACCTACCTATCTGTATCTATCAATCTACCTACCTACCTATCTCTATCTATCTATCTACCTACCTACCTATCTTTATCTATCTATCTACCTACCTACCTATCTGTATCTATCTATCTACCTACCTACCTATCTGTATCTATCTACCTACCTATCTTTATCTATCTATCTATCTATCTATCTATCTATCTATCTATCTATCTATCTATCTATCTATCTATCTATCTACCTACCTACCTATCTGTATCTATCTACCTACCTACCTATCTGTATCTATCAATCTACCTACCTACCTATCTCTATCTATCTACCTACCTACCTATCTCTATCTATTTACCTACCTACCTATCTCTATCTACCTACCTATTTTTATCTATCTATCTATCTATCTATCTATCTATCTATCTATCTATCTATCTATCTATCTATCTACCTACCTACCTATCTGTATCTATCTATCTACCTACCTACCTATCTGTATCTATCTATCTACCTTCCTACCTATCTCTATCTATCTATCTACCTACCTACCTATCTCTATCTGTCTACCTACCTACCTACCTATCTCTATCTATCTATCTACCTACCTACCTATCTCTATCTATCTATCTACCTACCTACCTATCTCTATCTATCTATCTATCTATCTACCTACCTATCTGTATCTATCTATCTACCTACCTACCTATCTCTATCTATCTACCTACCTACCTACCTATCTGTATCTATCTACCTACCTACCTATCTCTATCTATCTATCTACCTACCTACCTATCTCTATCTATCTACCTACCTACCTACCTATCTCTATCTATCTACCTACCTACCTATCTCTATCTATCTACCTACCTATCTGTATCTATCTATCTACATACCTACCTATCTGTATCTATCAATCTACCTACCTACCTATCTGTATCTATCTACCTACCTACCTACCTATCTGTATCTATCTAACTACCTACCTATCTGTATCTATCTACCTACCTACCTACCTATCTCTATCTATCTACCTACCTACCTATCTCTAGCTATCAATCTACCTACCTACCTATCTTTATCTACCTACCTACCTACCTATCTGTATCTATCTATCTATCTACCTACCTACCTATCTGTATCTATCTATGTATCTACCTACCTACCTATCTGTATCTATCTACCTACCTACCTATCTCTATCTATCTATCTACCTACCTACATATCTGTATCTATCTATCTACCTACCTACCTATCTCTATCTATCTATCTACCTACCTACCTATCTGTATTTATCTATCTACCTACCTACCTATCTGTATCTATCTACCTACCTACCTATCTCTATCTATCTACCTACCTACCTACCTATCTCTATCTATCTACCTACCTACCTATCTGTATCTATCTATCTACCTACCTACCTATCTCTATCTATCAATCTACCTACCTACATATCTCTATCTATCTATCTACCTACCTACCTCTCTATCTATATACCTACCTACCTACCTATCTCTATCTATCTATCTACCTACCTACCTATCTCTATCTATCTATCTAACTACCTATCTGTATCTATCTATCTACCTACCTACCTATCTCTATCTATCTACCTACCTACCTACCTATCTCTATCTATCTATCTACCTACCTACCTATCTGTATCTATCAATCTACCTACCTATCTGTATCTATCTATCTATCTATCTATCTATCTACCTACCTACCTACCTATCTCTATCTATCTACCTACCTACATATCTGTATCTATCAATCTACCTACCTACCTATCTCTATCTATCTACCTACCTACCTATCTCTATCTATCTATCTACCTACCTACCTATCTGTATTTATCTATCTACCTACCTACGTATCTGTATCTATCTACCTACCTATCTCTATCTATCTATCTACCTACCTACCTATCTGTATTTATCTATCTACCTACCTACCTATCTGTATCTATCTATCTACCTACCTACCTATCTGTATCTATCTATCTACCTACCTACCTATTTCTATCTATCAATCTACCTACCTACCTATCTCTATCTATCTATCTACCTACCTACCTATCTCTATCTATCTATCTACCTACCTACCTATCTCTATCTATCTACCTACCTACCTACCCATCTCTATCTACCTACCTACCTACCTATCTCTATCTATCTATCTACCTATCTCTATCTATCTATCTATCTATCTATCTATCTATCTATCTATCTATCTATCTCTCTACCTACCTATCTCTATCTATCTATCTACCTACCTACCTATCTCTATCTATCTACCTACCTACCTACCTACCTATCTGTATCTATCTATCTACCTACCTACCTATCTCTATCTATCTACCTACCTACCTACCTATCTCTATCTATCTATCTACCTACCTACCTATCTCTATCTACCTACCTACCTACCTATCTGTATTTATCTATCTACCTACCTACCTATCTCTATCTATCAATCTACCTACCTACCTATCTCTATCTATCTATCTACCTACCTACCTATCTCTATCTATCTACTACCTACCTACCTATCTCTATCTATCTATCTACCTACCTACCTATCGGTATCTATCTATCTACCTACCTACCTATCTGTATCTATCTACCTACCTACCTACCTATCTCCATCTATCTACCTACCTACCTATCTCTATCTATCAATCTACCTACCTACCTATCTCTATCTATCAATCTATCTACCTACCTTCCTACCTATCTCTATCTATCTATCTACCTACCTACCTATCTCTATCTGTCTACCTACCTACCTACCTATCTCTATCTATCTATCTACCTACCTACCTATCTCTATCTATCTATCTACCTACCTACCTATCTCTATCTATCTATCTATCTATCTATCTATCTATCTATCTATCTATCTATCTATCTATCTACCTACCTATCTGTATCTATCTATGTACCTACCTACCTATCTCTATCTATCTACCTACCTACCTACCTATCTGTATCTATCTACCTACCTACCTATCTCTATCTATCTATCTACCTACCTACTTATCTCTATCTATCTACCTACCTACCTATCTCTATCTATCTACCTACCTACCTACCTATCTCTATCTATCTACCTACCTATCTGTATCTATCTATCTACATACCTACCTATCTGTATCTATCAATCTACCTACCTACCTATCTGTATCTATCTACCTACCTACCTACCTATCTGTATCTATCTAACTACCTACCTATCTGTATCTATCTACCTACCTACCTACCTATCTCTATCTATCTACCTACCTACCTATCTCTAGCTATCAATCTACCTACCTACCTATCTTTATCTATCTACCTACCTACCTATCTGTATCTATCTATCTACCTACCTACTTATCTGTATCTATCTATGTATCTACCTACCTACCTATCTGTATCTATCTATCTACCTACCTACCTATCTCTATCTATCTATCTACCTACCTACATATCTGTATCTATCTATCTACCTACCTACCTATCTCTATCTATCTATCTACCTACCTACCTATCTGTATTTTATCTATCTACCTACCTACCTATCTGTATCTATCTACCTACCTACCTACCTATCTCTATATATCTACCTACCTACCTACCTATCTCTATCTATCTACCTACCTACCTATCCTGTATCTATCTATCTACCTACCTACCTATCTCTATCTATCAATCTACCTACCTACATATTCTCTATCTATCTATCTACCTACCTACCTTCTCTATCTATCTACCTACCTACCTACCTACCTATTCCCTATCTATCTATCTACCTACCTACCTATCTGTATCTATCTATCTACCTACCTACCTATCTGTATCTATCTATCTACCTACCTACCTATCTCTATCTATCTACCTACCTACCTACCTATCTGTATCTATCTATCTACCTACCTACCTATCTGTTATCTATCAATCTACCTACCTATCTGTATCTATCTATCTATCTATCTACCTACCTACCTACCTATCTCTATCTATCTACCTACCTACCTATCTGTTATCTATCAATCTACCTACCTACCTATCTCTATCTATCTACCTACAAACCTATCTCTATCTATCTATCTACCTACCTACCTATCTGTATTTTATCTATCTACCTACCTACGTATCTGTATCTATCTACTTACCTATCTCTATCTATCTATCTACCTACCTACCTAATCTGTATTTTATCTAATCTACCTACCTACCTATCTGTATCTATCTATCTACCTACCTACCTATCTGTATCTATCTATCTACCTACCTACCTATTTCTATCTATCAATCTTACCTACCTACCTATCTCTATCTATCTATCTACCTACCTACCTACCTATCTCTATCTATCTATCTACCTACCTACCTATCTCTATCTATCTACCTACCTACCTACCCATCTCTATCTACCTACCTACCTATCTCTATCTATCTATCTACCTATCTCTATCTATCTATCTATCTATCTATCTATCTATCTATCTATCTATCTATCTACCTACCTATCTCTATCTATCTATCTACCTACCTACCTATCTGTATCTATCTATCTACCTACCTACATAAATCTATCTATCTATCTACCTACCTACCTACCTATCTCTATCTATCTACCTACCTACCTACCTATCTCTATGTATCTACCTACCTACCTACCTACCTATCTGTATCTATCTATCTACCTACCCTACCTATCTCTATCTATCTACCTACCTACCTACCTATCTCTATCTATCTACCTACCTACCTATCTCTATCTATCTACCCACCTACCTATCTGTATCTATCTATCTACCTACCTACCTATCTGTATCTATCAATCTACCTAACCTACCTATCTCTATCTATCTATCTACCTACCTACCTATCTCTATCTATCTTACCTACCTACCTACCTATCTGTATTTATCTATCTATCTACCTACCTATCTGTATCTATCTACCTACCTACCTATCCTCTATCTATCTACCTACCTACCTACCTATCTGTATCTATCTATCTTTATCTATCTATCTACCTACCTACCTATCTCTATCTATCTATCTACCTAACTACCTATCTCTATCTATCTACCTACCCTTACCTACCTATCTCTATCTTATCTACCTACCTACCTACCCTATCTCTATCTATCTACCTACCTAGCTACCTATCTCTATCTATCTACCTACCTACCTATCTCTATCTATCTACCTACCTATCTCTATCTATCTACCTACCTACCTACCGATCTTTTATTTATCTATCTACCTACCTACCTATCTGTATCTATCTATCTACCTACCTACATAAATCTATCTATCTATCTACCTACCTACCTACCTATCTGTATCTATCTATCTACCTACCTACCTATCTGTATCTATCAATCTACCTACCTACCTATCTCTATCTATCTATCTACCTACCTACCTATCTTTATCTTATCTATCTACCTACCTACCTATCTGTATCTATCTATCTACCTACCTACCTATCTGTATCTATCTACCTACCTATCTTTATCTATCTATCTATCTATCTATCTATCTATCTATCTATCTATCTATCTATCTATCTATCTATCTATCTATCTATCTATCTACCTACCTACCTATCTGTAATCTATCTACCTACCTACCTATCTGTATCTATCAATCTACCTACCTACCTATCCTCTCTATCTATCTACCTACCTACCTATCTCTATCTATCTACCTACCTACCTATCTGTATCTACCTACCTATTTTTTATTCTATCTATCTATCTATCTATCTATCTATCTATCTATCTATCTATCTATCTATCTATCTATCTATCTATCTATCTACCTACCTACCTATCTGTATCTATCTATCTACCTACCTACCTATCTGTATCTATCTATCTACCTACATACCTAATAGATAGAGATAGGTTATGTAGGTAGATAGATTAGATTACAGATAGGTAGGTAGGTAGATAGATAGATACAGATAGGTAGGTAGGTAGATAGATAGATAGATAGATAGATTAGATAGATAGATAGATAGATAGATTAGATAGATAGATAGATAGATTAGATAGATAAAAAATAGGTAGGTAGATACAGATAGGTAGGTAGGTAGATAGATAGAGATAGGTAGGTAGGTAGATAGATAGAGATAGGTAGGTAGGTAGATTGATAGATTACAGATAGGTAGGTTAGGTAGATAGATACAGATAGGTAGGTAGGTAGATAGATAGATAGATAGATTAGATAGATAGATAGATAGATTAGATAGATAGATAGATAGATTAGATAGATAGATAGATAGATAAAGATAGGTAGGTAGATAGATACAGATAGGTAGGTAGGTAGATAGATAGATACAGATAGGTAGGTAGGTAGATAGATAGATAAAGAATAGGTAGGTAGGGTAGATAGATAGATAGAGATAGGTAGGTAGGTAGATTGATAGATACAGATAGGTAGGTAGGTAGATAGATAGATACAGATAGGTAGGTAGGTAGGTAGATAGATAGGATAGATTTATGTAGGTAGGTAGATAGATAGATACAGATAGGTAGGTAGGTAGATAGATAAATAAAGATCGGTAGGTAGGTAGGTTAGATAGATTAGAGATAGGTAGGGTAGATAGATAGAGATAGGTAGGTAGGTAAGATAGAATAGAGATAGGTAGCTAGGTAGGTAGATAGATAGAGATAGGTAGGTAGGTAGGTAGATAGATAGAGATAGGTAGGTAGGTAGGTAGATAGATAGAGATAGGTAGTTTAGGTAGATAGATAGATAGAGATAGGTAGGTAGGTAGATAGATAGATAAAGATAGATAGATACAGATAGGTAGGTAGGTAGGTAGATTAGATAGAGATAGGTAGGTAGGTAGATAGATACAGATAGGTAGGTAGATTAGATAGATAAATACAGATAGGTAGGTAGGTAGGTAGATAGATAGAGATAGGTAGGTAGGTAGATAGATAAGATAGAGGATAGGTTAGGTAGGTAGGATTGATAGATACAGATAGGTAGGTAGGTAGATAGATAGATACAGATAGGTAGGTGGGGTAGATAGATAGAGATAGGTAGGTAGGTAGATAGATTAGAGGATAGGTAGGTAGGTAGGTAGATAGATTAGAGATAGGTAGGTAAGGTAGATAGATAGATTACAGATAGGTAGGTAGGTAGGTAGGTAGATACATAGAGATTAGGTAGGTAGGTAGGTAAGATAGATAGAGATAGGTAGGTAGGTTAGGTAGATAGATAGATAGATTTTATGTAGGTAGGTAGAATAGATAGATTACAGATAGGTAGGTAGGTAGATAGATAGATAGAGATAGGTAGGTAAGATAGATAGATAGATAGATAGATAGATAGATAGATAGATTAGATAGATAGAGAATAGGTAGATAGATTAGATAGAGATAGGTAGGTAGGTAGATAGAGATGGGTAGGTAGGTAGGTAGATAGATAGAGGATAGGTAGGTAGGTAGATAGATAGATAGAGATAGGTAGGTAGGTAGGTAGATAGATAGATAGAGATAGGTAGGTAGGTAGATTGATAGATAGAAATTAGGTAGGTAGGTAGATAGATAGATACAGATTAGGTAGGTAGGTAGATAGATAGATACAGATAGGTAGGTAGGTAGATAGATAAATTACAGATAGGTAGGTAGGTAGATAGATAGATAGAGATTAGGTAAGTAGATAGATACAGATACGTAGGTAGGTAGATAGATAAATACAGATAGGTAGGTAGGTAGATAGATAGATAGAGATAGGTTTTGTAGGTAGATAGATAGAGATAGGTAGGTAGGTAGATTGATAGATACAGATAGGTAGGTAGGTAGATAGATAGAGATAGGTTAGGTAGGTAGGTAGATAGATTAGATAGATAGATACAGATAGGTTAGGTAGATTGATAGATACAGATAGGTAGGTAGGGTAGATAGATAGATACAGATAGGTAGGTAGGTTAGGTAGATTAGATAGAGATAGGTAGGTAGGGTAGATAGATAGATTACAGATAGGTAGGTAGGTAGATAGATAGATACAGATAGGTAGGTAGGTAGATAGATAGATAGGGGATAGGTAGGTAGGTAGGTAGGTAGATAGATAGAGAGGTAGGTAGGTAGATAGATAGATAGAGATATGTAGGTAGGTAGATTGATAGATAGAGATAGGTAGGTAGGTAGATAGATAGATACAGATAGGTAGGTAGGTAGATAGATAGAGATAGGTAGGTAGGTAGGTAGATATATAGAGATAGGTAGGTAGGTAGGTAGATAGATTACAGATAGGTAGGTAGGTAGATAGATAAATTACAGATTAGGTAGGTAGGTTAGATAGATAGATTAGAGATAGGGTAGGGTAGGTAGATAGATAGATACAGATATGTAGGTAGGTAGATAGATTAGATTAGAGATAGGTAGGTAGGTAGATAGATAGATACAGATAGGTTAGGTAGGGTAGATACATAGATAGATACAGATTAAGTAGGTAGGTAGATAGATAGATACAGATAGGTAGGTAGGTAGATAGATAAAGATAGGTAGGTAGGTAGATTGATAGCTAGAGATAGGTAGGTAGGTAGATAGATAGAGGATAGGTTAGGTAGGTAGGTAGATTAGATACAGATAGGTAGGTAGTTAGATAGATACAGATAGGTAGGTAGGTAGGTAGATAGATACAGATAGGTAGGTAGGTAGATTGATAGATACAGATAGGGTAGGTATGTAGATAGATAGATTACAGATAGGTAGGTAGATAGATTAGAGATAGGTAGGTAGGTAGGTAGATAGATAGAGATAGGTAGGTAGGTAGATAGATAGAGATAAGTTAGGTAGGTAGATAGATTAGATAGAGATAGGTAGGTAGGTAGAGATAGATACAGATAGGTAGGTAGGTAGGTAGATAGATAGAGATAGGTAGGTAGGTACATAGATAGATTACAGATAGGTAGGTAGATTAGATAGATAGATAGATAGATAGATAGATAGATAGATAGATAGATAGATAGATAGAGATAGGTAGGTAGGTAGATAGATAGATAGAGATAGGTAGGTAGGTAGATTAGATAGATAGAGATAGGTAGGTAGGTAGGTAGACAGATAGAGATAGGTAGGTAGGTAGATAGATTAGATAGAGATAGGTAGGAAGGTAGGTAGATAGATTGATAGATAGAGATAGGTAGGTAGGTAGATTGATAGATAGAGATAGGTAGGGTAGGTAGATAGATGGAGATAGGTAGGTAGGTAGGTAGATAGATACAGATAGGTAGGTAGGTAGAATAGATAGATACCGATAGGTAGGTAGGTAGATAGATAGATAGAGATTAGGTAGGTAGGTAGTAGATAGATAGAGATAGGTAGGTAGGTAGATAGATAGATAGAGATAGGTAGGTAGGTAGATTGATAGATAGAGATAGGTAGGTAGGTAGATAGATAAATACAGATAGGTAGGTAGGTAGGTAGATAGAGATAGGTTAGGTAGGTAGATAGATAGATAGAGATAGGTAGGTAGGTAGGTAGATTAGATAGAGATAGGTAGGTAGGTAGATAGATAGATACAGATAGGTAGGTAGGTAGGTAGGTAGATAGATTAGAGATAGGTAGGTAGGTAGATAGATAGATTAGAGATAGGTAGGTAGAGAGATAGATTAGATTAGATAGATAGATAGATAGATAGAATAGATAGATTTAGATAGAGAATAGGTAGATAGATAGATAGAGATAGGTAGGTAGGTAGGTAGATAGAGATGGGTAGGTAGGTAGGTAGATAGATAGAGATAGGTAGGTAGGTAGATAGATAGATTAGAGATAGGTTAGGTAGGTAGATTAGATTAGATAGAGATTAGGTAGGTAGGTAGATTGATAGATAGAAATAGGTTAGGTAGGTTAGATAGATAGATACAGATAGGTAGGTAGGTAGATTAGATAGATACAGATAGGTAGGTAGGTAGATAGATAAATTACAGATAGGTAGGTAGGTAAGATAGATAGATAGAGATAGGTAGGTAGATAGATACAGATACGTAGGTAGGTAGATTAGATAAATTACAGATAGGTAGGTAGGTAGATAGATAGATAGAGATAGGTAGGTAGGTAGATAGATAGAGATAGGTAGGTAGGTAGATTGATAGATTACAGATATGTAGGTAGGTAGATAGATAGAGATAGGTAGGTAGGTAGGTAGATAGATAGATAGATAGATAGATAGATACAGATAGGTAGGTAGATTGATAGATACAGATAGGTTAGGTAGGTAGATAGATAGATAGAGATAGGTAGGTAGGTAGGGTAGATAGATAGAGATAGGTAGGTAGGTAGATAGATAGATACAGATAGGTAGTTAGATAGATAGATTAGAGATAGGTAGGTAGGTAGATAGATAGATAGAGATAGGTAGGTAGGTAGGTTATATAGATAGAGAGGTAGGTAGGTAGATAGATAGATAGAGATATGTAGGTAGGTAGATTGATAGATAGAGATAGGTAGGTAGGTAGATAGATAGATACAGATAGGTAGGTAGGTAGATAGATAGAGATAGGTAGGTAGGTAGGTTAGATAGATAGAGATAGGTAGGTAGGTAGATAGATACAGATAGGTAGGTAGGTAGATAGATAAATACAGATAGGTAGGTAGGTAGATAGATAGATAGAGATAGGTAGGTAGGTAGATAGATAGATACAGATATGTAGGTAGGTAGATAGATAGATAGAGATAGGTAGGTAGGTAGATAGATACAGATAGGTAGGTAGGTAGATACATAGATAGATACAGATAGGTAGGTAGGTAGAATAGATAGATAGATTACAGATAGGTAGGTAGGTAGGTAGATAAAGATAGGTAGGTAGGTAGATTGATAGCTAGAGATAGGTTAGGTAGGTAGATAGATAGAGATAGGTAGGTAGGTAGGTAGATAGATACAGATAGGTAGGTAGTTTTAGATAGATACAGATAGGTAGGTAGGTAGGTAGATAGATTACAGATAGGTAGGTAGGTAGATTGATAGATACAGATAGGTAGGTATGTAGATAGATAGATACAGATAGGTTAGGTAGATAGATAGAGATAGGTAGGTAGGTAGATAGATTAGAGATAGGTAGGTAGGTAGGTAGATAGATTAGAGATAGGTAGGTAGGTAGATAGATAGATAGAGATAGGTAGGTAGGTAGATAGATACAGATAGGTAGGTAGGTAGGTAGATAGATAGAGATAGGTAGGTAGGTAGATAGATAGATTACAGATAGGTAGGTAGATAGATAGATAGATAGATAGAGATAGGTAGGTAGGTAGATAGATAGATAGAGATAGGTAGGTAGGTAGATAGATAGATAGAGATAGGTAGGTAGGTAGGTAGACAGATAGAGATAGGTTAGGTAGGTAGATAGATAGATAGAGATAGGTAGGAAGGTAGATAGATAGATACAGATAGGTAGGTAGGTAGATAGATAGATACAGATAGGTAGGTAGGTAGATAGATAGATAGATAGATAGATAGATAGATAGATAGATAGATAGATTAGATAGATAGATAAAAATAGGTAGGTAGATAGAGATAGGTAGGTAGGTAAATAGATAGAGATAGGTAGGTAGGTAGATAGATAGAGATTAGGTAGGTAGGTAGATTGATAGATACAGATAGGTAGGTAGGTAGATAGATACAGATAGGTAGGGTAGGTAGATAGATAGATAGATAGATAGATAGATAGATAGATAGATAGATTAGATAGATAGATAGATAGATAGATAAAGATAGGTAGGTAGATAGATTACAGATAGGTAGGTAGGTAGATAGATAGATACAGATAGGTAGGTAGGTAGAATAGATAGATAAAGATAGGTAGGTAGGTAGATAGATTAGATAGAGATAGGTAGGTAGGTAGATTGATAGATTACAGATAGGTAGGTAGGTAGATAGATAGATACAGATAGGTAGGTAGGTAGGTAGATAGATAGATAGATTTTATGTAGGTAGGTAGATAGATAGATACAGATAGGTAGGTAGGTAGATAGATAAATAAAGATAGGTAGGTAGGTAGGTAGATAGATAGAGATAGGTAGGTAGATAGATTAGAGATAGGTAGGTAGGTAGATAGATAGATAGATAGATAGATAGATAGATAGATAGATAGATAGATAGATAGATAGAGATAGGTAGGTAGGTAGATAGAGATGGGTAGGTAGGTAGGTAGATAGATAGAGATAGGTAGGTAGGTAGATAGATAGATAGAGATAGGTAGGTAGGTAGGTAGATAGATAGATAGAGATAGGTAGGTAGGTAGATTTGATAGATAGAAATAGGTAGGTAGGTAGATAGATAGATACAGATAGGTAGGTAGGTAGATAGATAGATTACAGATAGGTAGGTAGGTAGATAGATAAATACAGATAGGTAGGTAGGTAGATAGATAGATAGAGATAGGTAGGTAGATAGATACAGATACGTAGGTAGGTAGATAGATAAATACAGATAGGTTAGGTAGGTAGATAGATAGATAGAGATAGGTAGGTAGGTAGATAGATAGAGATAGGTAGGTAGGTAGGTAGATAGATAGATTAGAGATAGTAGGTAGGTAGATTGATAGATAGAAATAGGTAGGTAGGTAGATTGATAGATACAGATAGGTAGGTAGGTAGATAGATAGAGATAGGTTAGGTAGGTATGTAGATAGATAGATAGATAGATAGATACAGATAGGTAGGTAGATTGATTAGATTACAGATAGGTAGGTAGGTAGATAGATAGATTACAGATAGGTAGGTAGGTAGGTAGATAGATAGAGATAGGTAGGTATGTAGATTAGATAGATTACAGATAGGTAGGTAGATAGATTAGAGATAGGTAGGTAGGTAGATAGATAGATAGGGATAGGTAGGTAGGTAGGTAGGTAGATAGATAGAGAGGTAGGTAGGTAGATAGAATAGATAGAGATATGTAGGTAGGTAGATTGATAGATAGAGATAGGTAGGTAGGTAGATAGATAGATTACAGATAGGTAGGTAGGTAGATAGATAGAGATAGGTAGGTAGGTAGGTAGATATTATAGAGATTAGGG
Source organism: Crotalus helleri (assembly GCA_024509115.1). Classification (NCBI taxonomy): domain Eukaryota; kingdom Metazoa; phylum Chordata; class Lepidosauria; order Squamata; family Viperidae; genus Crotalus; species Crotalus helleri. Next base: position 566,571 of record JAKSXO010000128.1, read on the forward strand.
TAGGTAGGTAGGTAGATAGATACAGATAGGTAGGTAGGTAGATAGATAAATTACAGATAGGTTAGGTAGGTAGATAGATAGATTAGAGATAGGTAGGTAGGTAGATAGATAGATACAGATATGTAGGTAGGTAGATAGATAGATTAGAGATAGGTAGGTAGGTAGATAGATAGATACAGATAGGTAGGTAGGTAGATACATAGATTAGATTACAGATAAGTAGGTAGGTAGATAGATAGATACAGATAGGTAGGTAGGTAGATAGATAAAGATAGGTAGGTAGGTAAGATTGATAGCTAGAGATAGGTAGGTAGGTAGATAGATAGAGATAGGTAGGTAGGTAGGTAGATAGATACAGATTAGGTAGTAGTTAGATTAGATTACAGATAGGTAGGTAGGTAGGTAGATAGATACAGATAGGTAGGTAGGTAGATTGATAGATACAGATAGGTAGGTATGTAGATAGATAGATACAGATAGGTAGGTAGATAGATAGAGATTAGGTAGGTAGGTAGGTAGATAGATAGAGATAGGTAGGTAGGTAGATAGATAGAGATAGGGTAGGTAGGTAGATAGATAGATAGAGATAGGTAGGTAGGTAGATAGATTACAGATAGGTAGGTAGGTAGATAGATAGATAGAGATAGGTAGGTAGGTACATAGATAGATACAGATAGGTAGGTAGATAGATAGATAGATAGATAGATAGATAGATAGATAGATAGAGATAGGTAGGTAGGTAGATAGATAGATAGAGATAGGTAGGTAGGTAGATAGATAGATAGAGATAGGTAGGTAGGTAGGTAGACAGATAGAGATAGGTAGGTAGGTAGATAGATTAGATAGAGATAGGTAGGAAGGTAGGTAGATAGATTGATAGATTAGAGATAGGTAGGTAGGTAGATTTGATAGATAGAGATAGGTAGGTAGGTAGATAGATGGAGATAGGTAGGTAGGTAGGTAGATAGATTACAGATAGGTAGGTAGGTAGATAGATAGATTACCGATAGGTAGGTAGGTAGATTAGATAGATAGAGGATAGGTAGGTAGGTAGTAGATAGATAGAGATAGGTAGGTAGGTAGATAGATAGATAGAGATAGGTAGGTAGGTAGATTGGATAGATAGAGATAGGTAGGTAGGTAGATAGATAAATTACAGATAGGTAGGTAGGTAGGTAGATAGAGATAGGTAGGTAGGTAGATTAGATAGATAGAGATAGGTAGGTAGGTAGGTAGATAGATAGAGATAGGTAGGTAGGTAGATAGATAGATACAGATAGGTAGGTAGGTAGGTAGGTAGGTAGATAGATAGAGATTAGGTAGGTAGGTAGATAGATAGATTAGAGATAGGTAGGTAGAGAGATTAGATAGATAGATAGATTAGATAGATAGAGATAGGTAGATAGATAGATAGAGATAGGTAGGTAGGGTAGGTAGATAGAGATGGGTAGGTAGGTAGGTAGATAGATAGAGATAGGTAGGTAGGTAGATAGATAGATAGAGATAGGTAGGTAGGTAGATTAGATAGATAGAGATAGGTAGGTAGGTAGATTTGATAGATAGAAATAGGTAGGTAGGTAGATAGATAGATACAGATAGGTAGGTAGGTAGATAGATTAGATACAGATAGGTAGGTAGGTAGATAGATAAATACAGATAGGTAGGTAGGTAGATAGATAGATAGAGATAGGTAGGTAGATAGATACAGATACGTAGGTAGGTAGATAGATAAATACAGATAGGTAGGTAGGTAGATAGATAGAGATAGGTAGGTAGGTAGATAGATAGAGATAGGTAGGTAGGTAGATTGATAGATAGAGATAGGTAGGTAGGTAGATAGATAGAGATAGGTAGGTAGGTAGGTAGATAGATAGATAGATAGATAGATAGATAGATAGATAGATACAGATAGGTAGGTAGATTGATAGATACAGATAGGTAGGTAGGTAGATAGATAGATAGATAGAGATAGGTTAGGTAGGTAGGTAGATAGATAGAGATAGGTAGGTAGGTAGATAGATAGATACAGATAGGTAGTTAGATAGATAGATAGAGATAGGTAGGTAGGTAGATAGATAGATAGAGATAGGTAGGTAGGTAGGTATATAGATAGAGAGGTAGGTAGGTAGATAGATAGAGATATGTAGGTAGGTAGATTGATAGATAGAGATAGGTAGGTAGGTAGATAGATAGATACAGATAGGTAGGTAGGTAGATAGATAGAGATAGGTAGGTAGGTAGGTAGATAGATAGAGATAGGTAGGTAGGTAGATAGATACAGATAGGTAGGTAGGTAGATAGATAAATACAGATAGGTAGGTAGGTAGATAGATAGATAGAGATAGGTAGGTAGGTAGATAGATAGATTACAGATTATGTAGGTTAGGGTAGATAGATAGATAGAGATAGGTAGGTAGGTAGATAGATTACAGATTAGGTAGGTAGGTAGATTACATAGATAGATACAGATAGGTTAGGTAGGTAGATAGATAGATACAGATAGGTAGGTAGGTAGGTAGATAAAGATAGGTAGGTAGGTAGATTTGATAGCTAGAGATAGGTAGGTAGGTAGATAGATAGAGATAGGTAGGTAGGTAGGTAGATAGATTACAGATAGGTAGGTAGTTAGATAGATACAGATAGGTAGGTAGGTAGGTAGATAGATTACAGATAGGTAGGTAGGTAGATTGATAGATACAGATAGGTAGGTATGTAGATAGATAGATACAGATAGGTAGGTAGAATAGATTAGAGATAGGTAGGTAGGTAGATAGATAGAGATAGGTAGGTAGGTAGGTAGATAGATAGAGATAGGTAGGTAGGTAGATAGATAGATAGAGATAGGTAGGTAGGTAGATAGATACAGATAGGTAGGTAGGTAGGTAGATAGATAGAGATAGGTTAGGTAGGTAGATAGATAGATACAGATAGGTAGGTAGATAGATAGATAGATAGATAGAGATAGGTAGGTAGGTAGATAGATAGATAGAGATAGGTAGGTAGGTAGATAGATAGATAGAGATAGGTAGGTAGGTAGGTAGAGAGATAGAGATAGGTAGGTAGGTAGATAGATTAGAGATAGGTAGGTAGGTAGATAGATAGATAGAGATAGGTAGGTAGGTAGATTGATACAGATAGGTAGGTAGGTAGATAGATAGATAGAGATAGGTAGGTAGGTACATAGATAGATACAGATAGGTAGGTAGATAGATAGATAGATAGATAGATAGATAGATAGATAGATAGATAGAGATAGGTAGGTAGGTAGATAGATAGATAGAGATTAGGTAGGTAGGTAGATAGATAGATAGAGATAGGTAGGTAGGTAGGTAGACAGATTAGAGATAGGTAGGTAGGTAGATAGATAGATAGAGATAGGTAGGAAGGTAGGTAGATAGATTTGATAGTTAGAGATAGGTAGGTAGGTAGATTGATAGATAGAGATAGGTAGGTAGGTAGATAGATGGAGATAGGTAGGTAGGTAGGTAGATAGATACAGATAGGTTAGGTAGGGTAGATTAGTTAGATACCGATAGGTAGGTAGGTAGATAGATAGATAGAGATAGGTAGGTAGGTAGTTGATAGATAGAGATAGGTAGGTAGGTAGATAGATAGATAGGAGATAGGTAGGTAGGTAGATTGATAGATAGAGATAGGTAGGTAGGTTAGATAGATAAATTACAGATAGGTAGGTAGGTAGGTAGATAGAGATAGGTAGGTTAGGTAGATAGATTAGATAGAGGATTAGGGTAGGTAGAGGGTAGGATAGATAGATAGAGAGAGTAGGTAGAGAGATTAGGTAGAGTAGATAGAATAGATAGATAGGTAGGTAGGTAGGTAGGTAGGTAG